>VWZD01012439.1:373967-390132 GCA_013396695.1 Sakesphorus luctuosus
TGTTGTGTTCATGAACTGAGAAGAATTGGGAAGTAGTACATTGTGATGTTTTTAAGCAGGAGCTTCTTTCTGTTTGGCTCCAAGGAGACACTGTAGCTGAATGATGTCACCAAACTTTTCACTTCCACAGTGAGATTTTCAGTGTAGGTAACATGGACTGTATTTAGATATTACTTTGAGAATTCAGGTTGTAAAATACTCATCACTTCCAACTATTTTTGGTTGCACTGAGGAGCAAGCTCTGAAAAATTTCAAGTTAATGAGTTAGGTCACTCAGTTATGACTTCCAAACTCATATTTGGCATGTTGTACTGCATTTCAGTATTGTTAAACAAAACTTTTCTCTTCATTCTAGATCTGCCTCATTCCACCTCGTCTTTTTTTGGAAGAGTCATGACAATGTCCTGCTGGGTGATTCAAAACAGTTGAGATATGTTAAATAACATTAAAAATTGAAATGCTAATTTTCTTAGTGTTAGTTGACTTTGGATTTAATTTCTGTATTTAGATGTACTGGGTAAATTTACCATGGTATCTCAGGTATTGAATTATCTTTTATTTTGAATTTTGAGTGAAATGTACAATGAAGTTGTTATTAATTACTAATAATTTTTTTACAGTAGGGGCTAAAATCCACAGTTAAAATCTTGAAACCGTTTTGTACTAGAACTCCGCAAAGACATGATTAAGTGCAACTTATTTCCGAGAAAGTTTCATAAACTAAAATCAAGATAACACTGTGAAGAAAAACAAGAAGAAAGAACAGGAGTAGGAAAATATGTGAAACCATAGGAGAATATGGTTAATTGTTATGTTTTAAACCAGATGGAACTATAAATGACAATCTTGGTATATAGGAGTAGAAGTTATTCATGGGCAGAGTTTTGTTTGCACAGGAAAAAATAGTGACATATATATATGTGTGTGTGTATTTAAATTTACTTCAGTATTTTAGTCTCTTTCTCAGTAATGTATCTCACCTATCACAGTTTTTACTGAGTTTAACAGTACTGATAATGTTTCCAGGTAAATTAAAAAGTACAGCAGATGGATGAGACCCTATAACCCTGTGTGCCTTTTTTTCAGACAGCACACAGGAGCTGTATCTGCATAACTGAACGCACAAGATTCGTTTGTGAAGTAATCATTTATTATGCAAATATCAGAACTTCGTTATATCTAATTTTATTAAATATGTACATGTTATCACTATTTAAAAGAACAAGTATCATTCCAAGATCTGCAAACTTCTCTCTAGCTTTGAGAGCTGCGGCAGAGCCTGTATTAATGCTAGTTTGAAAGCTGGAAGCTAATGCAGTGTCACTGTGAGTGACACAGCACCACCTTTGGAGGCAAAACTTCATCGGCTGTATTCTTTAGTTACAATACAATCAAAAGAAATCTTTCCTGACAATAATATATTTGTACATTGTTGAAATTTCCCAACTCTGTCCAACTTTGAGGATGGAAGAAAAGAATTCTGTCATGTTTAGGATTCTCAGATGCTGAAGAAGGGAATTCGTACCAGAAACATCTGATGTTAAAGGCTGTTTAAAGGCAGAGAAGGGGGCACAGGAAGCAAAGAGAAAGATGTGTCCTTCTCCTCTGCTGGTGTCCAGCCAGGAGGTCTTAATATTTTTCTTGCTTAGGGTCCCATGGCCTCAGTGAGGATAATGCTTCCTATCAGTGACCCCCCTTCCCATCACCTCTCCACTAAACTGGTAGGTCAGCTTCTTCTTAACTTTCTTGACCTCCCCTGTCTTGCCATAGTTTCTCAAAGCCCGGGCCATCTTCTGGTAGGTCATTTTCTTGCGGTTGCCTTTCTGGATACCCCAGCGATGCGCCAATGCTTCTTTGTGTTTGGAGGAGAACTGGAAAGTACCTTTTTCCTTGTCCACCCACCATATGCTGTCCTTCATGTCCCCACTGCGAAGAAGGTCCAGAAGGAACTGATACAGACGTATCTTTTTCTTGCTGCCTGTGTGAAAGTCAAAGAAGAAAGCCAGGGGAACATTAGTATTTGTATGTGGTTCTTGGTGAAACAACAGCAGATATATACCTGTTTCAGGTAGCTTGTGAGTCACATAACTTCCTCAGTTTGCAGCATTTATAACAACAGACAGAGTAACATTGTGATGGCATAATGTGGATTGATACACCAAGAAGAAAAAGCAAGAATAAGTAATTCCAAATGCTAAATCCTTGTTCTGAAATTAATTGGCTAATCTGAAGATAATTAAAAAACATTGGTTATACAGAACTAATCTTAACCTATTTTTGGCAGATTATACAGACGTGACTCTCAGGTACTGAGCAAAGAGAGCTAAATATTTTTCAAAATCAGTTCTTGCTTGACCTTCTTGCCTTGGTTTTCCCATCTCTTAATGGAATTTGGAGTAGAAATGGCAAAAGCCATTTCCATTCGGGGAGCCAGGATAGGTAAAGCAGGAGGAGGGAGTGCGAGTACAAGGACAAATGAGATATAAACACAGTTTTGGTTGTAAAAGATAAGGAGGGCAGGAGGGTGCAAGGAATCAGGGAAAGGAAAGCTTTGGCAGTGGGATAAAATAATAGCAGAGCAGTTCTACAGTTTTATTTATTACCATCATGGTAATTTAACAGCTGCTTAGCACATAGGTTGACATATGAAAGCACAGCTCTGTTTTCACTGACCTGTTTCTCCATGCATAATTCCTGGCCCGGGGTCCACACCATCATTCTCCCCATCTGATACCTCCAATGGAGGGCTCTGCCTTTCTATGTCCTCCTCATCAGAACTGGGCTGAGGTGGAGAGGAGTACTGTAGGCACATCCGGGGCAAATAGGACACCTTTTGGAGAACAGAGTAGTAGAGGGAGGAGGCAGAGATAGTTGGGCATCAGGATTAAAAAAGGAAATGTCATGAAAAGAGTTACAGAGAAAAGGGGGCAGAAAGTAAGAGGTATGGGAGAGTGTTTAGTGTAATAGTGAGTGACTTTAGTTGTTGGCATTTATAATAAGTGTCATCCAATTAAGAAACACTGTCAGATAACAGTCAAATCTTACACATGTACAGTGAAGCACCTTTAAAAGAGGGAAGGAGGAAAAAAGTTGTTAAAGTTAAAACTGTCCCATATGTTACATCCTGTGCAAGTAATATTTCCCCTCTTTCCCTATACTCACATCCTTCCTAACACAAGTAATATTCCTAACATCCTAACATTCTTCCTATGCAAGTAATATTGCCTCTCTTTCACAAAGCTCACATTCTTCCTAACACATTTCTGATCCCTATTGCCTATCTCCAGAGTAAAACCGCTTTATAGAACCATGTTTTTTAAACACAGACCTTCTGGACCTACTCTTTAAACTTTGGAAGAGCTGAACAGTTCTGCCTTAGCATGGCTGGCTTTGACTCTGTTGTCCTCTTCCTTTCTCAGTCATAACACCTTTTGACAGTACTGAATCCCTCCAGGACTGCATCCAAATTGGAGATGGGGTTACACAGGTCTGTTAGCTTTCTGTCTTGAATTTCCCCCACGAGGAGAGGAATAGCCTTAACACTAAGATAAAGGATACATCATATTGGCTCACATTTTGTTTTCCTGAGTGGCTATCTGAAAATTCCCCATTAGTGGGGATTTCTCAGCTGCAAAGCTAATAAGCCAGTTTGGGGTTTTTATTGTGTGTTAAATTCTCTTGCCCTTATATAGACTTGTTGTCAGGAGCAGTGTGGAATACACTTCAGCTCTGTAAATTCTTACTTGTATTCTGGTTTGATGGGGACTAGTTGCCACAAATTGTGGCAGCTTCTTATTTAATAATGAGAAACAGATCAGTCTGAGGGCAGGGAGTAAGAGCCCAATTCCTACACTACAAAAAACATAACTAACGTTCCTCAAATCCAGCAGGATACAGAACGTAGTTTTCATGAAATGGGACAGATAACAGTCCTTGAAGGGGAGGTTCTTTTGAACTGCTTTTCTTTTCCTTCACTGAGAAAGGATGTGTTGGGTCTGGTGCCCTTGCCAGGGATCTTCAGGCACTGAAGTGGGGAATGGGTGTTTGTGAGTCACACCACCCACCCCATGTTAGACTTTGCTGAGTGGTGCTTTTTAGATGAGTTTTGCACCAGCTTAAAGTGTCCCAATCAGATGTGTGCAAAGGGCTGGTTTTGGGGTGCAGCAGCTGGCGGTTAGTGAGTTGGCAGATTGGCTGGAGCCAATTGGGCAGGAAGAGCAGGATTGGGCAAGAGTGTGTGTAAGCTTCCTGTCAGATCCCCAAGAGCGAAACTTCAGCCCTGACCACAGAGTCACCTTTAGCTTTTTACAGTTAAGAAAGCTGCAGCCTCTGGGGTGGGAAGGAAGGGAGAGAGTGCCATGGTGGAAGTGGAATGAAAAGGTGGGACAGTGTCTTTCAGGGGAGGGGAACAGACACTGGTGCCCCTGCGAGTAAAAAGATTTTTGTGGAAATCTGGAGTGTCTTGGGAGGTGGCTTGGAACTAAGGAAACTGCCTTTCTGAGGCTGGAGTGGGACAGTGGGAGAATGCAGGGGAGGAGGGAGGGCGCACAGTGTCTCACAGGCAAAGGTAGTTGCAGGGGCCTGCCTGGGGAGTTCAGTAAGCTTTCCCCATGCTGTTCCCACTTTTCCTGACTCTTGTATTTTTGCTTACACTTACTTTTCACCTGAAACTCAGCATAAGTCAATACAATGTCATACAGTTATGTTCCACAGAGTCACAGGGGACATGCCAGTGTGTTAGAAAGAGCCAGGTTACTAGTACAGTTCTTGAGAGAGAAAATTTAAGAAACTGCTGTTATGATGTTGTCTCAGGATCTGTGGCATCCATGCAAGGTTTTCCTCTTTCTAAAGTTCTTCTCACAGTTTTCCACCATTTTCTTTCATTTTCCTTTCAGAATGAATATTCTTTTCTTATATTATTATTTGTGAGACCCCTGTTGTCAGACTAACAAAACTTTTTAAAGAAATCTTGTCTAAGGACAGTTAAGGCTCAATTTTGATTTCACAAAACAATGTGATATCAACAGAAAATAAATAAATATATTTGAACATTCTTTATTTGCAAACTGGAACTCTGATATTGCATGACAAACTTGGGCATAGTTTGTAACTGGCAAATTCAATGGAGGATTAAAACTTGATTCCTGCTTCTATTCCTTTGCCTAGGACTGTGACTGAGACACTGAAGGGGGAACTTCAGAGCATGCCAAGTACCATTTGCATGAGCTACTGTGGGAAAAGAGGTAAAGTAAAAAACCAAAGATCCCCAGTTAGTAAGGAAAGGAGGGTAGTGGTGAATTCTGCCTACTAATATTTGCAGCTTAGTGTGGGGTGAGGCAGAGAGATCACAGTGCTCTTTAAAAAAAGTTGTAACAAAATCAGTTCTCTGCCTTTCATCCTCAAATGAAAGATAATAGCTGAGTAGAATAAAGTAGGATAAGCAGAAGTACCCTCTCTTGTTTTTCAGTTGTGCTTTCAAAGACATCCATAAACGGGCTCATTTTCATCCTTTGGCCTTGAGCAGAGATAATGGTTGGTCATTAGGTATTAGCAGTTGCAGTGAGCAACTGAAAAAACTTGAAGCTTCCCACAGACTGCTGTTCCATGAAGCAGTTTTTATATTTGTAACTTTCTGTTCCTAATTCTTTGTTTGTATCTACATCTTATATTCTATTCCTGATTTTTTCATGGCTTGCAGTCAGTTTCCTGTTGACAGTGTTTTAACTTACTCACTCTACTTTTTCTCTTCTTTCTTTTTGATTAATACAGTATTTATATACAATTTCAATTTGCTTCAAACAAAGAAACCCAAAATGACAACTCTATGCGTGTGGTTTCTCTCATGAAGTTTCAGCAATGGTATCATTGTATGCAGAACTGTAATCAGCAAATGCTTTTTTCTCTGACTTCAGTTCTACTCTGTCTTGTATTTAAGACATTGTATGTACCTTGCTGGCCTTGGGAAGCTCCTTAGCACGAGATCACTCAGCTTTCTCCTGCTCCCAGTAATGACTTTGGACATATTCTTGTAGGATCAAGAGTTAAAAGTGATCTCAGCACCCACTGGGCTTTGTATCTTTGCAGTATGATGGAACCTCTTACAGTCTGAGCTTTAGTGACAGTTCACTGGTGCTTTGGTGACTATCTTTACTGCATAACCGCATATCTTTGGTTTACAGGGAAATGACTGGCTTCAAGTAAAATCTGAGCAAAAAAAAAGACAATGTGTTTTGTCTTGTGGCTTATTTACTCCCATGTAGAAGCACAAGTATGTTCTTCTCAGCCCATGGTAAAATTACCAGTGACTTGTCTTTTTTAGCATTTCTTATACAAGTAA
The DNA here is from genome assembly GCA_013396695.1 of Sakesphorus luctuosus. Classification (NCBI taxonomy): domain Eukaryota; kingdom Metazoa; phylum Chordata; class Aves; order Passeriformes; family Thamnophilidae; genus Sakesphorus; species Sakesphorus luctuosus. The sequence goes on from VWZD01012439.1 coordinate 380,305, forward strand.
TGTGAATCTGTCAGGGTTGCTTGGAAATACTTAAAACTTCCCTACTACTTCAAGGCTCAGAAAGCTTCTCAGAAGTCATAGGTACCCTTGCTATGATGATGCAAATCTTCTCAGGTCCAGTTCATCTGCAGAATTGCAAACCAGTTGATTTTCATTCCAAATTAAACAAAAAACTTGAAATTCCCAACACCTCCACAAAAGACAGTTGTATTTTTAGACAGTTTGAGGAACATGACTTCTCATTATGTAAGTAAAAAGAATGCTTAAACCACATTTGTCCTGAGAATGAAGAGTTTTATATGAAGTGCAGTAAGAATTGTGTAATTGGTTTCAGCAATCTCTTTCACATAAGAGTATGCATTCCCCAATGCATTCTTTTCCTTAACATTAACTCTCATCCAAAATTCTGAGTAAGGGTTGGTAACCATACCTGATGGTTGAGTCCGATGTGTGTGGTTGGGATTGCAGAATCCAAGACATGCATTTGTTCAATCTCCATGTGCCTGTACAGCTGCTGCAGCTGGGGAGGCTGCACACTCTGCAGTTCTGTGAAATGGTTGTCTCCAAAGGTCTCAAACTCACTGTGCATGTGATGTGGATGGTATTCCCAGTAATGATCTAAAGAAAGTAACAATAGGTTGTTTGTCATTACAGGATTAAGAACTGGGGCATTTGCCTGGCTTTCACTGATTTCTTCTCCTGTCACTGTCCTTTCTGCTCTCTCCACACCATCCCTGTTGACCTGCCTCTGGTGACAATCTATATAGATCCCTGCAAAGTTTCTTTTCCTAGCCTCATCAATTCCTGTGGCTGGCCACTTTAATTAGGACAGTACTCTTAGATGGTGAGATGGATTTCAATGATAATTTAGCACAAGATGCAAGAGACACTTTTCTGAAGACGAGACCATAACAAGTTTCAAAGCATTTTCCTTCTTAAGGCAACAAAGTCTACTGATTTACACACTGTCATATTCATATTACATTCTCCCTCATGGCATGGAAATGAGGGGGTGGAGAAAATTTAAAGATCATTCTGCAGTTATCTTCAGTCTTTATTTTACTTTGCTAGCAAAATTTCAGGAATACTGCAAAAAAGGCAGTTTTCTAGGTATTTCCTGTAATCATGTGTCGTTATATCACACGTTTTAAAGCACTGAGAATAGAAAATAAAAGGATAAAATATTGTGGCAGTCTGGTGAACATTCTTTACAGTGTGGCTAAATTCTGATGCAGACTCTTTCTTGCCTTTTTTTGTCTCTTTAGTATATTTGAAATTCTCGTGACAATTTGGAGTTTCTTTTTCAAAAACATAAAGAAGTACTTAAGTAACCACTATCCTGTTTCCCGATTCCTTTACCTTTGAAACTAAATTCCACATCATTCTCAGTTTTACATTTGGGGTTTTTTTTAGTTCAATATAAGCCTTCACATTTTTTTAGCATTTCATAGTTGTTGCTCAAAATTTAGTCTTCCAGAAGAAATGTGGAGCATTATAAATTCTATTTCTCTCTTACATACAGTAGCTGCATACATAATTATGCATATATTTATGTGCAGCCTGTTTTTAAAATCAACGTCAGCATCATGTCCTCTCTGACTGAGCTGGGATCTAATCTTCCATAGTTTAACTTTGCTTGCATCATTTATGCATGGCCAAAATTTCTTTATTATATTCAGTGTAATAGTCCTAAATTATTCCTTACTATTTCTTTCCTTGTATTACTATAAATAATTTCTGTCCTACATGTTTTCAGTTTCCTATCATGTACCCTTACAATCTCCTTCTGATTATTACTCAACCTAGTTGCATGCATTTAGGTTGTCTTTCAATATAAATCAGTGTATTCACCACCCTGATCATACTTGTGCACTTCCCAAGCCCCCCCAGCTGCTGACATCCTTCTGATAATGCAACAGCCAGAACTGAACATGTTGCTTTAAGTGCAGCTGTACTGAATTTATAGAGGAACAATTGTCTCATTCCACAATATGATGTTGTTGTGTATGGCATTATCTGGATACAAATGTGTTATATTTTTTCTTAAATACCATTTTCACTTTTCCCCTCAGCTTCTATCTCCTCATCCTTCCCCACTAATGTTCCAAACAGTTAAGTTTAATCTCATTGAGGATTTGAAATCCAGAGGAGTGACTAGAATGTGGCTTCCTTTAGAGGGAACTCAGTGATATGCTTATGCCAAAAATAGTTCTACCTAAAAAGTTGTAAACTCTTTGAGCTGCCTTTGTGCTCAGTCCTGTAGAAATTTTTTTGGAGGCTCTATCAGACCATTTATGACACCAGTGCTTAGTTTTTTACCTTCCTGCTTTTCTGATTCATGGATAAACCACCTCACTGCATGCGAGAGGGATAGAGAGGTGCTTCTAAAAGAATTCAGGGAGCTGCTGCATGACTTTTTAATTTCTTTGGGTTTTTGTATGGGACTTTCTGTGGGCTGTGTATGGGTTTTATAGCCCTAAGATAATTACAGTGCAGTGTAGCACTTCTTCATGTTGTAGCACTAGAGAAGAATTTTGGTTCATCTGGTAAAAAAGTAAGGCTTATGAGTGCAAAGTGCCCAGGTATTTTTGCATTTACATCTGCACCAGCCCAGGAAAAGGCAGTGTGTGAGTTTGAATCCACAGATTGTCTAAGGCTGTCCCCTGGTAGGAGGCTTTGGGCACTTCCAGTGTGATACTTTTCCATTTAGTTGAAAGATTGAGCCACACTAACTCATGTCTTTTCTGTGTTAAATTACTGCAGATTTCTCTAAGTATAGTCAACCATTGAGGCCCCATATACCATGGACAGCCCTGCATGCTAAATTGTTGAGAATACATGGCAGGAGTAATTTAAATTCTTCTTCCTTAAAGGGATCCGGCTCTGCTCATTGTGTGCAAAGTGCTCTGTCAAATGGCAATGTATATTCCCAGAGACCCTTTGTAAGTGATAATCTATAACAGACAATGAGGTAAATGCATCATTTTGAGGATGGCAAAGCCCAGGAAAACGCCTCTGAGGCTGTCAATGGCAGGTCTTCAGCTGTGGAATTTCTTACTAGCAGCAACTATAGTGGTCAAGGAAGAACATAGAGCATTTCCAGTATGCATAGCCATGAGTATTTATGCATGTTCCAACTGGTCTACTTTTGATTCTTCTAAAATATTTTTTATCAGCAGTAATGTTTCTGTGCTTCAAGATGCCTCGTAGTTTTTTGGAGCTTATAACAAGGTTACTGATGCTCCAGAACTTTTAAAATCTTTTCCTTGGCAAATAAATCAACCTATGGAACATTATTTATGCATATTAATGTTAACCACTATTTACTAGTTAGCCTATTCATCACTAAATTCCTTTTTGATAGAATGAGGTGGTACTGTGAAAACGCAGTAATAGAACAGTACTATTAACACAGCATTTAGAACTTAAAGTCGTCACATAATAATATTACATTACAAAATAAATCTATGTCAGAAATTACTTCAACACAAACTTATGTCTAAATACTCAAGCTGTGACAGGAGGAAAGTTCCTTACTTCTTTCAAAATTATTTATAATTTCTCAGTGATATTTAGCAAAAATAATATTGGTTTAGTAACATTAAGAAGAAATTCTAAATCTATCTCCACAAGGCCCTCTGTAGTTAACCATCCCAGTGAATTTATTGCACATTAAAATTAAAACAAGCAAACAAATAAACAAATTTAAATATCTCTGTCTGCAGATATTAGAGTTATCAGCAGCTACTTACTTCTATGTTCTTTGTTACTGTCATGTCAGTAAACATGAAGGTTTACTAAATGAAGGTGGAAGGAAGAAAAAAGACAGGAGAGAAAAATTCTAGAAATGGAAAGTGTCTATTCTTTGGGTAAAGGAAAATGTCATTAAAAGCCAAGCTATAGCTACACAATGGAGTCATTATGAGAAATTTCATGTGAAGTGAAAGAGGATGTGAAAAAAAATTCTCTCTTTTAGAGACATGGACTTCATGTTTGTTTTGGTCTTGTATGTAGTGAAAGGTTAGAGGAAGGACAAACATGAATTCTGAACTCCCTCCCATGACAGAGAGGATGTTAGCCTGTTGGGAAGCATTAGCAGACCTAAAGGCATTGTGTTAATATTCACCATGAAGATCGATTCTCATTCCACAAGAGAGAAAACATGACTGAACTTTCTCTGTCATCTTCTGATCACTGTAAATTGCTTTGCTCTTCTTTTAATAGATGAATAATTTTAAAACCAGCAGTTAGCCTATGAAATAAGCTTAAGGAAGGTATTTATAATAAAAGTGGAGCAACAGACTAAATTTGCATTACACAATGCAAAACCACACAGAAATTCATGAGCCAGCTATTGAACCGGAAATGTGACAGCTCTGTCAGCACAGCACTCTGCCCTGCCCAAGGAGGGGACTGCTGGCATGGCTGGACTTAGGAGGGCTGGGCTATTGTCTCTGGGGGGGGTTCTGCTCTGGGTGGTACACATTTCCCAACACACGATGAACTAGGAGAGGGTTTCTTAACAGAGCCATATTACATATCTTACATGTCCCCACATCTGAAAAAATAAGCCAAGGAAAAATTCCATAGAGGAAATGAGAAAAATACTGAAGGACACTGGAAAATTAATATCTAGAACATATATAATCATTCTTGAGAGAAATGCTGTGCTCCTAGGCAAGGCATCAGTCTTATCTATAACAACATTAGGATCTCATTAGCTCTCACTTTAGAAACTTCATGATTTTAATAATTGCAGATGTTCAAATACCTGTGAGTCAGCCCCCAGCAATCATGAGGATGGCTTTCAAGGGAGGGGATTTTTTAATGAAGTTTGGAATTCTTTCTCTCTTTCATATGGCATTTAAGATTAAGGTTCACGTGTTTGGACTTTTCTCCACTTCTGTGTGAGCTAGGACCCTAACAAAATCAAATCTGAGATTCTTAAATGATCATATTACTCCATGAGGTGGGACAAAAATAAAATCACAGGTCATAAAATCTAGTTAAGTTGCATGAGGCTAGCAACAAAGTGAACAAGGGTCAGCATTCAGCTTCATACAAAAAGTGATTTTTACTAAACCAATAATGTTTAGTAATAACTTACAGACAAAGCTGCAGTGGAATTTTGTAATTGCTCAGATTGCATTACTATTACAAAATATGCTGTGTTACATTTACAGACTTACAAACTCAGGGTTGGGTGGTGGACTAATACATGATCACTTGAAGTAGCTTCTGTCTTGCTAGACTGTGTCTCTGTGTTTATTATAGTAATTAAAAATAGTTAAACTGCAGTATACAAAATAATTGCACACAAGGCAAGTGGTGAACATACTATGGCGTGTCTTTGAAGTTAATGTTCATTTACTGGCAATGATTTCCTACATATTACATTAGTGGCATACTTTTCTCTGTACTTTTTCTGCCTATTCATGTAAATATGGAGTAAGGGTTGCCTTCAGCACCATGCTAGAGAAAAGTGACAGTAATGCAACTAGCACAGATCTACAGATTAAGACATTGCCATCTCCCTTTCAAGAAATTAATTTGCCAGCAGTGAAAGAGAGGTAGTATGACACTCAAAGAAAATTTTTATTTCTTTAGCAGTCCCTTGTAAGCATAATCAGAAGTATTATTCTGTCTAGTAGCATCTGTTTTCATTAACTTTTAGTTTTACTCTGGGGTCCATAGTGCTACTGAGTGGCCTGCAAAATTAATTTTTTTGTATTGCCAGTGATCTCACTGTACCCCAAGCTGAACTGCTCTCTTGCAGTTCTGTTCTTATTTCTTCTTTTTCCCCCTTATCTAATCAAGTACTGTCTCATTACTGTCCCTGCAGCAGCTTATTTATTCCTTTTCCCTTCCATTTTTCCATAATTGTGTTTTCATCCACATTACTCTGACCATTTAGTACATATTTGTAAAAGTAATTTGTAGCCTTCCTTTCCTGCTCTTCTGCACAGCTCTTCTCAAGATCCACTGCTTCTGTCATGTAAACAAAAAGAAAGCCAAAGTTGGGTTTTTCAATGTTTATAGGAAAGAAGCAAAATGTGTTCATTTGAGGGTCTCAGTCTCTACCTGTACTCTTTGGTTGTTCATGGCTTTTTTGGACTGTGAGAAATTCAGGACAGCATAGGGCACATTAGATATTTAGACACAACCAACTACAATACAGGTAAATAAAAATTTGATTGAAATATGCAGGCTGGGCTAATGTTGCCTCTTTCATAACCACTCACTGTAGGAATTTAAAACATTTAACAGGGGTTTTTTTTGATCTTTTGGGTAAGTGCAGCACAACTTAAGGAACAGACAAATTTCTGTTGAAAGTGGGTGTTGAGGTACTGCTTAGGATATAACCCATATAGGTGACTACCTAGTTTTTGTTGTGTTCCTTATGATGAACAAAACCATGTTAGTGATCTGAGAAATGTAGCTTAGGAACAGCTTTCCAACAGAAAAATGTGCAGTAAACCAGACAGGATGATAAAATTATGAAAGACAAAGGGGTGTTGTTGCTTGATGTAGCCTAAATCTAATAACCAAAAATTTCCTTCCCACTGCTTTTTCCTGCATGGCATCTTTTCTATTTATTGTTTAATTGTCACAATTGCCTTTTGAGATAATCTATGTTATCCTCATTTTATGAGTGTGCAAACAGCTACAGGGTATAGTGTAAAAACCCTGAATTTCCATGCGGAATTTGCTGAGTTTGATTAATGTGACTAACAGATGCCATAAGATAACTTACAAAAACTGACTTAATTCTTTGTCTCCAGGTGTTAAGAATATTATAGATGTTTCCTCAATGCAATGTAGAGAACAAATTGAGGTAGGAAACTTTTTCAGCTAAATGCTCAGAATGTTCCTATTGTGTAAGTTGCTGTTGTTTAAAATAGCTTACATTGTCACAGACAAAACAGTGCTATGCTGTGAGTAGTTAATATTTTAAATTAAACAGCAATGGGTCTAGTTGCTGTATTAGTGGGAGTCTTTCAGGGAAACTCCAGGATCTGCAGGGACTTTGCAGTAGAACGGTGCTTTTCCTTCCTGAGTCAATATTGACTCTGGTATTTCCAGGGTGGTGTTGCTGGACCCTTGTATTTCACAGGAGATAAAATTCACAAAGCAGGACTCTGCCTCTGCATTGATTTAGGGTCCAGTGCAGTGCCCAAAACATCAAAATATAGACACCAAAGCTTTGAAATCACATATGTAAATTAAAGTAATAAATAAATATAAAACATTTTTGTATTGAGTTGTGTTTACATACAGCCACAAGGAAGTTTTACATAGATTTAGAGAGAGGAAGTAGTTGGGTGTGCTGGAGGAAGAGTGAAAGTTAAAACTAGGTGTGGCAGCATGAAAAAGAGATAAAAAGAAAGAGAGGAATATATGGAATTTAAAAAGGCCAAATATGAAAGAAATCTAATTAAAATAAAGGCACAAATAGATTATCTAGGATCTAAGTCAAATAGGAACTGGGCATGGGAACACAAGAATACAGCATTGCAAACCCATGTTCTCAAAGTGTTGTGAAACAAGATGAGTGCTTTTGATCTGCAGAGCAAAGTAAAAACACAGCAAAGATAATGAAGGATAGAGATCATGATATCCTACTTTCCTGGAAGCTCCTTGCATCATACAGTGCTTACTAAAATTCTCTTTCAGAGAAACGTGTTGCAGTTGCTGTGTTGGAACAGTGCCATTATGCAGTATAAAATGATGTTGGTTTCTGATTTGAAAATACCTGCCTATACATTATAGATCACAGAAACCAGTTTGTTCTCCTCTTCTATGTCCTAAATCTGTTTTCCACGAGAGGTTATACTCCAAGAAGATATTTTTTGACTTACCACCATGACTCTCTCCATCACTGTTGAGATACTGGTAATAGTCATGGGGCTGTCGGTAGAGGTCTGACTCATAGGGTACCATATCTTCAGAGGGCTGTAAAAAGAAGAGGAATTTTTAGAACCATAAGTTTACACAAATCCCTTCCAAATTATTCATATAGTTAGTGAAGGGCTGATACCAACACATTTTATATTGCCTAGGGGAAAAAAAGAGGAGACTTCTAGTTATTTTTGAATCAGCAGGAATAAAATGCATGACACCAAACACCGGTTTGGAAAAAAAGAAAAGGAGCAATCCCAGTAGAAAAGAGACCCAGTCTGGGTAGCAGAACTTGCCCTGTGGTAATACACAACTCCTTTGCATCTCACACTCCAGCTTTCTGAGGGTACTACATTGAGCTGTTGTGGACGTCAGGCACAAGTAAGGATGCCATCACACCAGCATGCAAGAGAAATATTTTCTTTGGTAGTAACATATATTGTTGTTGTTGTTATTCCAGCACACAAAAAAGAAAGCAGAAACTTGCCTAAACATATTTTTTGGATTGTTTGTAGGAGGGCTAAATGGTGGCAGTTTGTATGAGGGTAATGATATTGTGAAAGGGCATAAAACAATTCTCTTTCTCAGTTTCTGCCTAAAACAAAATCTAAATGTTTGCTGTTTCAAATAAACTACACAGGGCTCTTAGATATGTGTAGAGATGACTTCAAAAGTCCAAATATGGGACAAATATGGAGTTGTGACCTATTGGATGCTTAGCTGTAGCATTAAAGTTCACTCTGTCTTCTCAAAACAGGTGATGGAGGGTTAGTTTCCCACTTCTCTTCCTCCCCAGGCCTCATATTCTAGTGTGAATACTAATTAAGATCTTTTGCTGGTGCGCTAAAATTTGTCTGTTTATTATTAGTTCTGCACAATTCTGTTGCTTCATTTAATGTTCTTTCTTCATTTTTTCCAGAATAAAGAGTTAGAGAGAAAGATATTGTCCTTCATGGGGGTGTGTTAAACTTTAGTCCAGTTAAGTTTGTTACAATATTTTCTTCCAATCTGAACAAATTCTTGTGATGTGAACAGCAAATTAGAACTCAAACACCTTCCTGATTTTCTTTTGAAAGGAAATTACTTCTTGTAAGTATTCATAGAAACATTTTAATTCTATGAATGAGATCAGCATAACTAAAGGACAAATATTTAAAACAACACGATAACTTACATGATGGACATATTTTTTTGTGTTAGTATGTTTATATGTTCATATGGCTATCTGTATGTCCTAAATCTTTTATCTTCCTCCATGAATCTATTTCATTTTTGGAACATCTGTATTTTGTAAACTTATGCCAAGGTGACAGCATGACAGAAACGCAGGCAAGCTTTCCTTTTTCTTCCTTCCCTAGACACAAGAGAANTACTTTTATAAATTATTTTTGACCTTGGTAAATCCTTAGTCGCAGTCATGTGCTGTATTAGTGTATAATTAAAATGCATTGCTAAGATTGTATAAAAGTTCCTGATTTCCAGAATATACACTAATTGGGAATCAGATCCATGGAATATTCAAGGACTGAGGAGAAAATCCATTTCCTGGCTGTCATCTCCAAATATGATCCGTGGTGGTAGATAATTGCTTTGGGGCAATCTTGAGAAGATGATAACCAACAATAAAAACAACCTAAATGACTGACCAAGGAAAAGGGGCAAATAATCATTTAATTGCATCCACAGCAGGAATACCAGTGAAGAGACTCTTCTCATCTCTAGTCTCCAGAGGACTTCAGAGCACTCTTCATTTCCAAATCTATGTGATTCCAACAGAATTACCCTTCATCTACATAGAGGTTTAATGGGAAGTATAAACTGTTTTCCAGATTTCCGAGGGGCGGTCCAAGAAGACAGTACAGGATGCATTGTCTATGATGCCTCTGGTATTTCTCTATGTATTTTCTTGGTATTCTCTCTATGATTATA
>VWZD01012439.1:390139-412355 GCA_013396695.1 Sakesphorus luctuosus
CTCTCTATGATTATATTATTTACTCATCTCCATTCCTTTGACCTTTGCTTTACTCTGATCTCCAACAAGAAAAAGTAATGAGCCTGTAGTTTGCTTTCTTCAGGATAAAGTTCTGAATGGAATTTCTACTTTTCATTTGCAAATTAGTTTGCCTCACTCTCCTATTTCCTTTCTATAAATACATGCTTATTGTTAAATAACACTAACTTTAAAAACATATAAACTTATGCCTTCATATTCAGAATCTTAAATTTGTTATAACACAAAGGAAAGCATTCATATTGTATGAAAGGGGAGACTTCAACCTCCAAATGGAAAATGTACATTATACAAGCTGGAAAAAATGGAGGTTAAAATAGCCATATAAATGTCTATAGTTTGAAAGAAAAATCTTTGTTTCTTTTTAACAAAAATACTACAAACAAACAGAAATTATACAAAATTTCATACCTAAATGCATAAAAGTTTGTAACTCTGACAACTATTTAGCCAAAAGTAAACAAATTTCCAAAGGGATCAGTGTCCTGTCAATCTAGGCTTACTTTGCTAAAATTTCCACAGCTACAATGAAGCATCTATCACTCATATCTTTACAGAAGTATAGCTTGGCAGGAAGGCTGAGCATCAGTCCAAAAGTAGATAAACAATACATATTTTAGGCATGGGAAAGAACACTTGACTTTTCCTAACAGTGTTTTCCTTTGTTGTCTCTTCCCAAGGATTTTCCAACTCTGCCATTTCAGACACATGCACATTAAGGGCAATAGAGTATCACAGTTTGAGAGCTGAAAATGAACTATTTTACCCTTCAAAAGCCACTTTTACAAGTTCAGATGCGTATTTAATGATCAGACCAAAAGGAAGGTGAGCTAAATAGACTCTTAAACCAGTGATTCCTGTAATATTTACAGATGCAGCTGACTGCAGAGTGAGTTGCAGATACTCAACATCTACAGTCTACTTTTATATAGGGCATTGGGGTACTATAAACTCTGTTTTGAAAGTCTGGGGCCTAAAATGTCTTTATTATGGATTCTTGGAATTTTTGTCCTTGAATTTGTTTTCTACACAGTGATCCATTTGATAAAATATGTATGTGTATATCCTTGTTAACTCATGCAACCTGGGCCAATCCATCCCCACAAATGACTTGTAATGGCAGCACTTTCCATCTTGGTTTCTGATCTTCAAAGCGAGAAGATGGAAAGATGTTTATTAAATATTTCAATGTTTGTTTATCATAATATTAATCAGATACTGGTAAAAGGAGATAGTACAGTATGTATTCTCTCTCATTATCTTTATCCTATGGGCAGGTGGGATATTTTCCCATCTTCATTAAAGAAGCTATTTCCAATAACCTGTTTTTAATTGTTTCTGGGGTTTTTTTTTTGGGGGGGGNGTTTCATTTAGAACTTTATCTCTAGTTAAAGGGAAGAGGCTTCACCATGTACTGCTGTTGCCTCTTGTACCAATCTTTACCCAGTTGCCCCGTCTTTCTCTGGAATTCCCCACCCACAGACTCATTTCGTTGCCTTACTGATAGCACTTCCTTGACACTGAACTGTTTTGTTTTCCCTGACAAAAAGCAAAGAATGGCTTATGTTACAATTTAATATTTAACTGATGTCAATCTATCAGTTTTTTCATGTAAAAGAGTGACAGAAAGCTTTGTTAGGAACTCATAGTTGCGGTCTAAAGTTGGTATCTCCCTTCATACATGCCATGAGGTGCAGTATGCTCTCTAAAACCATATTCCACCCTCAAGTAAGAGGTCAACAAACAATACTTTCTCTGTCACAGACTTTGATATATGAAGAGTGGCCCTCATCTTCCATCTTTGAAACTCTAGGGAAAAGCCACAGAACTACTCAGAAACAGCATGGTTGGCATTGGTTGAGAGAGATATATTGAACTGAACTGAATAGTGTCTGAAAATTCTTGTTATTCATGAAGATTTTGTCACATGATTCCAGGCAATTGTAAGTTCACTAAATGCTGATTTTTTTTTTTATTACCTTGATATCCTTGATATGACTGTTTACTGGCATATGATTCAGAAATACTTCACATAATTTCCAATAATATGCTACTGAGACAAGTTTTAAGGCCAAAATTAACTGTATTTCCTTGGAAACAAATTACAGTATAACTATTTTAGAAGAGATGAGTAAAAATATTAGCATGATTACTCACTGGGCCAGCCTCACTGGACCGTGTTGGCAATGCAGTTACGTGGAACAGAGTACTTCTGTGGGGCCTTTTTGGTCTCATGCAAAAATACTTCGTTCAATGCTGTGATTTCTACAGGTGGCTACTTAGGGATTCATATATAACTGAGACCCTCTTTAAGCAAAGTTGTTTGACTTCATAATTTTTCAATGCATAGCACACCTGAATTCTATCACGCATTGGAAGACATGGACCCAGTTTGCACATTTTTCCATACAAAATTCCTAATCTTCAGAGGAATATGGGCTCTTCCTAAACCATTTAAACAGTGTTTTCCAAGTGAAGGGTTAGGGTTTTCTAGCGTGGTCAAGAGAAAGGCAGTTACTGACGCACCCTCAACTGTACGGGGAGGGGTGGAGGAGGGAGGTATTGCTGCAGAAACCCTTGCCTAGAAACAGGCTTGTCTCCCCTCTGAAAAAGTCCCAGGAGACACAGACACGCAGAGCTCTAGCTGAAAGTGCCCAAAGTGCACTTAAAGCAATTTTGAAAGTACAGCCCACAAAATGATTAATTTTTGAACATTTTAATCACAAAAAAGAAAAACCTAAATTGCCCTCTAAAGTGCTTCTGTAAGATGTAATTGTATTTTCACTGCCTGTTGTATTGTTCATCTGAACAGAGTTCACACAGAATATTAGCTGCAAAAGAAATTAAAATATGGGCCAAACTGTGTTAGATTTTCAATCATTTTAATTAATGTATGCCCTGGAATTGAATACTGAAAATAAGAGTCCAGAAAAATTGGCTATGAGTGAATAAATGGACAGAAAATTGACTTCTTTTTTTTTTTTTTATAATAAAGATGGTTGTTTCTGAGGTGGTTGGGGACAAGATTTATGTTGCTTTTTTTTTCTTAAGCCCAAGAAGTAACATATTGAGAAATCTCCGTGCATTTTTTTCATTTTCTCAGTTTCTTTTCAGATTTCTATTCTGATGCACTTACAGTAGCGCTATTGGGCAACTCCATGTATTTAAGAAAAAGAAAATTTATTTTTAGTTTCTTCTTGCTCTTTGGGTAGATAGGGGATCTCAGGGACACTGATGATAAACTGAGAGAATAAAGGGTGTCCCCCAAAAAGAAGACAAATATTTTCAATCAGGAATGACAAGAATTCAAAGGGCTATCGGCCTGGATGAAAGAGAAGGAAAAATTACTTTTGCCTCAATTAAATGGGACAAGACAAAAAGAAAACTTGCATCAAGTTTTTGTTAAATAAGTCTTGGATCTGCATTGCCTCTTTTTGTTCTCTGACACATGTATAGCAATTACCACAAGTTATCGACCACATAAAAAGACAAGTAAACCACCCGATCTGACACCTCTTCAGCTTCTACAAACCTGATGGAATCTAGTTAGGGACTCTTTTACCCACTCTGTTTAGAGATTTCCCAGTAGGGTTTCTGAACAACAGCCTAGTGACATTTTGTTCTTCATAAATAATAATTTTCACATTCAACATAGGATAAATTAGAGCCGTGCAACAATGTTTCCCAATTAAGAAAAGGATAAAACAGCCTCATAAGCATACAGAAAAAATTATATCTTAGAGAAAACATTGAAAGTCGCAAATAAAGGCTATTTTTTTCCCCTCATACATAAACTACTTTTTCAATAAGTGAATTCAAGAGAATCCAGTTCAAGACAAGACGAAGTTAGAAACTAAAATGCCATAATTATAAAAACTACAGAGTTCTAAACTCTTCAATATGCAAAATCAGCCATTCAACAACCCTTCTCTCAGAGACTGGAAGACAGTCCATGTCAGAGACTCCAGATGATTAAGAATTGCAATGTGAAGAAAGATTTGGCTTTATATCACATAGGCAGCACTGAAGAAAAGAGATTTACTGACTTGCTATATTCAGGTTTCAAAAAAATACCATACATTTAATCTGTGAAAACAAATGGAGATCAAAATCAGATACAAGTTTGGGGAGGAAACGTTAATTTCCCTTTCATTGCCATGTTGTCACTAGTTTTATAGACTGACCTAAACCAAACTTCCTGGCATTACAAATACAGACCAAAACAGAGATATTCTCAAATAATAAACCCTGGTTTACTTTGTCTTTTGCTACTGAGTCCAAAGATTTGTATTAGGAATAAACCCAATATACTCACAGGGGGAATAAGGGGAAATCCTTCCATTTTGCAAGCTTGCAACATTCAGCCAACTTCTGAGTGGATTTTTCTTAATTCAGTTTTCAAACATCCAGAATAACTGACTTGAAAAAAATCACATAAAAAAAAGGAAAAAAAAAAACGAAGAAAGAAAAAAAGAAAAAAATGAGATCCTCTGAGATCCTTGGACTCCGTGAAGTCCCTTTGCAGTGATGGCTCTCAGGATCAGAGAAGGACCCTAACAAGTTTTCATAGTTTACCCTAATAGGTTCTGAGGTGAACTTCTTCCAGAGCTGTATGTGAAGTTCCTGATTTTATCAAATGTCTGTAGAAGGAAGATAGCCCCTGGGTCTATCAGTGCGCTGTGACATCACAGCTTTAGCCAGTTTGCATAAATCTCTCTCATTTCAGGGAGCTGCGGGCGCTGTAACAGGAAGTCTGTCCTCAGCCAGATCTGCCATGGGCAGGTGCTACTGTATAATCAGATACCCAGAGCCTGGGCCTGCTATCAATAAACATGCACATGGGTGCAGCACTGGGGAAGACTATGTGCTTCCAACTTTAGATGAACCATAACAATGGTGCTGCTCTCTGGTTTAGTGATGTATCGTAAAGACAGATCTGGCAACTTCTGTGAGGCCAGTGCAGTGGCATAGACTTGCTTAAATAATAGTCCTGTGTTGAAATTACATGGCCATATTAGCAGATAGGAAGAAAAGAGTATATTGTTTTGAATACATAGTCTTAGGTTTCTACAAATCATTGAAGTTCTTCCCATGAGACTCGTCTCATAAATTTTGCAATTGATTCAGTGAAAGACACCTTGTTTCTTATTTGTTTCTTATGAATTCTTTCCTTTTGTAACTCCTGCAAGGAGAAAGTGAGTAGGGAAAAGGAGATCCTATTACATGTCCCATGCAAGGACTTGACTTCTCTCAGGTCCTGAGTGCATTTAACAGCAAGCAGAGAACAAGATTTATAGACTTCTGTATAAAGCGTCAGGTGCAGAAATTTCTTGTTTTATTCACATCATGAAATCTTGACTATAATAGGAATAAGCAAGCTGCTTAACAGTCCAGTTATGTCTCCGAGATGGTGGGCCACAGGGTGTAGGGTGATGGGTCTTGGCTACAAGGGGAGAGTGCTCTCATGCTGCAAAATGCCTTCTTGCTTCACAGTTAGTTACTAATGTCTTGGAAAAGTGAAGTTTCTTTGTCTGGGTTGTTCCCCTTTGATCTATGCCTATGTGCCACAGGTTCTGCTTTTTAAAGCAGCCTGTTCACCGCTCACCTGGGTCTATGTGTGAGGGGGAATTTCAGCCACTACAGACTTCCTCCCTTGTACACTGGTAAAACCAGAGACCACTCACAAGTTCCTCTCATTCTCCAGCCTCAGGAACTCAACAAGCAAACCATATTAGCAATGGGATAACATCAAGAACATGATGGAAGATTAACTCTTGAAGCCCCGAACTGAATTTCATCAGCATCAGTTGATACATAAGCATTTCTTTCTTATTTTACTCATATCATGAAATCTTGACTATAACCTAGGAATAAGCAAGCTGCTTAACAATCCAGTTATGACTGAGATGGTTCTCAAGTCTGCTCATGGATACCAGCCTGGAAATGACCAAATCAACTGGGCAAAAGGAAGAGAAACAAAGTACAGCACCGATGATAAAGTTCAGTGCAAACAGAGGAGACAGAAGGGAACAATAGCGCACACAAATCTTATAGTGGGTAATTGAATAATAGGTGATAAAAGCAATTGTGGAAATTGTGTGTCTCTTAAAAAGGCTATTCAGAACGAAGAAGATATGCTATCTGATTCATCACACACTGAAAGATAGCTCAAGCAGCTTCTGCATGGTTTAAAAAAGTAGCGTTTTACACAGAGAGGCTTCTATTAAAGTGGAATGCAATTGTATTTCGTAGGCTAGAGGATATTTCTGCGCTGTCTCTTAGCACAGGAAATTACCTAATAAGGATAGAAATTTTGGACCAGCCTTACTGCTCTCAGGGAACGCTAGATTGCCAACATTATCAACCAGGTCTAAACATATGGTAATCATAAGCACACCAAGGTTATCAATATAAATAATGAAATTGATTCTCTGTATGGTGAATTAGAACTAAATAATATGTCATAAAGTTTCAGGACCAGCAGAAAGTCCAGCAGCTGAATAAGCTTCCTAGAAAGGAGAGTATCTCTGTAAATGGAAACGCCAAAAGTGAAATAAAATGCTTGTTTAATCTATCATATTTGTATAGAAATATCACAATAACAATCTTGCTAAAATTCAACATGGATTAATTTCTCCCTATTGCACATAACTGGTGTCTTGTCCTATGTTCATAGTCACAGAATCTTCTCACCCCTATAGCAAGGCCTACTAGAGACAATACTTTTGCCCCAGATCCTTGCAGTTACACTATTAGATGATTTACATGCAAAAACCAGATGAAGTTACTAAAAAGTTGTGTCGTAGAGAATTGATTTCCAGAGGCATATGATGTGAATGGCTACTTGCAGAATGTATTCTGACCTTCAAACAGGCTTTTGATGTAGGGTAGGGATCCTTCTCCATGATGGAAATTTGGAGAACTAGAGAAAAACCTGCTGAGTTGAAGGATTAAGTTTCTGAAAGATTATGTCCGATAACATTTAACATTCATATTCAACTTTTCCCTCTAAGCATCTCTCCACTGTGTGCAGTTTTTTGAAAGATTTCTTCCCCTACCTCTAGCCATTTATTCTTCAAACTATTTCTAACCACAAACTACCAAAGCAAAAGAGTTTCAACTAGCAGCCACATCACAGAGAGGTCCCGTTACCTCAAACCTTGTGTGGTGCTTAGAAGGTAATTCTCCTCCTTACTAAAACCACAGACATCACTCATTCTGAAGTCTTTTAATCAGAAACAAGGTTTACATAGATTCTGCTACTGAGTTGTCTTGTAATAGTAAGACAAGATCTCTAAGCAAGGAATTGCCTTGCATGTTCCACATTCTTCGCAGAGCTATGTTTTCCATTGAACTTGTTTTTATCTGGGCCTAATATGGCCTGTGGGTCTTATATACCATCCTTTATCATTGAATATCCATTTAGATGACATGGGTCTCTGACTGTGGAACCTGTGGGGTCTGGATCGCTAGACGACAGCCCTCTGAATATAACTGTTTGTTACATATATTGCTACTGCATTGACAATACGAGTTGAAATATCTTTGTTGCATATATTGATAGTGAGAGAACAAGAGCCAGAAAATGGCTGCTGCAAATTACTGGCTAAAAAGAACTTGTTATCACTTTTTCTCATGTGTACCTGCACCTTAGGATCCTTAACAGTCTAAATATAGACTCCACTGAAATACATACTCACATTTCCACTGCTATAGAATTATCACTCACTGGTGTTCCCTCGTGATGCCCACAGGTTTATTGCTATGGCTGTATTTGATCAAGGACTTTTCTTCACTATGTGGATATCCTTTCCCAGAGTTGATGCAGTTCCTACTTGCAAAAAAGTACTTTTGATAGTTCAGCTTTCATGAGTTCCTGAGTTTTATGTAGAGGATTCTGTACAAGGACTTTTGCTGGTGG
Source organism: Sakesphorus luctuosus (assembly GCA_013396695.1). Lineage (NCBI taxonomy): Eukaryota > Metazoa > Chordata > Aves > Passeriformes > Thamnophilidae > Sakesphorus > Sakesphorus luctuosus. Next base: position 398,100 of record VWZD01012439.1, read on the forward strand.
GAAATATAATAAAAATTGTCAGTAAAATCAGTCTTAACTAACTCAATTATATCAACAAAGATTTTCAAGCATAGATTAGACTAAATCCATATCAGAATGAAGATAATTTTCACTGGGAGGAAGAGAGATAATTTGAATCAGTATTAATGCAGAAAGCTTCATGGATATTTTAAGAACCATTATGATATGCAATCACTTAAAATGCACTTAATTTTCCATTTGATTACTAACTTTTAAATTCCCTATAAAACAGAATTCAGCAAAGAATAAAATCTCCCTTTGGCAATTGCTATAGCTTCAAGATCTGTTTCATCTCAGCTGCATTTTGTTATTTACTGCACTTGGGAAAACTTGTTTGGATTTTAAGGCATTTTCAAATAACTACAAGATTTTATTTCACTTTTTTATGATCTTCTGCATTCTGTGGGCAACAGATTTTCAATATGCACATTCCTACTCTTTTATTGCCATCCAGCCTCTCAAAACCTTTGTATAATTTCAAGCAATTAACATGGAAGTGTGCTTTAATACCATCTACTCTTTCAATCTATATCCAGTGTACATAGTACTTACAGTCAGTTGCAACAGTAAGATGCAGGCAGTATTGTCTAACATCCCTTCAAAGAGAACCTACACTCCAAGAGAGGTTCTCTATTACTCCCCCTCTCCCCAGCCTAAAGTAAACTAAAAATAAACAGTGGAGGAACTGGACTTCACACAATCTATGAGATTCATAGTGAAGACATTTTATTAGACATAGCACACAGTTTATATAGGGTTAGGACTACAGCTTATTGGCTAAAAGACTTAACACACCACCACACTAGATACTTCAATTGGTTAGAACCTATCTCTCACAAGTTCCATGTTTGTATTATTTCATCCTGGCTGTTTTCATGCACCTGCAGAGTCCTGTGTATTCCTACTATGTGAACTCTTGGGGAGTAAACTTTCTCCCTATCAGCCAGCAGCAGCTGAGCTCTTTGCTGCTTCTGGCTGATAGCTGTCTCACAGGGCTTTCTATAGATCTGAATTGCTCACTTTTGATTTTACTGTAACAACACCAGCCCTCACCCTGCTCCTCAAAATTAGATAATTTAATAGTTAAAACTAAGCTATACAGTTAAAGTGCATCTGTGATGTGGCTCAATAAGAGCATATTTGTAGAGAAAAATACTTGCTGCTGATGGAGACTCAACAACAACCCTGTATTTCCTCTGACAGGGTGTTACTTTAGACTGTTGCTAGTCTGATGCTATTTACTGAATTCCCATTTGCAGCTGCAGAGCTGAGCCACATCTTCAGTTTCATCTGAAAAGAATCCAGTTTGTGCATTCTGATACTGCTGTATGATGTAAGGTGTAGTGAGTGGGAAAGATGATCTGAACTAAATTGCTGATCTACATCCACCATTAGAGAGGATTCTTTCCCTGAGTCTGTAACGACCTTTGCCAACCTGTGTCAGAAATATCTTTGCTGTATGCAGTTTGGAGTTATTTTTTGGGAGTTCAGCTGTATCTAGGAATGAGTCTTGCTCTCCTAACATTAGTAATACTTTCCAGACTAGCATCTTATTAGGATTGTATCTCTTAGTAATCTCTCAGGATTCTAAAGAGAAAAACACTAATCACAAATAAACATGTGTTTAGGTAGCTGGTGGGTTTGCAACTGTGTTTCTTGCTCTCTGCCACTACTTTCACAGGGACTTTGTGCCTGGAATGTTGCGTAGACAGAGGAACTAAAGTGCTAAAAGCCAGTGCTCTTTATACGTCCTCACATGGACATTTGGCTGCATAAGAGGGGAAGCATGTGTGCAAGCCTTAGGTTGCAGCTTTTTGTGTATAGCTAGGACAGGTGTGCATGACACACTCAGTAGTATGTTAGCTATAGAAACTTCTTTCTGTTATAAGCAATTACTGATTAGAAAAATTGTATTTGAATTAATTACACTACATTCCTTTGTAATCTCAGACAATCTTTACACAGTCACATGCAATTAGATTATTCAGTCTTAATGTCTTCTTGCCTGAGACTTGTTTTCAAGTGCCTTGAGGTCTGCAGGGTTTGGTAAAAAGCTGAAACCTTTCACAAATCTTCAGAGACAAAAAATGAACAATAATTAGCTCTGTCTCAAGCTGTTCCCTTCTTTGGAAGCAAAGTTTGCTTACTGCTTTGACAATGGTTACATCAGCCAGGTAAAGCCTGCAAGCCCACTGAAGATGTTGATAATTTTTTGTTTGGTTGCAGTTGTTTTGCTCTACATTTTTGGCACTACATTTTTTCCAAAATTGTTCTGTTAATGACGGATGGGCTGATATTTTATTTCCTCCCTCCTATTGTTCTCATGACTGTGGCTATCGGTCTAATTCTGCAATCTTTTTTCTTAAGTGCAAGCAATTTTCTGTACCTACAGTTTAGTAGACATTGTACTGAACTCTATTCACCCTTTTGTTGTTGTTGTGCCAGAAGTTTTACATCATACATTAAACAATTACATTACATTATTATATTACACATTGATGAAACATAGACCAGCAGGGAGGAGTTGTGTGAAGGGAGTTAAAAGGATTTCAAAATTTGGTTTTGATATGGTAATTAAGAGCAATATAGTGGAGAAGTACAAAAGAGAGTATTTGAACAGTAATTTGATACACTCTTAAAATGGAGAAAGGAGAGAAGGAGAAAAGAGTCTGAAGCCAGGAACACCAGGGAGGAGACTGTCATTGTTCAGGGCATTGGTGGGCAAGAGTTTAAGCAATGAAAGGAAAGTGAAAAATTTTGTTCTTACAGGTGTCCTGCAAGAGGAAGCTGCACATCCTTGATAAAGGCTGCTTGTGTAGATGGGCATAGTGTCAGAGACATTACACAAGTGACAGCAAGAATAAGACGAATAACTTCACTAAAAGAAGAATGTAAACGGGAATGAAAATTAAGGTGTTTAGTTTTGACCATATTATGTTAGTGGTAGGATTTTAAAGAATGTTGCAGAAGAATAAGCTAAGAGGTATATCTGTATCTCAGAAAATGAGATAAATGAAATTATCTTCCTATTTTAGGAGGAGACAGTCACAAATCTGAACAAATTAACCATGTGGAGAGCCTAAGGTCTCACAACTAAGATTTCACTGTGGTGACAGCAGGGTACAGAGGAGCAGAATGATTTGAATGCCAAGTGCTTGTATAGGGTTGAAAGGGAAAAAGGAACTTGGGATATCTTAATTTGTAGGGCTGGATCAATTCACAATAATTACCAGAAGGAGTTAAACATTTTCTGGGGTTAAAGTGAATCAGAATCTGTACACCATGTGCTGGAAATTCCCTAAATTATTTCAGTGGTCGTTAAGAAAAGGGAAATGGTTCTTTTCTGAGTAGGAGATGGTAGGAGACAGAGGAGTAGACACCAAAACAGAGCCATGGTTGAATATCTATTACTCAGCTGACTGTCCCCAGATTGCTTGATTCCTGCCAGCTGAGAAGGGGACAGACTTTCCCAATGGCTTTTTCTGTTGAGGGGGCTCTTGTTAGTAACCATTGTGGCTCTCTGTGACTGATATTGCAGGAGGCTGAGATACTTACAATTCTACGTGGAATACTACATGCAGCTACCTACAGCATGGGCACATACAAGTAAAGGTGCTGATAAAATGTGCCTCTGCTGGTAAACGGAACTTCAAATTTTCTGCAGTCACCTTATTCCCATTCCTAAACCTCTGGGCTTACTCAAGGTTTTTGTCTCTTCAGTCGCAGACTTTGCCTATATACAAAACCTTTCAGATTTAATTGAGGCACTGGATTGTGTATTTTAAACAGTGAGCAAATTTAACACAGTTTACAGTTGCAGCATGCAATTTAGTTTAACCAGTAAAAGTATTGAGTTTAGACCTGTATTTTCCAGTCAGGATCTAGTGACTTTTCAACTCATGGTCTGTAGACCTCTGCAACCCCATGAAGCACTTCTGAGTGATCTAAGAAAAATAACAAAAAAGTAGAAGTAAACCTCTTATCAGTGGGCTTAAGCTCACTGTGTAAAATGCGTGCATGTTTGCACCCACATAGGAGAATTTTATAGATCTTTGAGTAAAAATACTTTTTAGGTCTGTGACCTAGAGGAACCTCTTGATTTTATCTTTTTAGTATACCTTTTCTTCTGAGCACCATTTGTCTCCAGCCAAGATCTTGCCATCATCCCCAGGTCCCTAATGGGCTGTAAGATTTCTACTGTGGTTAGAAAAAATGTCACACGTCTGTCCCAAGCTAGCTGCTCCACTAAACCAATGGCAAAGTTTGCTTTTGGAGGAGCAGGCAGAGCACAAAGACTTCAGGAGTGCTGGTCCTGTTTACCTCACTACCCTGACCCACACTGTTTCCTCAGTCCAGCTCCTTCTCTTGCTCCTTCCTGCTGTTGTTTCTGCCTGCTTGCTTAGTAATGTCTGCTTGATGCTGTGTCTAAATGAAGTGCTTTCATTCTTAATCATTCATGTAATCATAATCTTTCTGAACAGCACTTTACTCATCCATCCACCCTGTCTCTGGTGGAGACTGAGGTGTCTGGTGTCTGAGGAATTGTAGAAGATTCATCTACAAATGAAGATCTCAATATTGCTTTTTATTTCGCAGCCATTGTTCTGGTCATGACATCACTTTGTACGCTCAGTGCAGATTACTGTCAAACTAGAATGACTCAGCACTACTGATCACTGTGCCACAGCATAACCTTCCAGAGGCCATCACTCCCATATGCATCACGCAGAAGTTCCTTACTACTTATTTAGGGGATTACGTTTCCACTTTTAGTTTATGCTACATAACTGCACACATTTAGTGGAAAATTCTGCTTTGAACGGAAAATTTTGAATACACAGAAGTCTTTGAGTGTTTTGGAATCAAAATTATGGTGGTAGGTACAGACTTTAAAGCAAATCCTGCCTGCAATTAAACACAAACCCACAGCAGTAGTTTGCTGGACTGAGCTCAACATATAGTTTCCAAACAAGCTGACAGCAGTAGGAATCATGGTTTATAAAAAGCTGCCAGCACTGCTGAGCTGGTGAAGAGAAAGAGGAAGCTACAACGGGAAAGAGAAAAACAGCGCAACCAAAGGCAACTTCACTTCTCTGCCTTTACTGTTTTTAAATAGATCTGGCTCTAATTTGCTGTTGAGGGTGCTGCGAAGAACAGCAATAATCTTACTAACTGATCCCTGCAATCTGTATCCGTTTCTGAATACCACCTGCAAATCACGCCCAAGTTCTAGAGGACTTCTTTATGTTTTTGTGCCTACGTGTGAGAATTTTTGTATGTATGTAAGTATGAATACACACCATGCTATTGATGTTATTGCTCAATAGCATGCCAGGAAATAGAAGTTTACTAGAACAGCTTTTGTCATTTTGCTCCTCTTTGCACGATATGCTGAGCTGTTCTCCTGAGGTTGCTCCCTGATGTTTCCATCTACTTCAGGTTGTGGATTTGACTTGATTATTCTTCTCATCCTATGGAAAGTGAAAACCGTTTCTCATCCTCAAACCAGCAGTATCAGAAAACCATCCAGGGCACTACTGACTGCATTGACTTTTACTGCATGCTAGGACTATGGGAAGAGCTCAGCTGGGGAGTGGGGCACAGACTGACTGCTTTCAATTTGGGAAGGAAGTCTAGCTGATCAGAGGTTCTCTAGCCAGAATGTAAACCCCTCCTGTGAGGTTATACTTTTAGTTTATTAAAAGTGCTAATCTGGGTGATGGAAGATATGCTGCATCAAAGAGGGAGGTAAAAGGTATACTCAGAAAGCTGAGGAATAGTGTGAGAAAGGCAGATAATTAAAATTAGTTGCATTAGAGACTCCTTTATTTTCTGTCATTCTGGGATCACATCTTTGATTCAGTGTATTTTAGTGGAGATGGGTTTGACTTTTTGTAGAGCTAGTCAAAAGACTTCAGGAAGAAGAAAGCATTGCAGAGGGAAAGACTTTAGGGGTCCTTCAGATGTGGATGATAGCCAGTGCCCTGTGTGGAAGGCTAGACCGATGGAACAAGACTAATTGGAAGCATGGAGAGGCCCATGTGGGCTGTTGATGTGTGGCAGGACACTGCCGTTTGAGTAGAATCAGTGGAGATTCGTCATGATGATGCTCATGTGCCCAAAGGCCGAGCTAATGAGGAACATCACACCTGGACTAGCATAAGGGATAGTTGTTCCTGGCTCGATGGGCCCATGATGCCTCCGGCCTCATGATGCCACCTATGGGTGGGGGCAAGACCAAGGCATGGATGTAACAGTGGACACTATTTCTAAGGTTATCCATGATTGTGAAACATATGTTGTGATTAAACAAGCCAAGACAGTGAAGCCCATGCGGTATGGTGGGCTGGAGACCCCTGAGAAGGAGATGGAGACCCCACTGAGGGTATAGTGACCCCTGAGAAGGGGATGGGACGATCCCAATGTGTGCCTCAAGGACATTTAACCTTGGGAAAACAAAGTAACTTGCATTCTGAGCTGTGTATTGCAGAACATGAACCACCGGGTAAAGAAGACCTGAGCTGAACCAGTGTTGGTGTTCAGTGATTGTTGGCTTCTCCTGTCCAAAGTATCCACCCCATCCTAATGGACTAATGCCTACAATATGGAGAGGTGGAAGACGGCTCTAAAAAGAACGTTTAAGCACGGGAAATAGATAGATTTAGGATATGAGTGATGCAATATGGTATGGAATAAGGGGTAGAGTGTTATGTGTTTAGCTAGGCCTAATTTAGGCTTTAGTTTTCAGACTAGGCCTCAGATTATCAGCTGACTCGAGCTGGGTTAGGAAAGGTGACAGCTGACTTCTACTGGCCAGTGGTATTCCAGACCATATTCTGATGTCACCTCAAGTATAAATACAGTAGAGTAGGAGGAATTTGTTCTTTCTGATCATGGCTGGGGTGGAGACAGGACACTGCTGCTCCTCTGCTAGTTAGGCCCCAGCACCGCCGTTTGCTACTATAGCATCTTAGGAAAATAAAGTGTTTATTCTTAGTTTTCTTTTTGCTTGGGTCTGTCCCAGGGGGAGACTGAGTTCTTTTGGGTGATTTTGTTGCTAGAATAGTGAGATTTGTGTTTGGAAGGATTCAGTTTTCTGATGGGTGGGGAGGTGAAGGAATTATTTGTTATATAGAACTTGTGTAGGTGTGTGTTCTATTGCAGACTACTTTTAATTTTCCCTTTTTTGTGTAAAAATATAACTAGTTAAGTTCAAGTTTAAGTGTCCAGGGAGGGAGACTTGTCCTTTAGTTTACACTTGGCATTTTGCCAAAGTGTTCAAACCAACCCAACTGTATAGTTAGCTCTTGAAAGAAGGACCTGGCAGAGTCTTTCTGCATGATCACTGCTCTGATTCAGAACACAAAAAAATAAAAATAATAGCCCTACAAAGATGTTATAATCCACTTCAGTAGCTGTGCTAGTCCTAGGAAAAGGGCTGCCATTGGCATGCCCTAGAAGAATTGAACATGATCCTTGAGGATAAACTGAGGACACAATCAATCTGCAATCAACATGTCAGTGTGGGTCACAACACTAGACAACTCTTCTAAGTGAGAGGCAAAAGGCAGAAACAGAACATGTAACTCCCATGACTTCCCAGAAGCTAAAATGCTGAGCATAGTTGCAAAGGGTTGTTTAAGCTCATAAACTTTATTATAATTATTTCTTTTCCTTTATCTTTGATTTTTTGGCACCAAATGTATGAGCACATTTGCTTGCAGTGCCTGAGATATCAGTGTTTTCAGCACTGGTGCCAGAGCCCTTTATATTTAGCAAACAGCTTTGAGATGGTACTGAGATCTGCAGCACTCTTCTTATTTATTCTTTTTTTTTTCTTACTTGCTGAAATATTAGTATCAAACCTTCAAGAAGGTCAACGTTGCAGCTTTTCACAAGCTGCCTCTTGATGATGTAAGGATGGCTTAATAAATAGGATTCTCATCCCAGAATCTCCTTCAGAGAACATTTCCTTTTTTTACTATTCCCATTTGGCATGTGGTCAGAAAAGAACAGGCTTTTCTTTACCTCCAGTATGTGCAGGTTTGGAAAGAGATACTGTGTAGCTCCCTTTCCATCCAACAAATACAGTTAGTTCTTTTACCATGCACACAGGCCTGGGATCACTTCCAGCTGCCTTTCTGCTATCATGAAAAGAAAGTTTCTGAAACATTTCTCTGTTTATTCTCCTGATCCAATTGGTTCTTAGAAAGATCAAAACTGCATGCAGTTATTGTACTTACTTATAGAACCATGATTCCTGAGACAAGAATATAGAACAGATCCTCAACATCTTCAAGGTCGGTCATCATCAGTAGACTACATATGATTTCAAAGAAATAAGGACAAATTTCTCACCTTGACCACAAAAGAATTATATAGGACTTGGTGTTGGGAACATCACTGATGAAAGCTGCTTGACTGAAAGGTGAAAAATAATCCAAATCAGGAAGTCATTATCAAAATCTTTCAACTAAATCAAATGTAAACCATTTTTCAGGGAGGTTTTTCAAGTAAAATCTTAATCCCTCCCAGACTGATTTTCAAAATCTTTATTCTTTACATTCTTTAAACAATCAAGACTTAACTTTTGAAACTAGATATGTTAGCCTGTAGTTCTTCTAAGTTTAAAAGATGTTACACTCTTTCAAGTCTGATTTGTGCTTATTTTCCTATAGAGAACCACCTTCCTTTTGGAAACCCAAATATCTGATGAGTTGAATTTGTCAAATCTCTGATGGTTTGTTTATTTACTACCTTTTCATTAAAAAAATTATTGTTGCTGTCACTCCAGAAAAGGCAAGTTTTCCAAACATAATCTTTCTTGGCAGATCCTCCTTACAGGGTGATCTTGTGACAATAAAGCCTCATATGAGAGTAACTAAAATAGCTGCTAATTTAAATATCAGGGAGTTTACAGTCTCTCGGGGATTTTTCCCTAAACTTAATTCCTATGTGTTATGATGCTAAACATACACCTTAGACAATGAGGGCCTTCTATTCTCAGAATAATGCCAAATAGTTTACAGAGACACAATTGGATTATCGTCATCCTGCAGTGCAGCAGTATCTTCAAGATCCTCCAGATAAACTAGTACACCCAGGCACTAAGTCACTGAGAGGAAACTTCAGCTCAGCCATGGGCCTGGCCATGTCACTGTATGTCACATACCTTCCCCAGGCATCAGTTTGAAGATCTCTGCACAGTAATGAGTTATTTGGTATAGACATGCTTTGTGACTGTAGCACACCAAAAAGTAAAACACCCCCAGAAAATTTGTCTGAATCCTAGGATATTTTCTCACAAATTCTTTCAACCACCAGGATCTTCTCTTATTTTAGCATTTAGCACACTCTACTGAGGCTAAAACTGTTTTCTCAGCCTGTCTTATATATATTGCATTTACATTACATTACTTAGAAATCTGACTGACGGATTAATAGTTAGATTTGCAGTAGCCTCAACTAGAATCTCTAGTCGGGTAATCATCCTAACAGTCAGAAATTTCTAATTTGCTGTTGGAGAATCCACTTGGCAACAATATGAATGAAAGATCTGAAATTGTTTTAAAGTGATTATGTATTTCTGCAGTTTCTGGTTCTTCTGGTTTCATGCACATGGATCCCCAAGCCTCTTTCTTCCTTCACATTTGTTATGTACCTTTGACCAATCAGATGTTGGGTTTGCTGTTGAACATATGGCTATGAAGACAAGATACTAATTTTCTTTATTTTTCTTCCAGCTGTATAAGGATAAAGAGCACACCTCTTGTTCAGTATCGACCACTGGACAAAAAAATTAAGGCCTTTCACTTATTTCACTGATAGCTACAAGTTTAGCTTGTATTTGTACTCATGCCACCTGGCCACCTGAAATGAAAACACCAATGTTATGTGAAAGGACAGGACTGCAGACTGGCAGTGCCTGGTGTGGACTCCGCTGATGATCACCCCTAGGGGAAAGACTAAGATTCCAGATTGTCCAACACTGCATAGACATCATTTCCCTAAAACCTGTTGCACACTTCACTAGTGCTGTTTACATTGGTGTTGACTGGCCTGTGTTTATCAAGCCTTGAAAAAAGAGACAAGTAGGATTGTTTTGAGTTAATTTATTCATGGGTTTCTGCTGGAGCATAAATAATGGACACTGTGCACTGTCAGTTACCAAAATGCAATTTAGAGGCTCTTTCTGTAGAAGCCTGCTGTTATTTCACGTATCTCCTTGCTGCTGATAATCAGTGGATAAACAACTTTCATAATAACACTGCAATGTCCCCACCCCCACGCAGCAGCCTGACAGTTGACTTGATGGTTAAGCCACGGACTTGGGTAGCTAGCTAATTTCCAGATAGCAGCCTGCCTTTCTGGTCAGCATGGGCTCTGTCACTCATGGTATGTGGTTTCAAAGGGCTGGGCAGGTGTAGCACACAGGCCTGTTACTGCCTGCTTCCTCATGCAGAACTTTTGGAACTACTGTTGTACATCACTAATCACAAAATGATGTGATTTGATCCTCTGTGTTAGTTCAGTTCCAGAAAACACAGTTGGACATTTTTGAAAAGTTCATATCTTTCATCATTTGATGATCTCATCCAAAGTGATGGACACTGATAAATCCATAGAGGACATATCCCTAGGTTTTTCTCTATTTTTACCACCATTAATGTTACCACCCTGCATGTCTTCTAGCATTGCACTTCCCCTGAAGTTTTCAGATCTGCGTGCACCTCTCTACAGTGCTTCTCCAGTTTGTGAACCCCCAGCTGAGGTTATAAGTAATTGCCCCACAAAAACTATGTTAGCTCCATATTGCTGCAGGCTGAGCTACATGCCAGACTGTCAAAAATGTGTGCGATTGAGAACTGCAGTCATTCTGCTTCTAAAGCCAGGAAGGAAAAATAAATAAGTTATACTGCACCGCAGCCTGATTCTCAGATATGTTTTGCTCAGTGGTATGGTAGTGCAACTGGGATGTGCCCTTTCCTATTCCAGTGTTCTATATGCAAGACCCTGTGCAGACACCATTAAGCAGACTTGAATTGATTCTCAGAAAAAACATGAGTAAAAGTATGGGTGCTTCAAAGTAGAGCCAAGGACACCGATCAGGAATACATCTAACAGGGCATCCTCACTGCTTGTGTACTCCAGAAGTGCCAGTGTCTTCATCCTGTGAACTGGGAACTCAGAAACCCTACATTTGAGCTCAGAGACATTCAGATTAAACCAGTGAGTGAAAAGAGGAGAAAGTGAAACAAATGCAGTATGGGGAGAGGAACTCAAGCTCTTTCATATTCACTTCTCTGTGAAAACTCAGGGCAGGCCCAAGAATTCAGAAAGCAAAGAGACATTCACCCATACTGAATATTTACGTAAAGCACAGTCTAAGATTATGGGGGACTAGGCAGGAGTATGAGGGTATGAGGGTCCAGGAAGTCAAAAATTACATGCAAGTATTTTCAAGCACATTAGGAAGTACAGCACGAGGTTCAAATAGATGGTCAAAAGCAGAGGTATTAGCATACACATAATGGAATATAAAAGTATGCTTGAGTATGTGTGTTAAATGCATCCAGCCCAAACTAAACATTTCATAGAATCATAGAATCGATTGGGTTGGAAAAGACCTCCGAGATCATCAAGTCCATTTGACAGCCAGTTGAGTTGAACATGCAATCACTTTGAGGCATGAGGCTTATAATGAGATCAAGGAGTAACAGAGTTATTTGCTTTAAATTGTAGTCTGTTCCTTTGTGAGCTGGCTCCAGATGTTAGGAGTGACCACACATATCTCCTCACATGACAGTCCTCCCTGTCGTTCCTTTTACCACTGCTCCCTTCAGCCTTCAGAAAGATTCTCTAGGCTCTTAATTTCTCACAGTCTCCTTTCAGTTTTGCATAGGTCTTGTTCCCAAAATGAAGACCTGGGCTGCTTTTGGGCATGGAATCGATGAAAACAACAATGAATAAGGACTTTAATCATGAAGCCGCCTGGAGAAGGCTGGGAGCTTGAATCTGAACTACAACATGTTAAAATAAAGTCATGTTAGTTTGCCAAAAATGTCTAGTGCTATGATGTATATCTTAAAGCATAGAGAAAAGCCTAATATTTAATTAAGTGAGTTTAATGCACTGTAAAATGCACGCTGCCTTGCCCATACAAGATTTCTCAAGATATGTATTAGCACATGTTAGCTAACAGGTGTTAGTCCCAAATTTCTAGACAATCTAGGGGCTGATATGAGTCTGAAGCTCTAAGTATTGATTTAACTGCCTTTTTTAGGGGGTAGGTGAGAAGTGTTTGCTCTTGCAAGCAGGTTTTTCAAATATTCATTTCAGTTTTGAGAGTGTCCTACTCAGGGAAGCACCTTCTGTAATCCCGGTTATATTGTAGTTATTTATAAACAGTTATGGGGAATCTCTGATATTGATACTAAAGTTTTAAAAATAATAAACAGATAAAGTTGCAACAGGATAGACTTATTCTGCATCTGTTATCTTATAGCAGAGGATTTGTCTTTTGTCAATTTATTTTCCCTTCCTTTCCTGCCTTTTACCAAAGACCTCTCTTCTTTTACCAACAAACTGAATTCAGCATACTCTTGAACCCTCCAATGGCTTGAATATTTATTTTGTTTGAATATTTATCAACATCTGTGTAAAAGTAGTTCTGTGTTTCAGTAACCTTCCTATCTATTTATTGTTACTGCCTTGTGGTTTTATTAAAAACCTCATGATACTTTGTGTTTTTCATATTAAAAAGAAAATATTTCTAGTTCTTATTGCAGACAATAGGATGTAGCTTAAAGAATGGAAATTCAGTGAACAGAGAAAATCTTCCAAAAGTTATACAATTCTTGAACTAATCTCATGATCTGTTGTGGTCTGGCTTTTCATTTTTGACAATTTGGTGTGCTGGGCATTCCCCACTCTCTTCTCAAAGAGAGAGCAGGTAGCCCAAAGCCACAGAGTTAAGAGTTCCAACTCTGGAAAGATTTGGGATTTTTCTCTAAGAATGGGATGGTGATTCATGCTGCGCTCTCACAAGACAATCATGCAGCTGCCGCTGTTTCAAAATCAGCAGCCTCGCCAACTTGTCTCCATCAGCCTTGAGAAAACAGGAAGCAGAAGGGCCACCACAGGAAGCGGTGCTCTTACACCCACCCCAAAACCTTAGCTGCTGAACCTATTGCAAAATGTTAACAGAACACTGCAGGGAACACACAGAAAGAGATGAGAAATCTGCTGACCCCTGAGTGCCTGTGCAATTCCTGGCTTCAGTTTCTCAGGCCAACAGCCCAACTCAGTCACCAACATGTTCTGTTTCTCAGTCACTGCATCTTAAATTCCCCATATTAGGATGTTCTTACCCTGAATGTGAAGACTTTTTAAAAATTATTTTGTTTCATCCCCCAAATTTGTACAGAAATGCAGTAAGAAACTTCTTGTCTGGAGGGCTGACAGACTGAAAGACAGAAATAGAGAAGGTGGAGAGGACTGCGTTTGTTCATCATGATTAACTATGTACTCATTTCCTTGGCAACATGGAAGAAATGGGTGTTTTTAGAGTGGAGATTTATATGTATATCTTGTGATTTGGATGTTTTTCATATAAAAAAAAAAACAAAAGAAAAAATATTGCTCACTCTCATTGTTGCAGAGAAAGGACTGTCCCATAAGATTTCAGAGAACAGAAATGCTTTTTGCCTATAAAAGTGGTGTATGATGGACTGCTCTTAAGTAGAAAACACCATTCATTGGGGGTCCTGTGGGGCATGAAATAGAACTAGGAATAGCTGAATGAGAAGAAAAGGATAATCCACAATAACAATAAAAAAAAGAGAAAGAAAAGAGATCCAACATGCAGAAATATTTTGAGAAGGTTTTTTGTTTTATTTGAATACTAAAATAATTTTTAAAATATATCCTGAAAAATCAAAGAGACAAAATGAAAATTTATATGCTGGAGGATGGGTGAGTAAAATTTTAGGAAAATGTTTTACCTTAAAAAAGCACGATTTATCAATTAGAGGAGCTGCTTCAAAAGAATGGAATGGAAGATGATATTAGCTATTGAGACCAGATCTAGGCAATTTTTTTCTGTTAGATATTTCATTTGTCCAATAAATGTAGATTTGAGAATCTGGTCCTAGAAACCAAACAATTTCTAAATTCCTGTTAAATTTTCTGGGTTGTTTTGTCAATATGTAGAGTGAAAATGAATCACCTAGCTTT
>VWZD01012439.1:413576-428546 GCA_013396695.1 Sakesphorus luctuosus
GTCAGTAAAAGTCAGTTATTCTCTTATTTTCAACCAAACTGAGCAAAGCTGTCAGATTGCTGAAATCTGGTTTTCAGCATCACTGGAAGTTGAAGACTACTGAGAGCTGTTTTGCACAACTGCTAAAAGTCCTACACAGAGACTAAATGTAGATTTGAACATTAGAGAAATACCCTTAGGAGGATGGCTTGGTTTTATTGAAGCAGCAAAGTTGAATGTAGAATTTTCAAGCGATCCTGTCTGGATGCGGATTTCAGTCAAATATCTTATTCAGCAGAGTGGATAAATCCTTTATCTCATTGTCTCTCAGCGCTGTCTCCTAAGTCTCTTCTTTCCCTATCACAGTTCAATTGAACTTAATCTAGGGCAAATGGAAATGCAGCTCTACCAAAATTAAATTGAATGTTTTACCTGCTGCTTTACTATGGGGACACTTCTATCCAGATTTCTGTTCTCCACATTGGTTTGGAATGGAGTTCATAACACTTCGAGCACAGGTTACTTTTGAAAATACCAAATCTGAGAGAAAAACTTCACTATACTTCCTTCTTAAATAACTCATTCTATACAGATTGCTTGTGTTTTGCACAGTCTTTCAGAAGGCAGCTTCAGTTTTACTTGTAACTCCACTCATTGCATTAACTCTTAACAGCACACACTTCGGAATTTTTCTAAAGCTCACAACTGTGGGGGGGTTTCCCGACATTACGTAAATTTTCATTTCAAATGTGCTCAGAGATTAGCAACATGACTAGTTCTAAAATCAACACATCCATATTTTCCTCATTTTGCTATAACATCTCTCTCTTCCTGCTGGTTATTTTGTCTGTTGGCTATTTTCAAACTTCTAAAAATATTAAAATCTTGACGTTTACTGGAAAGAATAACACTGTGCTGTTCATGTCTTTTCTCCTGAAAACTATGGTAGTTACCATTTTCACTTGGTGGCAGACTAGGAAAAATATTACAAGGTTAATCCTGTTTGTTTCTAGTAAAATGTCCTGGTTCACACACTGGTCACAGATTTTATATGGAGAGCAACACATATACTTAAACTCCAAGACATGTCTTACCATTTTTACCATTGATAAAAATCACTAGTTCAGTTAAATTTGAGGTCTAAATTGAATTCTGTTCCATTAGGAATACTGTGCATGTTCATAAGACTGGACTACTGGAACTCCAGCAGTGTAAATGTGAAAATTAGCCTATCCTGAGCAAGGAAGACATCCTTACCATGTCTTTTAATATGAAAATCCATACTGGGAACCAAACGTCAAGAAAAAAAACTATTCCATCAGTTCTCCATCATTTATTTTATTCAACTTTCACTACAACTCACAATTGGCCTCCAGTTTTTTTCCAGAGTTCTGATGATTTGAGTTCTTATGATTCGTCTATACCTGTTTCATGCTTAGTATTTATTGAGATTGTTTTTTTCCTTATGACTTGTCCAAACTGATTGTTACTAATTTCTGCAGATAAAAGCTTAAATCTGAGTGGAAAAATCACACATTATCACTAATTTTCATTGCACTAAAACACAGAGCCAATGAAGATGATCTGGGAAACCAGGGGGTTTCAGTCCTCTTAAACCTTGTGTACTTATTAGACTAGATCATGCTTTCTCAAATTTGTACCTTACTAGTGTTCTAATATGCAGTATGAAAATGATCTGGTGTGTGAGGCAAGAAATAGAAGGAAAGGGGTTCATTATGCAAATGAACCCAGAAGTGTTCAGGACTAGTGACTTTTAAGTGCTTAGGAAGCAGAGAGATTCCTGTAGTCACACTTTTTCTGTGCCTCTCACTGGAGAATGCATAGACTGCCTGGATTTGACATAGCCCTTTGCAAGTCAAGTAGGTACAAATTTGCCCTTACAGCTAGAAAAAATACCCTGTGTGAACAAAGATGTAACTTTTATTAAACTGCATCATGTGTGTGCAGATTGGGGAACGGAAATCAGTCTTTAAAAGATGGACACGATCAGTGTTTTGAAGAACAAAATCTGTCCTACAGGAGGCTACATTAGTTTCATTTGATTGGATTTCAATCAGTTATTTTTTTCTTTTTTTTTCAGAGAGAACTTCTCCAAAGTTGCAAGCTGCTGGTATCCCTCCTGCCTAGGGCTCTGCCTGGGGAGACTGTGAACTGGCTCCTCTAATTTTTCCTTCAGCTGTTGTTACCAAGAATATAGAAGGTCTCAGGTAATCCTGATGCATTGGTTTATGGACCTTCACTGAGAGCAAGAGGATGCACTGCTTCTCCAGTAGCCATTCTATACCACACATTTCTTACTTCAAACCCATCTGTGTTTTTATTTGAAAATTATTCTGCACACTTCATTATGCCCCTTTTTTTTTTCCCTTAAATTGACTGGCACGGTTATCACTCTGGTTATTTGGTATCTTTACTGTATTTTTAGCAGTCAGCAGCTTCTTTTAGCTCCTCATGATCTAATTTAGCTAAGCTAGAACTCTTCAGAACTCCTTTTGTGAAATATGGCTTGATTTATTTGGTGATTCTGCTGTTCAGTTGTTTGTGTTCCTTGATAAAACTGAAAGACCAAAAAAGAATTGGAACAATGGAGAAAGAGGGAAAAAAAAGGAAGGCTGAAAACACAAAACAGAGTTTCATCACTTTCAGAATAACATATTTTGGTCCATCAATTTCTCAATTCAACCTTAGGTCAAATCATAATTTTATCTCATTAATTGAAACATAATTTTGCTTAATTTCACTGTTTACAATTTCTACAGTGTGAAAGGGAAATAGTTTGTTCTCCTTTTATACACTTCAGACTTGATTTTCATAGGTCCTGAGCTCTCTTGATTTTAATTGCAACTGTTGGATCATTTAGACTACTAGATATTTTACTGATAAATAATCTAATCTCCAGAAGTGAATATGATCTATAAAGTATTTTATAGGATCAGTAGTATTAGCTTTAATAAAATCAGTATCTAAAATATGCAAATGGCATGTTTTGCATTACAGGGTTTCTTCATGCCAATTCTATTCTGGTTCCACCAAATCTTCTTAGAGGGAGTAACTTCCTTACATCGGGATTTTGTGACAGAGCTAGTGCAATGTTCAGGACAGAGCTGACATCAGAGAAAGAGCAGATTTCTGTTTCCCTTCTTTGTGAAAATATTTAGAAACTTTAGCCTTATTTAACATTCTGCTTGCCTCAGGTTTCAGTTATGCAGATGCCCACAGTACTTTTTCCCTTTGAGCAGACAGCTTGAGCCTGAATCAGACCACAGAATGGTTGGACAAGGTTGTCTAAGGACAATGTCTGTTCTGCTCTGGACGTTGCAAACCAAGAGACTGCAGCTGCCATAGACATGCCTGGTAAACCCACACTTGCTTATTCCGTAGCCCTCAGGAATGTAAAAACTTTCTTTACTGTACAGAACTTCAGAAAATCAGGTAGAAGATTTTTCTTAAGATGGGCTAAGAAGCACTTTGAAGAGACCACCTTTGATCTTCTCTGTTTTTTCACTGATTCCTGATTTAATTTTAATTATTGTGTTCCACTGAGGAATTAAAGATTGATTTGGTGCAACACCTTCCAGAACCACTAGTTTCAGCCTCCAGCCTTCAAAAACATGTTTGATCCCTATTGTTATGTGCAGTGAAGCTTGGCTTCATTTAGGATTTGTATTTCCTGCGAGGAAAATTAACTAAGGCTTGTATGAAGGAAAAAATAATTAAAAAACTAAAAAAAACCCCAAAATGCCAAACAAACAGCCCCCCAAAACAACAACAACAACAAACCAAAACAAAGCAACAACCAGGGCATTTCTATTCTGCATTTTTTCCAGTTGGTGTTAAGTCTGACTCTCTTTCTGTCCCCCACCCAAGCTCTGTTAGGTCACACATGGCATGATTTTGCATTTCTGCCTGCTGCTTTGGGTGAAGTAAAGCAATGGGGCTTCACAGAGTGGGACAGCTGAGGAAAATGTTTCTTGCTCTCTTGATTCTTTCTTTCTCTTTCAAAGTGAGTTGTACTAATCCTTGTGAGAAGGAAGAAGATGGTGGTTTTGCACAAACATTCTCAGGGATTGTTCTTTTCTTTGGCAATCTTGGAATTTCCCTGAAGGCCTTTGTTTTTTTGCAAGTCCTGTTATATTTTTTCTTCAGTTTATTTCCTAAGTCTCTGAGCCCCAGTCAAACTTGGTCACTCTCTTCCAGCAATATAATGGAAAATTAACCTTTGACCCATCCAGACCCTTTGGAACACCAGGGCCGTAATAAAGTACGAAAAGATGTGGAGGTATGGCTGCTGCTTGCCTCTGGTAGATGGATTTTATCAGAAAAGGTAGTGCTGATTTGTATCACTCAGCCACACCAAGGTTATACAAAGAGCAGCAAAGCCCCAGGAGCATAACAGTCGGTCTGCTCCTAACCTCAAACCTTTATCTCTCACAGCCAGCTTCCTTCCCACACCACAAGCACCACGTGTTATTTTACACTGAAGCAACACTCAGCAACTGAGGTCTATCTGCCCAAAGAATGGAAAAGGAAAAGGAGGATGACATGAACACAAGATAGGTGGGCAGCACAAGGACTAAAAATAATGGAGCAATACTCTTACAAACCAGTGTCAATCTACTACCTGCCACAGTGTGAGCTTCAGAGTGGTCAGGATGGGCTTTTCATCAGTCATTTCTTTTTGTCCCAAGCTGTTATCTTCATCTCTAGGTGATGAGAAGTGAATTTAACTAACAACTGCTGAATGAAATGAGAGAAAGCTGAAGGAATCAGAGGGTGACAGCACCTGCTCCAGTCGGACGGAAGGCACCTGTGACTAAAAACAGTGTCTCCCCACGCCCCAAGGGAATATGTGCCTTGTACCCAAAGGTTGGCAGCAGCTCCCAACAGTTCCATTACTACATGGTAACAGCAGATCACATCTGATTCAAAATTTGTTGAACCCCACAAACAAGTGGGGAAACCAATTGTATTCTTTTATGCCTTCTCTATAGCTCGTCTCTACAGTGGGAAGAGTGGTTGCTTACTGAGTTCACAAGAAGAAGTGGGGCCTTCTAAAGCGTTTGGCAGGGGATAAATCCCTGACAATATGTGCCTGGAGAACTAAAAGACAACAAAGGAAAATCTAAAGCCCATGGGTAAAGGTTTGTTTGACTAAGAACTTGCTGCTATTTACTATTTAATCACTAACAAACAGGATAGATACATGGCTGTTGTGGGGTTTGTGATTAATATGTTGCAGAAATCAGAATAGTATTTCTTACTCTTCATCTCCCTGATATTCAACATAAAATGATAAAACATCTATAAACATGTGATGGGGTAGGCAAAAAAAACCCAAACCCACACCATAGACAGCTGCACAGACCTGCAGCTGTGACACACACAGGAAATTTGGATGGAAAGAACCATTAGTGCATTGAGACCATCTCTGCGTCTGTTAGCAGGGCCAGCCCCCTTTTAGCAGACAGAAAAGGCAGCTCCTTCATGACAGATGTGGTTGACTTTAAGATTTTGTGCTTCTGAAATAGTGTCTCAGACAAAAAGCATTTTCATGTATCAATCTCTGCCTAACCTTTTGTAATTTGAACTACATCTATCCTGCAGCAGAAGCAGGCCTATCCTCTGTATTTGAGGATGGCATGACAAAACCCATCCCAGGATAGGCATACAATGACTAGGAACAATTTTGTACCCATTTGTTGAGTGATGAATGGGTGTCTTAATTATTAGAGGAAATAAATAGAAGACAAGACCTACATGTCTCTCTCCCTTCAAGCCTCAAATACTATAGTTTTGCTTTGAAGACCATCTGCTTATCCTCTTAGTCCCTTAGGAATGGAGAGTATTAAACAGTTGATAAACACAACCTCAAGCTTCAGAGACTTTGTGACAAGTCTGCACTTGGGTCACCCTGATTTCCTGCTCATAATCTGACCAACTTCAAACTAATTCCAAGGAAAAAATAAAAAAATGTGTTCCATGTGGAAATGGATAAATTTCATGGCCATTTAGTGTGCAAGAATATTCAATTCAAATTTAAGTCCTTTTATTTTATCATATTATAAACTACTAAAGACACAGAATGGAAGTTTTTTGAAGAGCCACAGCTGGAAAACTACTAATTGCACTGACAAAATCAGAGCTCTGAAGGCTTATCTGGCTCTTAAGCCCAGTCTGTCATCTTCTTCATCTTGTCAGACATAGAAAACCATGTGTTTTCTGTCAAAGTCCCACAGCAAACCATGTGGAAAACAAAGAGCTATAAATAACTCCTCCCCAATATGAAAGGTGACTAATCTGCTGCTTCCAATAATATCATCCTCCAAACCCCTAAAATTTTCCTATGTCTTTACCTGTCTTTGTATTAAAGCCACATCGCTGTGCTCTTTTCCTGATTACCTCTCACTCAAGACCTCGTCCTTTTACCTTTGGTGTTCTCTTTGAGTCTTCAAATACTTGCAAAAATGTCACTTTAGCTAACTGTAACCTCTAAATTACATTTGTGGAAAGGCAGATTTCATAAAAGAAAATGTAATAGCAAATTCTGACTTAGGAGAGCACGATCAGCTGTTTAGGGTTTGGCTTCTAATCTAGGATATGTGGTTCATTTTCTTTCTCCTTGACTCACTAACTGGCCACTTGCACTCTGTATGCCTTTATTTTCCCTGTTGGTCATGGGAGGCAAATGTTTAGAGCCTTGTTTGAAGTAAAACACTGTGTCTAAAGAAGAGCAAAACTTGTGAGACCTGTTAATTAAAAAACCGAAAACAAGTGCAATATCAGCATATCAGCACTAAATGCTATTATTACAAAGAAAAATCAGCTGAAATTGTGCTACAGACCTTAAAATCTATGCAAGTCTGGAAGAAAACAACAGGGAAGGATTTCCCCCCACTGTCACTGTTGCCACTCACCTTATATCAGTTATGGGGCATACATCACACACTCAGTCTTGAATCTGCCCTACATTTGATGGAAATACAGTAGCAAAAGTAGTGTCGACTTTGCTAAGCACATGCTAACGATTTCAAAGAGATCATAACTCAACAGTCAGTGACATTTCAGCAGTTTTATAGACATTTGTATAACAGCGGTACAACAGGATGTTTTCTCAATAGAATTTGGATGGATATGTTTGAAACTATGAGATACACAAAGCACATGATAGGGAAGTTTATGCAGAGTTTTATGGTCTGTTTTTAGCTAGCCAGTTAGTAATGACTGTGCAAGTATTTTTGATTTTGTCCTGTGTTTTAGTGTGCTCCGAGACAAACAATAATAGTTGAATTGAGAAAGGAGGATGATTTCATTTGTTGTTGAAAAAGAAATTTTTCACATGACCCAAGTCACACAGTTAATGTAAGTCAGAAGCATATTTTTTTAATTTATCTTCTTTTCTCTCTAGTAATTTCTTCTATAGGTTCTGTTATTCACTTCTTGCATTTGATTTCAAGCTAGGTTGCAAGTTTTTTTATTGCACTTGTGTAATTCAGACAAATGTTGTTCTCACCTACTATTAAAATAATAATAGCAACAATAACAATTTTGTAATGCATTGAAAATCAATTATTTGTGTTGTCTACATTATGCCATAATTCCAGAGTAATTTTCTATTTTGAATTCATTATGTATTTTGATAATCTTAGGGTGAGTCATAGTTTGTGGGGAAGACTCAGTAAATGAAGAACCGAAATTTTTATTGCTTTTCCATATTTTCTTTTAGAGTATGACTTTGTCTGTTTGTTAGCTGGTTGTAAAAAAAGAATTTGCTGAAGAACAGCAGGAGAACAGGATTCCAGTGAAAGAAATGACAACTTTCTTTTCATTTGTGAATTTTTCTAGATTTTTCTAGCTGATGTCACAATTTTAAACTGAATTCCTGCAAGAGATCTATAGGTACTTTTTCCTGATAAATTTGTTTATACAGTCAAAGTCTGTGAGTTTCCCCTGAATACTTTAGCAAATCTATATGGGGCCTATGTATTAGTTTAAAATAAGAAAGTTAAATTTCACTGGACTATGAAAATAGGGCTTTGAAATGTATTTATCTGCACATAAAACTTTTAAATGCTTATGAATTTATACACAGAAAATTTTGATCATTATGAAGTTTTCACATGGCTTGATAATGATCCCTTGCTTTCCTTGTGTTTCGGGAGGCCTCTCACACTTTTTCTTTGACATAACTCAGTCTTGCTCCACGTATGTTTTCAATGTTTTGGTAACCTCTTGTCACTGGTCACCAGTGTCTCCCTGCCCTTGTGTCTTTCTACATTGTCTAATGATTTCCAAGTTGTACTATTGCATGCATCTCTTTCCAGATATGGCACTGTTTTCTTTCCTAGACACCCTGGTTTGTTAGGAATTTAGTTACAGTGCTGAAAAGTCAAACCATAGTTCAGCTCCATCTACAGGCTTAGGAATAAAGCCTCTTGTAGCTAAGTTCCCTAACAAAATATTTTTGTAGTGCAAATCTGCGTGGGAGGTCAGCTTTTTAAACATACAGTGTACCATTTCAAAAAATTCCCCTGGGGCTCTGACCTTGTAGGCAAATCTCTTAGAAACTGGGTCCAAATGGCTTTTCATGGTGAACCGTCCAGACAGTGTCTGCTCAGCAAGGCTGTCTTTCAGCAGGCCAGAATCAAATCTTCGTTGTATCTGTACACATATTTTATGTTATGCCGAAGGAGGAGAACTCAGACTGCTTCACCTGAAATGACAGTGCAGAAGGAGCTAGGATAAAAATCAGGGACTCCATTTTGACACAGGCAGGAAACAATGAGAGGGTGGGGGCCTTGTTTCTACAACACAAATAACATTTTTGTGACTCCCGTATCATGATTCAGCAGGTCTGATGTCAATATACAGTAACAAAGGAGATGGGAGATGGTCTATGCGGGAAGGAGTGTTGACAAAAGCATCTTGTATAACTTCCTCTGGGCTCCTCAGCTGTGTTATCAGGGGTGGGCAGCTGTGTAGCACAAGCCCAGCATTCGGGGAGCAAAGCCCCAGACTGCTGAGAAGAGGTCTGTGGCAATAGCAACAAATGAGGGTGGTAAATAAGCTTTCACACTCAGGGTCTGTGATCTTTGTGGGGCCACTTGCACTGCTAACCCCCAGATGCACTTGCACAGTGTAAGTAAATGCCTGTGCTAGCAAAAAATATGTTCAGTGTTCAGAGCATAATCTGTTTCTCATAGTGCAAGATTTATGAAGCTCAGAAATACAGGATGAACATAAAAATATCATGGCTGATTAAAACATTTTCTCAGTTATATTTTCTCTATCACTATTGTACCTGATACCATCCATATCCCACTAAGATCCATTTTATAAACCTCATCTTTGAGATGTTATGCCTGCATCCCAATTTTCTCCTCCTAAGACTTACTTTGAGTTGGTCTCTACAAAACTTTTCTGGTCCCAGGCTGCTTGTTTCCCCTTTCTACTAATCCTCTCTAAGTCTCCGCTAAATTTACTTCTGTTTGCATATTTCTATCCTAGATCATAGCACCAGGAAAGCATTGCTGTGTACTGGATTGTTCATCTTGGATGTTGCAGGTGAATTGTTCTGTTTAACCAAAGCATTAAGTTTCTCAGATTACTGGTAACATGCTATTGTGAATGTTAATTGCAATTCAGTGACAATTCTCTCTGCTATTCTTTTTTTGAATCCTCCTCCATAATGTCTGCCACTAAGTTTCAGCATTGCCTGTGACACTCCCACTGTTTTTCCAGTTCTGGGCTTCTTTGTCAACTAGAAAAGAAAAAAAAAGGGCTTCCCCCACCTACTTTGAGCACCTCAGATGAACTTTGCTATCAATTGCACTTTTTTTAGTGCCAGCTTTATACAACTTCTGTCACCTTAGACAAACAGAAATGGAAAAACCCTGATCTCATAGTTTTCTTCCGTCTTTGAGAACTTATTTCATAACGCAGCATGTCAGATTGAAACATAGCAGGAGATGTCCTCCTAGGTCTTTTTATAGAACTATTTGTACTAACCTACTGAGAACTTTTGTGTTTTACCCAAATAGAGACTGCACAGATTAATCAAGAGTCTGGAAGGAGACTGTAAACCACTGACCTCTGTGCTGTTGTGACCTCCTCACTAGAAGAAAATTGGACTAGGCTGCAATAACTGCACTTGGAATTCGAGTGACTAATGCTAATAATGGATCCTCCTGAATTTAAGAAGCTGGAGAATTTAATTTTGTCTCTGCCAGTCAGAGGTAGGCATTGTTTCAAAGCACAGTAGTACTGCTTTGGAGATCCTTTTGCACTCCATTAATGCCTTCATTACAGGGGCCTGATATTTAAACCCTCTAAGAACACCATGCCTTACAACTACTACACTTACAACTCTGCAAAGTCATAGCTGCTCCACTTACAGGTTATGCAGCTCTGTACAGTCTGAAGCCTACAGTACTCAAGGTGAGTGACAGCACACGTCTCATTACTTGCAGTAATAGAGTTTGAATCTTGGCACCAGCATTCAGAATATGGCCCTCACTAGGGATTCTCACTTCATGCAGAGAACGAAAGTGTGAATCTTGGTTATAAAGTATTTTATGTATGCCTGCAACACTGATATTGAAACATCCGTACAGAACTGTAGCCTGTCCTCTGGGAACTGAAGAGCAGGAACCATAGTTGGGGCTATACCCTGGAGATGTGTAGATGATGTCCTAGGTTATAGAAATCAGAGTTTCCATTATTGAGCACTGAAAAACATACCAAAACCCTCTTTCATGGTTAGAACCCAGAGCTAACTACATTTAGATACAATATAAAGACAGCTGTATATCAAACACACAACACATAGTGATACCCAGCTTGGCAGGGTACCACGTGGCTTCACTATATAAGTCTGAAACCTCAGTAAAGAACAAACTCATGCTGGTTTTCTTCTAGAGTTTTAGATTCTGCTAGACCTTCCAGTACTATTTGTTTTTTCACATTCACATAGGCTTCCCTTCTGTTTCTTGCTTATATTTGTTAAGACTAGGTAGATCACCTTTTCAGCATGAATCTCATTTCCAGCTTCTGCAAATCCTTCATGGCTCATCTGCCACATTTCACTCATCTGCCCTAACCTGCTCTCTGGCTGTATCTTTCCCAGACCAGGCCCATCTTTTTTCTTCTTTCTCCATCACGACACTGAATTCTGCCGAGATTAAACATCATTGACCAGGTAGTTCATGTATTCCTTTTAAACACTAGTAAAGTGGTAGTCAGACTGAGCTTCCAGCTGGAAGTTGCGTATCTGTGTGTGGAATAAGGCAGAAAGGAGTCACTGCAGCTAGTGAACAAACTTGAGGTGCACACAGAGTTAATATGCTGACAGAAATACCAAGGTTTACTTCTGAAAACCCAAATATAAAAATAATATGATGAGTAAGACTAAAATTCCCTGTTCTGAGCTTCCATGGGGCCAGCTCCCCTCCTCCCCCCCTGCTTCAGGGCTCAGCAGTCACTTCTCCTTTTCTGCTGTGTCTTGCAGAAATGTCCCCTGGGATGAGTCAGAGCAGGACTTCCAGGCAATAGCGTTACTGCACTTGGCACCCACCAAACACTGGGCAAAAATGCCTACTGCTGTGGCCTCACAGCTCCTTTGACACATATCAAGGGCTCTCTCTCTGATTCACTTCTTACCCCTTAATACTGTTTTTAATTCTCAGCAGAGGATCATAGTAAACATTAGGTTGGAAAGGACCTCTGGGAGGTCACTTTGTCCAGTCTCCTACCTAAAGCTTCACAAATAGATCAGGTTGCTCAAGGTTGAGACCAGGTGAAGTGCTGAAAATCTCCAAGAGATACCACAGAAACCTTGGACGTCTCTTCCAGTGCCTAACCACCTTTACTGGGAAGAACTTTTTAAAATCTTTCTGCTGTGTCCACATTCATGGTCTGACACTGTTTCTCTTTCAAAAGGAGTCTCTGATTAGACAAGAAGAAACAATATGTTTAAGATGATCCTGGGGAGAGAGTACAGAGAGCACTGTTACGTGTGAGGGAGCATGAATTTACTAAGCCACTCCGACTCCCTTATTAGCAAGTTTTGTGGTGGAAATTCAGCTGCCAAAATGTCTTCCTAGGAAAGGCCACCACCATGTGGTGGCTCGGGAGCCAGTCTCCTCCGCACAGTCCTCCTTCAACCAGAGCAGATGCTTGCCAAGCTTTCTGAGACACTGGAGGCCTGAATCCCACTGAGGCTGTGCCTGGCTAAAGGAAAGCCTTCCATGGCACCAGTGTGACCAGGGGAAGGTTTAGCACTAGCCCGGGGCTCAGGTTGTGTGTGTCAGGACACAACACCTCGTCTTCGTGGAGAGAAGCCACTTACGGGGTACAGCCGGACCAGCTTCCCCAAGGCCGACTGGGCACACAGGGACAGGTCCCGCGCTGAGCTGCAGCTGCGGCGGCAGAACAAGCCATGGCCAGGCTGTCGCTGTGCCATGAACTGCCTGCGGCGTTCAGGTGCCTCGCAAAGGCCACTCACGTAATGCCACACTTTGGTTGTGTCCAGTCGCTGTGCGAAACATCGGATCTAGCCCACCAGGTCTGCACCTTCCCTGCCCCGCCCCCGTGTTGTTCTCCGCTCCCCGCCGGACCGATCCCCGCGGGCGCCGCGGCGCAGTTGGCGGGGGGGCAGCGCCGCCGTGTGGGGGCTCCGCGTACTGCAGAGCCGCCGGGAGCACCAGCAGCGGTGGGTGCTGCCCGGCCCCTGAGCCGCCGCTCCAGCTGCCTCGGGAACCTGCCGGGAGAGGGAGAATAACTCATTTTTCAGGTTTCCTTTTACATTTTTTTTTTCAGCCCGAATACTCTAAATGGGTTTTTCACATGGGTGACTCAGGCAATAGTATACTCCTCTATCAATCAAAGTAGGACTTAAAAAGAAAATAATAACAAAAAAAAATCAATCTGGATGTACTATTTGTCATTAATTGACTGATACTTTTGAGTGACTTCATTCTTCAGTAACTAAATGAATTGTCCCAAATATTTTCTGTTCTCCACTGGTATCCCTTGGCTTGCACACATACAGAACGTGCCAACCTTTGGGGGCCATGCATGAAATGTACCCCATGCCTCTGTCTTCATGGGTGCCACTAAACTATAACAAGTTTTGTTTGTTTTTTTTTTCTAGAAAGATGCCTGCATTTTCTCATTCCTGAAAGAATGACACACAAGACCACAAAGGTTGTAAACAAGGGTAAGCACTGGAGGCATCCAAGTAAAGACATTAGAGAGACAAGAACATCAGTTACAAGTCAAATAGAACTGAATATATAGTGACTGGTTTTGTTAGTCTGCAATTTAAAGTGATCTGGTTTGTTTGTTTTTTCCCTCAGCTGAGGAAATCATTCAGTAAGGAATACAGAAACCTAAATACCATTTTCACATAAATCACATTGAAATGGTTATGTGGCTTGGGGGAGGCAGGAGAACATTCCAGATCACAGCTCCATTTGTGACAAAATACCAAATCTTGGACTGAGCTTGCTGGACTCTGATTTTTCCATCCTGATCTCTAGACTATCACTGAAAATTCAATACACAGCCACTAACTGTGCAAAAGCTCCATTTAATGTTCAATGTACCAGCAGCTGACACCTGATGACACAAGCTACAAAGTGAACATTTCATCCAGAATCCTTCCAGTGTTGACTTATGGGGAAATGTCATAATAACTGAGTCTTGGAGTGAATTCCTACATCACTGAAGTCAAATGCAAACTCCCACTCATTTCTCTGAGACCATGGTACCAGTATTAATTGTAATAGTTGAAATTCTCAGAGTGGTTTGGTTTACCTGAGGAGATGTTGTAACTGTGATAATCACAGCTATAGCCATCTGCACAGGGAACTGTGTCACTGGAGCAAGGCTCAGGAAGGCTGATGATGGTTATTCAGGCAGTAGGAAGGCAGCTGTGGAACACAAGAACTATAAATTGTACATTTTGAGAACAAAATGCAAAATACTTTTTCTTAAAAAATTTGCTTTAGTAATTTAGCTTCCTGTATAAACATTCTGCTTGCAAGTGAGAAAGATACAACTTATCTTTAACTGCATTTGCAGTGCAGTAGCCTGTACGACTGTACTGCGGTTACATGGATGCAGAAAGCCATTGCAGGCGACTGTGGCTGACTTAATTCCTAAATCCTGCTCCAGGGCATGACATTGGTATGATGTAATGGGACTAGGGCGAAACCTTAGAAAGAAGCGTTAGCATCAGCACTGCCTCCTTGGGGAATGGAATTCATTCCAAAAACTGGAGAGAGAAATAAGTTCTGTGTCTCAGGGAAGATGGTAAGAGCTGGAACTAAAAGCTAAATCAGTGCATTTTGGAAAGTGTCTGTAGTGGAAACAGTATAGCTCCAAACTAGTGGCGCTCGTATAAAAGTAAATCTTTATTCTCCTCCGACCTAGTTTCCTAAGGGCATGCAGTTTCTGCAATTCTCGGTATTCTCTACCACTAATAGTCAGACACCGGTGCTTACGGAGCTCTGTGGTTACGTAAGTATCATCTTGAAGGTTGTAATGAACCTGCGAGGAGGAGGCAAGTACGTTTTAAACTCATTGTATCTTCTAAAAGCAATTCGAGGCTCAGCCCTGGACCGGGCTGCCATACTTTTTTCTGCTCTAAAAACTTCCAGAAATTCTGCTCAGAAACTGGTTTCCCCTGTGGTTGTCTCTACACATCTGTAACACAAAGAATTTATAATCCATTTAGCGAGATTAAAAAATAAAGCAGAAAGTCTCCCAGTCAGCACGTTCCAGAAGCACGGGGCTCGCGTGTTTCTGCCCCAGCAGCCCGCGCTGGGATGTGTGCAGACGCCTGGCTGCGTACGAGCTGCGCGGGGCTGTTCCCGGGGGATTAGTTCCCGCTGGATGGCCGGGGCCCGGCAGGAAGCGCGCCCGGGGCTCGCGCCCCCGCGCCGGGGGGCGGCCGGAAGCGCGAGCGCGGCG
>VWZD01012439.1:428737-471041 GCA_013396695.1 Sakesphorus luctuosus
CGGGGAGTGCCGTGCCGGGCCGCTGGTTCCGGCAGCTGTGTCCCGGCCCGGCAGGACCGTGGGCTGCGCGCCACCCGCCCCAGGGCCCGGCTGCCCACGGCTCCCGGCGCCGGCGTCTCCCCCTGCTGCCCACCTTTGCTGCAGCTTGCCGGGGCAGCGGTGCCGCTACGGGCGTACCCGAGGCTGGAGGCTCAGCCTCCGCGGGACGCAGTCGAGAAAGTTTTGGAAGTCACTTCTCGGGCAGACAGTGCCGCGAGAAGGTCTCGGCGCAGCGGGTGCCCTGCGGGACGCGCGGGGCGGGTCTGCGGTGACACGGGGACCCTGCGGGGGCAACCAGCGTGCCGCTCCACTGAGGTGCGCCAGCAGGATTAACTACTAATCACCCCCGCGGCAAGTATGTCTCACTTTGCATCGCTCAGCGTTCCTCAGATGGAAAACTCGCGCTGTCTGTCCCATCCGCCGCTGTGTGAAGACACAACGACACAAGCGGGCCCGCGGCGTTCATCGCCTGCGGGCGACAGCGGTGCCGGAGCCTGGCCCGGGACGGGCGGGGGTGGCGGGGCGGGAGCGGGGCGATGTGCGCGGCCTCTGCCTCGGGCTGCCACGACGAGGAGGCTGGGAGGAGAGAGATTCCACCTAGCCCTGAGGGAGTGAACGCTATTGTCTGGTCCGCAAACTTTCGTCTTCATCCTGAGGATGAAAGGATGCAGGACGAGGAAGGAATCGCTGTCTCTCAAACTCCGGTAGTAGTTGGTCGATTTTAATGGCCTTCCTTGCCAGCTCTTAGGTTTGCCCAGGGTCTGTAATCTGTGCATCCCCAGCATTAAGTTGTGCATTTGCAGAAGTGCGAGTCTCTTCTGTGCAAAGAGGTTTTGTACGAGAGAGATGGGGCAAAGGGGAAGGATCCCACCAGAGCAGTGCATTCCCTAAAGATGGGCAATCACTCAGAGACAAGGGTGTGCTCAGAGAGTACCAGAGACCTTTTGTGCCTCTGCTGAGCTAAGGTCTTCCAGGAGGAATTCAAAGCTCTCCACTGGGCTGATGGAGGGAGGTGGCTCCTGGAGAATTTTTTGGCTGAAAAATATGCTTCCTCCCTGGAAAATAACTTTTTTCCATTCCATGCAGTCCTCTGTTGCAACTGTAAGGCCAGGCAACCGGCTTCCAGAGAAAACGCTTCTAAAAAAAGCCTTTTCTTTCTCATTTTTTCCCCCTCAACAGCATCTGAAGTGTTATTTTGTGACAATGAGCAGTTGCTCTGAGACTAAATGGTCTGAGAAGGCAGAATGTCTAGGAGAGTAGTAGATGGGTTGCTGTAGAAACAGTCAACTTGTCAGTATTTTATTTTCTCTTTTCGAATAGGTTTTTGCCTTGGCATTTTAAATTTTGTCTGTGTTTTCTAACTACAGAGGTGCTCAGTGAGATCTCCCAGGGAGGATCATGGTCTCCTGGCTCAGTGTGCAACCTCAGCCTGCCTCTGCTCAGGATTGTGTAAATGGCAAATTCTCATTCATTTGTTCTTCCTGAGCTGGGAAAACCTCATGGTTATTCCAGTGCTGAGGCTGTTTCAGAAGGAGCTGAGCAGTCCTGACTCTTGAATGCTCAGACACGGGCTCTGAAGAGTGCAGTGCGACCAGTGGCAATGGTGACCAGGCTGTGATTTGGCACAGCTGGGAGTTGTGATCCCACATGGAGTAGTTGTCAAAGCTGATAAATAACAAAGGCACTGTTTTTTCTCTTCCATGCATGTTCTTAAGTATATGATAACATCTTTCACAGGAAGAGCATCTCTCTAAACCTGGTTATGCCTCTGCCTTTTAGTACTACAGATGTCTCTGAGAACCTGCAGGTGCTTTCTCTAGAAATTTCTAAGTATGTTCTCTAGCTGGCTTCTTAAAACAAATGCTATTGTCTAAAATTAAGGGTAGGTAGAGACTTTCTCCACCCTCTGCAACTGCAGTGACAGGGTGTTATTTTCCTCCTGAGTTTTTTTTTCCTAGGACTACATCTTCCCTGCTCCTCTTCAGCCTCTTCAATATTTGTCTTAGGAGTAACCAATTAGAATTTAGAGACTTTACTAATGTACTACTGAGACAGAGAAGGAAAGGGGCTGTAGAGGTAAAAAGTGGTTTGGGGTTTTTTTGTTTGTTTGTTTTGGGTTGGGTTGGTTTTTGTTTGTTTTTTGAGCAAGTGATTATGATGTGTTAGGAAGAAGTAAATGCTGGGAATATACTCTAAATGATGAGCTTGGCACAAAGATCAGGTGATACATTGAGTTTCTTACAGATGTATAAATATCAGGACCTTCTTGAATGAGATATGGGGTTGTTCTTAAGTCAGGAGGTGATGGTTGTCAGGCAACACAGGTGTAAAGAACTGTGCTATTTTTTCTTCATGTGAATAACAGGAGAATAAAGACCTCTGGGCCACAGAAAGTTGGCCGACACAATTATAAGTTAGGGAAATCAGGTTTTTAGCCTTTTATGCCCATTCACTGTCCCCCACCATACCTTTTTGGAGGAACCTGATTCCTTTTGCTGCTGGAAGAGGGACATGAAACCAAATATGTTGACCTTTTTCAGAGTCCTGGACATGCCTTTTCTCCTGTGTGCTACTACGTCTCTCCAGGATTTTGATCACTTAGTCAAAGACCCTACTAGGTGTCCCTTGGAGCACATATGAATGTGGAGGATGACGTGCAATAAATTGACCTGTTGGATCAATTGCAGTGATTACTTTTCCAGATTGATTCTCAGAAGCTGTGATATCAATGTTGCAGAACAGACTTTTGCTGCTTTCCATTATTGCCAAGCTGCAGAGAACAGTCATTTTTCTGTGTGTGTTTGTTGCCTCTTTGTAGGCACATGTATGGCTGTATAAATTCTGAGTTCTTTTTGCTGTGTTCCTCACAAAGTTTTCAGTAATTTTCTAGGTCTAATCATGTCATAAAGGACAAGGAGGTCTGTCAGGCCTGTTCTTGGGTTCCAAGGGGTGCCCGTCCATTTTAAAGCAGAGAATCCAGTAAAGTGCAGGTTTTTATGCAGCAGCCGCTCTGCAGAGAGGAGAGTGTAGCTGGTGGAATCTGCTTGAAGAGATCTGGACAGACGCCTCTGTGGCTGACACCTTTAACCTCTATTGGTACTTGGGACAGTAGAAACTCTGTTCAGTAAGGGGACAGTGAACATTTTAAGAACTTCCTCTCTTCTTGTGGTGTTGTTTTGTTTTCAAGGGAAAATTTGGGGGATTCTGTGGCATAGTTTTGTGTGTGTGTTTGCACAGCTGTAGGGGGAGCTTGAATCCTGGTGAGGGGAGTCAGAGGGCCTGGCAGTGTCCCAGGTACCTTCATGTGGTGGAGCTGGGCAAAGGGCAGCATCCCTGGCCCATCAAGCTGTCCTTGCAGTTGTTAATAGCTTTCCAAGCTAGTTATTACTGGCTTTCCAAGCATTGGCTCAGTTCCTGTTCACTTCAGTGTCTGAGTAGAGTTGGTGCATGGAGTGCTGTGAGAGGTGAAAATGTCCCTTGCTGGCAACCTCCCATCTCTATGGCTTTGAAGTGGTTGTGCCAATAGAAATTCACAGCTGATAATCTGCCCCTTCTCATAGGGCTCTGCCGGTAAAATAAGGCTCTCTCCATCTTACATCAAAGGTGTAGGGCTGAAGGAACTTCAAAGGAGGGATCTTATATTTGCAATAAAATAGCATCTGTATCAGGTGTTTCTTTTTATGAAAATTAAAGAAAAAACCCCAAACAATCAGTGCTGGAGATTCTGTATCACAGATAACCTGTTTCAGTATATCAGCACTTTGGCACTTTGTAAATTTGTTTTTTCATATTCAGGCTGAGTCCTGTTTACCGTTTGAACTGATGTGGAAGAAGAGTTGAGCACTTTCCCCATTTCTTGTGAGTTTTAATGTGTACAGGCTGTTCTGTTCCCTTCCATGTTATCTTTTTAAGACTAAACACACCCAGGTTCTTGAGTTGTTTTTCCGAGTCATGCTCTCTACACTCTAATTTTTGTTTCTTTCCACTGCAATGTCTCAGATTTTTGCATGGATTTTATGAAGAAGATTATGTGGGGCTGGGTGCAGTCTGTTGGCTAAAGTCTCACCTGTGTGAGAACTAGAATGTCGCTACTAATGTGTCCCAGGATGATATTTACTTACTTCATGGCAACATAAACCCACTGGCTTAGAATTAATTTCTCAATCTACGTATGCTTTTTTTTGGTGGCATGTTGGAGTTACTGTTCTTCATACCTGTTTGATTCCACACCTGCCCCTGCCAGCCTCCCCCCTTAGCAGCCAGATCAAAACACTGCAGTAAGATGCCACAAAATCCTGGGCTGGTTTGAACTTGCTGTGTTGAGGGATTTTACTTTTTGGTGTTATAAAAAAAAACCCAAGAGGTTACACAAAAAGTTTTAGTGGTTCTTGCACAGCCTGCCAAACCAAGACAGTGTCTTTATTGATTCCTTCTTGCATCCCTACTCCTGACGTCCATGGTCACTGTGCTCAGAGATCAGTGTTCTCCTACCCAGGAGAAAAGGTACCCTCTCCCTTGATTTTGATTGCACTGCAGCTGTGCCTGCATCTTGTATATTCGTTTGGGGACTGAAATTGGCAAAGGGCCAAGCCTTTTTTAAAAAAAATCAGTTTTTCCTGCTAGTTTGTTCTGATGCCGTTCACTCATGGAGTCTGATGTGAGCATGGGAAAACGATGCTTCATAAAGGGGTGGGGACAAAGGGCAACACCACCCTTTTCATCTGTAGTGAGCCCTTTGACTGGCTCCAACCCTGAATTTTGTCTTGATAACTTCAGGTCCCTTTCTGTCTGGCTGTTACTTAATGCTTTGATATCTTTATCACTTTCTTATAGGTAACTACAAACTGATCATTTAATTTGATCAAGAATCCTTCAGAGGATTGAAGTTACTGTAACTTCTTAAGTCTTCTCCCACCTTTTTTTTTCCTTTTAAAAAGGTAGGTGAGGCATGATGCTTCTCCAGCCTTCTTGTAGCTTTCACATATTCCTGTAAATTTTCAAAGATGGTCACTAATGCTTCAAAGATTATTTTGACTGATTTTTTTTTTTACATGCTTTCAGGTGAATGCTCTTATTCCCTCTCAATCAAGAGCTTTTTTGTGAACATTTGTTAAGCAATTTTTTTCTAACACACTATTTTCTCCCATGTCCAAATTAATTTTGCTTGTCACATTTCAGTTTTTCTTCTGGAGACTGAAGGACCATTTGTACTTCAGCCTTTACATCATTTGCTTTCCTTTCCTGTTTGCTATTGAGTATGTAATTATCTTTATTTTCCTCTTCTAACATGCCCATTTCTCTCCAGTGTTCCTGTGACTGCAGAGCTCGTAGTAACAGCTGTGCTGATTTTGGCTAAGAAACCATCTAACCCACTATCCTTCTAGGAAAGGATAAAAACAGGACAAGTATATATTTTTCAAATACCCTTCCAGTCTCCAGCTCCTTTCATATAAGGGAATTTCCTGAGTCTACTGAGTGCTGTTTAACTGGTAACAATCTAGAGATTTGTTTTTCTAGTACTTCTCCTGTTATTTGATGAACCCATGTAAAATTTTTCATCGTTTTTGGAGAAGTGCTACCACACAAGTTAGCTGCTGCTGAAGGGTCATATTTGCTTGTTTTGAAGCTGACCCTTATTGGCTTTGTGTAGTGGTTGTCAGTACTTATATCTGATGAGAGGGTGAACAGTCTATACCTGCCCAGGATCTTTACAGCACTCGTGAGTTTATGGACTTCTGTTATGTTGCCTGTCTTGCATCCTAATTTGTTCCATGGATGCTGTTGCATGGCAAAGAGAAGACTTACCTGAGTAGCATCTCTGGTCAATACCTTTTTCTGAAGCTTTGGGACACTGAAGGTCAAGGACAAGGGTACTTGGAGTCCTTGACCAGCTCCCCTGAAGAGAAATGCTGAAAGCCAAGTGGTTTCACAAGGATGTCTCGTGCAGTTTCACACAACCAATGATAGACAGCCTCTCTGTCCTTTACTGATGTGTCGAATTCAGGAAGAGTTTCAGATGTCCAGATGTGTATGGGTATACATACACATGCGAAGATGCTGGAGGGAGGGATGGTGTGGCCAAGGCCTTTCCTCTGAGATGGTGGGACGGAGAGATAAGCATGCTCTCAGAACTGCTCTACTCTTCTCTTTTCAGAGATTGGCCAGCCTGGCTGAGACCACTTAGCAATGACAAACCAAAAACTTCTGCTTGATGGGACGCTCTCCTTGTTTCTGATTGTGGCCTGTGGAGCTCAACAGCTCCCGAGGAGTCATGTTGCTGCTAGTTCTGGTTCACTGTGTGAGAAGGAGGCAGAGTCCTGGGGAAACCTTTTCAACAGTGAGCGGCTGGATGCTTGGATCTGTTCCCTCATCGCTTCGTTCATGGTGGGGCTGAGTGGGGTCTTCCCCTTGCTGGTGATCCCATTGGAGACGGGAGCTGCTCTGCGGTCAGAAGGTAAATCTGCCACCTGCATTGGCCTTTCTGAAGCCAAAGGTCCTGGAATGTGACTGAACAGCCCAGTGCTGAACAGGACCTTATCACAGATACATTGTTCTCTAAAATAGAAAGTCTGTTTTCAGTGCTTTAGTCCATACCTGAGAATTTGATAGGGAGTCCTTGGACAAATGTAAGCCCTGGATGAAGCTTGTACAGAGAGTATTATTTTTCACCCTGGTTGGTCCAGGTCCCTCCCACACACTGCTCTCCCAGGCAAGTGGTGCCAGACCTTTTTCTTGCACTCCATTTGTTTTGTGCTCTTTCCTTTGAAAGCTTGCTTTGCTGCTGCTTCCAATTTAGATTTCTTTGTGCAAAATCTCAGCTGGAGGTGTTTGGGCTGCTGGATGAGTTGTGATCAGTGTGAGGGTTTTATATTTGTTTGTTTGTTAGGTTTTTTCTTTTCTTTTTCTTTAGCTGGATCACACCGTATGAAGCAGTTGTTGAGTTTTGCAATTGGTGGATTACTAGGAAATGTGTTTCTGCACCTGCTTCCTGAAGCCTGGGCCTACACATGCACTGCAACAACAGGTATGAGAGCCTTATGTGCCTAGAAGCAGCCTGTGCTATGCCTACTGCTACATTTTTTGTGTTCATTCCATCGTGAAAGCACAAGACCAACCAGTCTGGGTTAGCCCAAAAACTGGTCTAGGCTAGTATTCTCTTCAAAACAATATGTAAAAGCACATGCCTAAGAAGGATGTAAGAACAATAAACACACATAAAATACTTTATCTTTGTACTATGCAGTCCTCCAAAGACACAGATTAGAGGCTTCCTCAGTTGGCCGTTGTTTCTTTATGTTTAGTAACTTGCAGTGGTTTTCTTGTCTATTGACTTTTCCTGTCTTACCTTGGACTCCTGTAAATCTCTGTTGATTTTCCATTTTCTTTTCTATAAGGAAAGGGCACGCTTCTCTGACCTGATGAGAGGCTATGAATGTGTACGTGTTCTGGTACGTGAACATGTGCACCGTCTCAGTTGGGGATCAGGTGCATCTTTTTTATAAATCTGTCCCTATAACAGCATTATTCCGAGAGCCTCTTTCTTGGCACTAACTGGAGCCCTTCTGTTGGGTACTTGCATTTATGGGAGCTCATACGTGTTGCTCTCTCAATCTTTGCTCAAGGAGAAATCATAGAAAATTGCCTATAGAGCCATAATTAAGAATGGAGGGTGGAGCAGGGGCAGATAAAGGAGATGGAGGTGACACAAACATGTGTTCACCAGCAAACTAAACACTCTGAGTTGGTACAGAATTTGTGGTATCAGTGTAGCTCTTTCGTCCCTCAGATAGCCAGGGTTGTTAAAACCTATAATGTTTGTGTCTCTGCTTCAGCAAACTGACAGCATAGAAGGCAAGTGCTGCTGCATCTCACCTGGTGAGAAACCAAGAAATCATTTCCCTGCTGAAAATATGAGAGGGAAGAAGATACCCTGGGTTTCCCAGACTTCCTTGCACCTATCTCCTAGGATTTCAAGTCTGCTGGGTCTTTAGTCCTCTTCCTTACAGCTCTAGCACTGTCAGCAGAACCTGCTGTCCTTTTTTTGATCCCTTTCTATAATGGTTCCCAGATTACTCTGTCTTCCTGCTCTAGCTTGTTTGCTTCTGCCAGACTGTCCTTAAGCATAAAGGTTTCCTTGACCCATGTAAGCCTCATTACAGAGTCATTCTGTTCTTCCATTGCAATGCAATCTCCATTTCTGCAGGCAGGCTGCCTGGATTATCCCTTCACAAGTTGGCTGTAATTGAAAAGAAAGTTTATAGCTTTGGGCTTGATAACCTGCCTAGGTGTGGCAGAAAGGGGAAGGTGAGTCTGTAGCTGCACTAATGGCAGATTTCATGTCAGGGCTTGCTGCTCAGTAGATATAGCTGGATTCTTGTTGGTGTAATATTCATTTGCCTCTGGAGCTCAAGGAAATTCACAGTGTTGTCAGGAAATATTCTGGGTTGTGCAATTGAAGAAAAAGAGGTAGTAGCTCTCACTCGGAGTGTCCTAAGTGAGCATATCTGTTAGATCAAGAATGAGCAAGTTAAACTACTCTGCTCTGAGATGCGTTCGCTCCTCTTATCTCGCAGGGAGTCTTGCCATTGTCATTTCTTGTTTTGTCTTGGAACCACTGGTTACACTACCTGGGACACGGTGGGTTCACATGTGTGAAAAACTGTGTGCTTAACATGAAGATTTCTGTCTTGTACTTCAGGAGAAGGGCAGAGCTTTCAGCAGCAGAAGCTTCTGGGTCTCTGGGTGATCATTGGTTTCCTGACCTTCTTGGTGCTAGAGAAGATCTTCCTAGAGAAAGAAGAGAAGGACTATCCTGGAGTGGTAAGTTAGCAGCCCAAGGGGAGGGAGTGCTCTTTTATTTGGAACTTGGTGCTAAACCACTCATCTGCCTTATCTGACAGGCTCAGCCATGATTCTGGAGCTGTGAGTACCCTGTCATTGCCCTTTGGGAGCTTTTTGCCTCTTCTTTGACACTGATCTCTAGAAGAATGTTTCATCTCCAGGCTTTTGTGGTTTTAACTGAGATTTCTCATGTCTGGGTTGATTTTGTTCTTTATGTGGTATGTGTAAAAGAGAGCTGTTCTTTTATAAGGACTGAGAGCTGCAGCACTCTGCAAATGAGACTTTTGCTTAAGTTACCTTTGAGGGATGACAGCTTGCTGATGCATGTTTCACTGACCCATCATGACTTGTTCACTTTCTGAGTCCTCAGTCAGGACAAAGACCAGTCTTCTTGAAGGTATTTCTTCTTTGTTATGGCCTGTACTAGAGGTTTGTGTGGGTAACATTGTGTGGTAGAGAGGGTTTATGATTTGCCAGGTAATACTAAGTTGAGAACAGTCACTCAGAGGCAAAGGGGTGATGTAGACAGAGGTACCAGAAGGTAGTTCAAAGATAGAGGAGAGCAGCTAGTCTTCAGACATCTGGACAACTCCTAGCTGCAGCTCCTGTGGACTGTGAAGTTCTTGCTGTGCCATGACTTTTGAGAGGTGAAACTGCGTGTCAGGCACTACATAAGAGCAATTACTTGTTAACTTTTACTCAATGTGAGACTTTCAAGTGTGAAAGGAACTTCACGTTCTCATTTAGAGAGCAGTTGAAGTCCTAGATAAATATCTTGTTATTTGGAAGATGATGATCCCAGCTGTAGAATAATTCTGTAGACTTAGTTATTCTGATGGACTGGGGAGATCAAGACTCTTTTCCCCCCATTTCCTGCGCAGTTGGAGTTATATTTCTTGGGAAGTAGCTGCTAGCAGGATTGGCAGTCTCAGTCCCTTCTCTTTCTAGTGGAACCTGGCTCATGCCAAGGAGGCATAACTCCAATTCCTCTCTCCACTTCTCTTGAGGACTGGGAGCTCTTTGCTCTTGTTGTCTTACAGTGCAGAATGTCACAATGCTCTCTGAATCTGTCTCATTTTTGGCAGCTGTTATTAAACTGGGGTGCCAAAGTTGCTGATTTGCATTGTAAGAACAAAAGGATTAAGGGTGAAGATTGTATTTCTGATACTGATTCATACTCATTCATCACTGAAAAAAGTCAATGACAAGTTCTTTTCCCCTAATTTTAGGACTGTGATTCCAAAGCAGCAGCTGGAAAGCTTTCCAATGGAAGTGGCTCTCCCCTGCCAAAGGTGGCAGGCCAGTCCCAAAAAGCACAAGCTCAGTGTAATGGCTCCTCTCTCCAGTCTTGTCCAAGAAACAACAGAATCAAGGTAAGAGACACAGAAACTCACCTTCACACCTTAGTCACAAATTATCTGTGGAAAGAGCTGCATCTTAGTGGGAAACTTGGTGTTTGAGTTGTGCTTAATTTTGCTCTGTCAAAGTGTCCCAGTCACAGAGGGAGGAAATAGCAGACTTGGAGAAAATCTACACTGCAGCTTATGCAGAAGAGACAAAGTCAATATTATGAAGGTAGAAGTCTGATGTGTATTTTAGTTGAATTCTGATACCAAAATATTCAAGTTCATGTTTTATTACTCTATATTTTCTAGTCAATATTTGCTTAATTTTTGTGCCATGATTTCTCTGTGCTTCAGTGCCTGCATTGTACCAAGCTGCACTTTTCCTTTTAAGGCACTTTTTGCAAGTGTTTTGACACCTTTTGGAAGTGTGTTGAAGCTATCCACTGTAGAACTCAAAAGTTCAGTTTCTCAGATTATCAGTTTATCTGCTGCCAAAAAGGACTTCTTGTCCACTTAGGTCTCCAAAACTGTATTTCCCATCACTTCCTTTGCATTGGTCTCATCTGACCCCACAGTGAGGCTATTCAGGGAGCTAAACAGGCAAAAAAATTTGTTTCTTCTACACCCACACACCCACCTCCCACCCCCAGGTCTATTTCTCTCATGTCTTAACTACTTGAATCAGCTTGGCATGTAGACAGGCAGCCTGTAATGCTGGGATAAGGTTGATCAGCAAGCTCATAGTATTGGAGGTGGAGGAGGAAAAGGAGTACTGTACCATTGGGAAGTGGATAACCTTTACACTGGCTTTGTGTTCGGTTTAATGTTACTATCTTTGTATTGTGGAAACCCTTGTCTGGGTGCACATTACAAGTGAGAGAGTAAACAACCACTTTGGTGAAGGAGGACCTCTAATTTGAGTTTGCAAGCCCATAAAAATGTGCAAGATTGTATGAGAGTAACTATGAACAGAAATTATGGTTGCATGAACTAGTCCAAACCTGGATGTATGGTCAGTCAGAAGCTCTTTAGTCTTTCTATTTTAAATCTGTTTTGCTGTGACTTTATAGCTCTTCCTACACAACATGAAAGTTATGCTGAGGTCACTGAGTATTTTTGATATCTGTCACATTCGTGTAATTCTTACAGAACACTGCACAAACTGCAAGGTGCCACATTGATGTTTCTAGAGGTGATAGTAAGTGAAGAAACCAATATTACTGGGTTATGAAACATTATGCCCTTATTTTAGAAAGGTTTATATAAGAAACTGCAGACTTAAAGGATAGTTAGTCTACCACTGATTTCAAGCAAAAATGAAACACCAATAAGGGATACAATTGCTCAAGACATGGTCCTAATATAAAAAATAATAACATAATGCTAATTAGTATGATCTTATGGAAGATAAATTCTTATCAACCAGATGTTTTCTCCTGCCTTTTATTTGATGATAAAAATTTTTTTGAAGGTAATTACAAATGTATATAAAACATAACTTTCCCCCACATTCTAATAAAACTAGTACTGCATGAAATCAACTTTGCTAATATTGGCTGTATTAAAAATCAGTTATATTATCAATTGGGACTAAATTAATGCAGCCTCCCTTAAATCTGTTCACTGATGGGATATGATTTTTCTAAGTGATTACTTATAAAAATAGTATGTCTTCACATTTGCAGGTACTACTGTATTACATAAATGGCACATTGTGACTGCATGAAGTCAGTGATAGCAGCTAAACTGAGTAACTTCATCAAAAGTGCTGAATTTTTAGCACGTTTTGATCCATGCAAATATTAAGCAACAGATGAGAGAAAGAATGCAGATCATATTTACAAGATAGGGACAGTTT
Source organism: Sakesphorus luctuosus (assembly GCA_013396695.1). Taxonomy (NCBI): domain Eukaryota; kingdom Metazoa; phylum Chordata; class Aves; order Passeriformes; family Thamnophilidae; genus Sakesphorus; species Sakesphorus luctuosus. The sequence continues at coordinate 440,822 of VWZD01012439.1, forward strand.
CTAAAAAACTGTGGAAAAAGGTATGAGAATTACAGTAGGAAATTGTTTGATCACATTCTTCCCTAATGATGCTACAGCCAGGAGGATAGGGAAGTTTGAGATAGTATGGAAGAGAAGAGGCAAGAGTTCCTCTTTCTGTATAGCAGTAATGAACCAGCTATCTGACTTTTTCCAGTGGTGTTATTCCAAATATCCAAAATACTACTGATAATTTGTAAAGGGGTCAGGAAACAGATAAAATAAGTATTTTAAGTTTGCAGTACACGATAAGTGATTTTCTTTAGTTTAGCTCTGTAGTCATGATAGATCAAGGGTGACAAATTATACGACTACTCATGTAGGAGGCATGACTAAATTTACATAGTTAAAGCTACAGCAAACAGTAGCAGAGTAGGAGTCACTCTGTAACTGAGGGTACCTTGCCAATGGGCCAGCTTTAGAGATAGCAGATTCTTTATCGCTTGTGGGCTTTAAGCTGTGATTTAAGATGCTCTCTACAAAGTACATTATAGCTTAATGGACAATGGACTGTACAGAAACTGAATGAGATTCTTTCAGTTCTGTTACGTAGAAGGTTTAGGCAGCCATGGAGAGCCCTTCTAGCTTTAATCTTAACACATTTGTTCAGTCATACAGACCCTTGCCGATATGCATGAAGTAGAAACTAATGACTTAATGTGTGTAGTTTTAACTTTCTACATTCTGAGCATATAATCTGAATAATAGTCTTCCTGGTGGGGTGGAAATTACCAAAACTACCAAGATACTCCTGCGTTGTTAGCCTGTTTCCTTAGGCAACAACATAAGCATTCATTCCATCTGTCTGTCCATCTGTTCTGCCCTTCATTTTCAATAACTTTTGAACCCATAATTAATTTTTCTTGAGTTCAAGGGAGGATAGAAGTCTTAAGGGTGATCAAATTTCTGCAAGCTCCATAAAAATCAGCGTGGCAGTAGAGGAGGAATGCAAACTACTGCCCTATTTTAAAACACTGTCAGAACTCAGCTGCTTATGCTTCTCGGCAGGTCCACCTGGATGGTGGGTCTCAGTGCCCTTCCCGGGTGAGGAGGTGGCTGTCATGCTGTGCAAGGTGGGGAAGGGATGAGCAGGGAAACAGTGTTGCTAGAAGTGAACCAAGTAGGTCCTCGCAAAGAAAATGGTGAAATCCATAGTGAGATAGACTTCTTTGGTTCTACTATTCACTCAGAACACCCCATTTTTTTCACCAAACAAAAAGAGAAGGATACTATTTAAACAAACAAAGTCACTCTTCAGGGCTTAACGATTAGTAAACTGGAATCAGTTGGCTGTTGTCTGCATATATATTAGAACTTCTGCTTTTTAGCTGCTTCTATAATTTGTCCTAGCTTGAAAATTGCAGGTGGGAGGTTTCCTTTGCACACAAACATAGGTAAGTTCTGTCCTGCATTGCAGCCTTTACTCCCTCACCAAGTGCAAACATTGTAGAGTACTTTTGCCTTGCTTATTCTTTCTTTTTCCTTGTGGCACATGGGATCCTTGCTGATTTGTGGAAGTATGTTTTATTACACGGTGACATTAATTCTGAAGCAGGAACATAAACACTTCATCTGGCTGTGCTTTTATGAGCAACGAGAACATCCTATTAGGGATTCGCAGAATGTAAATGTCAGAGGCTCATAACTGTCAAATCAACCCAATTTATTTCTGAGCACTCCAAGGCTTTGCTTCTTTCAGTGACAGCTTTTGCCCAAGCCACTGACAAGAAAAAGTCATAATGTTTTAATCATGAGGTCTGTTTTTTCCCTATATGGTGGTATGGGAAAGCATTTTTGTGTAAAACTTCTGTGAATAATTATTATCCCATGGGGAAAATGCAATCACATTAAAAAACAACATGAAAAGATGAATTTTAGATAGTCATATTTGACTGTCTAGGACTGAGAGTATGAAGAATGAGAAGTAAATTTGCTGTGTTCTTGGGTCTGCCTGCATGCATTTATTTGTGTTTTCTCTCTTGCAAAAACATTTGCATCCATTGTGGAGATGTTACTTAGATTACTACTTAAAAGTGAGCTTAGTTAAGGTTTGTTTAATCCTTTATTTTCGTATTTAATCATCATTTAAAAATGTAGAGTCTGTAAAGGGCCGGTATTATGATGTAAAAGTGCCCTGCAGAAAGGTGGTGCTTTGGAGAGAGAGATTTGACAGTAAACCCTACCTGAGCTATGGTATAGAGATGACAGGAAGAGGAGATGCACCAAGAAGAGTTGATAGAAACAGGGAAGAGCAGAAGACAGAAAAGAGCTTATGAAATCCATCAGCATTTGTGCTTTTCCAGCTGAACTTTGGCATCTGGTGCTATGGTGAAGTAGGAGGTTAATGCCTCACAGTCTCTAGGCAGTTTTTCCACTTACTGGATTCTCCTCTGTATTTGGAGTTCTTGCAGTCCAGAGACAGCCTGATACATTGGCTACCACCTGGTTTGATAATAATTTAAACTGCAGTGCTATACAGTGAACTGCAGTATCTCAGGACCCACACGCAAGTAGTTTTTGTTAAATATGATAGAAAAAAACCCCAAACCTGTGAGCTAAAGAACTGGGGTGGTACCCTCATAAATTGCTTTAGGTCATGTACTCAGCATTTGTCTTGAGATGACCATAGTTAGAATGATAGGGAAGTCTAACATGGAGATGGACTTGTGAGGAACGAAGCTGCTTTATGCTTGTAATTCTAAGAAATGTGTTTATATGCAAATACATATACATGCTCTCCAGCCTTCTGGTAGGTGGCTTTTTGGTGACTGTCATCACTCTTTTTATCCTTTGTTAAGAGAAAGCAAACCCACGAGCACAAGCATTTTTGGTACAATGTTTGAAGATTTATTTAGTTGTAAAAAGCAATTTCAGCAGCATTTGTTCCATTGCATTGTTCTTGCCAGCTTTTGAGGAGGAGATATTTAACAGTTGGATATTAAAATGCATGACTTGAAAACAAGATCAGGCCATATTTGAAGCCAGTTACCTGTGTAAATTAGTCAGTGTTAACCTAAAATCTGTTCAATTTAGAATTAAATATATTTTTGCTTTCTTCTTTCTTTCTCTTTTTCTGTTTTTAGAGGTCTTTGTCATTTGCATAACATAATTATTCTAATTTCAGACAATACTTTTCTACCCTAAAACTTAGTTTATTCTGAAACCAAAAATGATACTCAATTTGTACTCAAGCATTGACATAGTTTAAGTTTTTCAGCAGAAGTGCCACGTCTTGACCTTTCTTGCCTGATTGTGACTGCATAACCTGTGTCTAAGCCGTGTGCTTTCTTTTATCATCTCATGTGTTTTCCTTTATCAGGGGCTCTTCCTTCTCTTTGCAGATTAGTGGATACCTCAATCTACTGGCCAACACCATTGATAACTTCACACATGGCCTGGCAGTAGCAGCCAGCTTCCTGGTTAGCAGAAAGGTAAGGTTTCTGTCCCCAGCTGTGTACTGAACTGGAGAGGCCTTGAATCAAGTGTGACCCAACATACAAAACACACCCAAAGATGTGAGGAGTTCCCTTCTGTTTTCTGGAATTTTCTGAGAAAATGCAGACTACAGTAAAAATGAACCCTATCCTGATCCTCTGATGCAGACCTTCAAACTTGGGACATGTTAGGTGTTTTTACTAGCATTAGGGGAAGGATTAGCTCATCTACTCAAAAGCCAGTCCAGAAATAGCATTGGCCCCTTACATGATGAAGGTGGTCACCTCAGAAACAGGGACTTAGACAAGGCAAAGATGTTTAATGTGTTTTTTACTTTGGTTTTCAACACTGATGATGGGCTATGAGGTTCCCAGTGCCCTGAGCTGGAGGACCATGACTGTGAGAATGACAAACTCCCAGTCAACCCTGAAGTTGTGTGGGGTCTGCTGTTCCAGCTGGATCCCTGTAAGTGTCTGGCACCTGAAGGGATTCATCCAAGAATACCAGGATTGTTTCCTAATCACTTTTTCTCTGCTACAGGTTGGGTTCCTAACCACAATGGCCATACTCCTACATGAAATCCCACATGAGGTGAGAGGGCTTTGGATCCTGACATTGTGAGGGGGATTACAAAGCACTTCATCTGCTAAAAGGAGGCCTGGGTCTGGTTAACATTTTCTCGTCCTTTTGAAAGCTGCTCCCTCTGGGAGACTGCCAACATGAAAAAACAGGCACAGTCTTGAAGCATTGGTCTTGTTGCAGATGCCACAGCCTTTGTGACTGAGAATTTAATATTGACATTTGTTAACTGTTAGCTCTTGGTTTTCTTAGGTTGGAGACTTTGCAATCCTACTTCGGGCTGGCTTTGACCGTTGGAGTGCAGCCAAGATGCAGCTTTCCACAGCTCTGGGGGGAATTCTAGGAGCCTGCTTTGCAATATGTGCTCAGTCACCCAAAGGAGCAGGTAAGGCTCCCCGGGACCTCTGTAGGAAGGGGGGAAGGCAATGCATGTGTAATCTTCTTTTCCTTCAGTGTTGTCTCCCATGGTTCTGTCTCAGTAATAATAAAAGCCTTCTGTATTTGTACAGGTGAAACAGTAGCCTGGATCCTCCCTTTCACTTCTGGAGGATTTCTATATATTGCCTTGGTAAATGTTGTGCCTGATCTCCTGGAGGAAAAGAATCCTTGGTAAGTGCTCCCTCCTGTTGTTCTGCAGCAATTCTTGCTGCCAGGGAGCAGGGATATAACCTTCCCCTGTGCCTGTTCTGGAAGCGCATGTATGCTGGCTTTCCAAATGCCATGGGCAAGGCTGGAATCAAAATAGACTGCTGTGCTATCTATTGCATTTGTGGGACTACAAAGACCACCTAAAACACAAATGCCTCCCAAATACTGTGCTAGCACAGTATGTAGCATGACCAGCCAGAGCAAGTTCCTCAGAAACCTGTCCAGAAAGGCTACCCACTGCCCAGTCTTTCTTTTCAGCTTCTGGCATATACCAGTTTAGGGACTGCTTGAACTAGGGCCCCATAGAGGTGTGTGTGTCTGGTAACTATGTGTGAATCTGTCCTTCACGTGCTTCTCTCATTCATTTTTGACCTTATCCATTGGTTCAGGCTTCTGCAATCTCCCTTTGGCAGCTGTTTGCATAGCTTGACTGCACTGTTTTAAGTGATACTTATTATTTGTTTTTTTACACTCTTACTTACTGATTTTTATTAGATGTCACTGTATTGCTTTGTGAGTAGAAAATAATATTTTTCTTCTCTTTAGCATTCAGCATTTCATAGTCAGTCATTGTATCCCACCTCAGTCACCTCTCTTCTGCACTGGTATATATATTCTAGTATATTTGGCCTCCTCTCATGTGTGTTATTCTAGTTTCTTGCAGTCTAATTAAAGCTGTAGCAGGTCCAGATCCAGCTGTGCCACAGTAAAGGCCCTCTCAAATTTGCTGGCAGAGCTTCCCCTGAATGTTCCCTCCTATTTCAGTTGTAATGAGACAGGTAACATAAGCAGTTTAAATAAGATGCCTTGGTTCACCTAGTTAATTTTAACTGAAAAAGTTCTCAAAAAAACCCAGCTCCACATTATATCTGAGGAGGCAGGAATTTCTGGTGGAGAAATATTAATGACAGGTTTGGGAACTTGCCTTTGTCTTGGTAACCCCTCATGCTGGCAGAGGTTGTTGGCAGAGTATGCAGAGATGGGAGGTACACAGTCACTTCAATCCAGCATAAACCTGAGACAGTGCTAAAAGAATGGCTAAATTCATCAGTTTGCCTTTTTTTAATTTGTAACTGTAGTTGTTAGATGAATGAGGTCCCTAAAGTGTCTGTGAACATGCTGCAGAAAGTTGGTTCCCTTGTAAATGAGAAGACAGGAATATGTACCTGAAGCTACATGACTGAATCAACTTAAATTGGTTTTGAAACTGAAGTTAGGCCTTGCAGCTGAGTGGAACAAGTAAATGCCAGTTTATAGACAACTTCTTTACTTGGGGTGCTGGGGAAGAGTCTTCTCAGCTGTGTTAGTGACTTTGTACAGCTGTTGTGTTCTTCATGTGGTAGACTTGGAAGGGCAAAGAACTTGAGAGCCTCTACAGTGCTGGCTATGGGGATTGGTCTATGGCTCCTCCTAATTTTGCTGTTTCTTTCCCAGGAACTCCCTGCAGCAAATTCTGCTCCTGTGTACAGGCATTATAGTCATGGTGCTACTCGCACTCACAACTGAGTGACCTCTGCGCAGACCTCATGATGCCTCCCAGAGCCACCACAGTGACTCTGAGCTGTTACAAAGCAATAAGGAACACTAATGTTACTTCTTAACGTGTGTGCGTGCAGATCTGGCTGCTACTATGAGAAGCAGGTGAGAAAGAGGTCTGGGTGTGCAGGACTTCGTTCCCTGGCTCTCCTGTTCTGCTAAAATCCACACATCAGGGCTTCTGTTACTTTTTTTGGTTGGCTGGTTGGTTTTTATGGAGCAAAAGATCCACTGGGCAGAAATGAACTGAACAACTGCTCCACAGTGAATGAATGATGTTTCATTCAGTTCGTTGTGGTGGAACTGCACCTCCCAAGCTCTTGTGTGAAAACAACAGAGGTGATTTCTGTAGCTGATGAAGGACTTTTCCTACCACTCTAATGGCTGGAGGCAGAACAGGGATTACAGAGCAGCAACAAACCAACAGCTTTAGCCAGAACTCCCTACCCATGAGAAGCTGATGGTGCTATGAGAGAGAGGGGAAAAGACCCTTTCCAACTTAGTCTCTGGCTTTTTATTGACATTGCTTTTTCCTAAAGGTATTAGCCTCAGCAGCTGAGCTCCTTTGGTCGATTTTGTATTTGTTTATGTTGAAATTGAGCCAAAGTCTTGAGGCGCTTTAGGATAGGTCACTACAAGTAAAACTCAACTTGGAGATTACTTGCCTCAGCCCTAACCACTCCAGTAGCCAGCACAGCCTAACTGTTTATCTGATAAATGATTAGTAAATGTTTCTTCCATTGCCATACTACCAGCTCACCTACACCTGGAAGGAAAGCCATGTAGCTGTTGTGACTGAGCTCCCTCTCCTCAGAAGCGTTAGTTGAACAGGCTCTGTTGAGTCACCCACCATCTGCCCCACACAATATTTCACAGCTTTCTTGAGGTGTAGCCTGTCAGCCCTGCCCAACATGCTACAGCACCCCTAGACTGTCGTGGCAGAGGTAGCTGAACACTACAGCCTGGCCAGCAGCTGAAAACTCCTGGTTAACTTTTCCTCTGTTTGGTGTAGGCTACTTAAGAGCATGCTATAACCAAAAACATAGATGGTAGTCTATTTCTGGGCTTCTTAATTCACAGTGGAGTTCATCTGTTGTGGATAAATGGATAAGGAATAATACTGACAGCCCTTAAATGGGAAGGCTGAAACTGCTGGTGAAAATATTTTAAAAATATTTTTATAGAAAAGCTGTGTACTTGGTAAGGAGAGAAAGGGATGTGAAAGGGTGGCAATATGTATGTTTAAGAGGAGTTTTCTGTTTTGTGATGCTTGGGATAAAATTTTTGGCAATTTGAGACCAATAAAAATAAGTAAAATTTCTAGTGGTTTCCCACGTCCCAGCTCACAGGGCTGACCAGGCCTTAATTCCACAGGGATATTTTATTGCCAGAGATGTGCACAATTGCTAGATCATCCCTTCTGCAGAGCTTATCCTTGCTTTGCTTAAATCTGTTTAAAAACAGGTCTAATTGATGGAGTCATCAGACACAAAATAGGTGACCCAATGTCAACTGCACCAACTTAGCTGTCTTTAAAAGGCTTTTGTAAATCATTACAGCTCTCTAGTCTGCACAAGGCCTTATGCAGAGAGCTCATGCCTTCAGAGGGCGATTTGGGTCAGAGCAGCGAGGCAGGTATGCTGCCCACAGCAGAGGCATTTACTTCCCTAAGAGATTCCTGAACTGTTGACACAGTTCTTTGTTATGACAGCTCCTGTCCTACTTTTCAGCAAGTGCTGGAGAGCTCATGCTTGCAGTTCTGTCTGCCCAGGAACTGGTGTCTGAAATTTTTTCAGCTTTCCTTAGCCCAAACTTACAGCAGTAACTAATTTCACTGCAACAGTGAGGGAGGCTTAGTGCAATTGTTTTTTTCCTCTTTACAAAGTTGTCTTCCTGTGCAAGCTACTCTATCATTCCATTGTCCTGAAGTCTGAAGGTAGCATCTGCTTCCCATTTTCCTGGAAGGATGATTAATCCAACTAGTCTGTAGGGGCTGGGCGAGTATTCTCTCTAGTTCTGGCTTTGGGGGTTCCCCCCTGCCCAGGTACTGCAGCTAAGTGGACCCTGTAATAAGGCTCTGGAGGAAGCAAGTTTGCACAGAGAGATATGCCTTCTGTTTCTCAAGATTTCTTTCCCAAAATAAGGCTAGCATTTAAGTTGAGGCACTGCCAGGTGAGTGCCCATGAGTTGGCGTTGTTGCATCAGCACTCAGCCTTGCCAAGACTGAAAACCACAGTCAGGATTTTGTACTCAGCGTTCAGGAATGTGAAGTGGATGACACTAAAGGAAGAATTTCTGAGCTGTTTTTCTTGGCTGCTACCACAGACCTGGAAAGTCTGGTTGTTGGGAAGATACCCCGGTAGGAGGTAGCATGGGGCTTGTGGGAGGGAGGGGCTTGGTAATTTTATACGTCAGTCCTGCAGCTGAGGATGGAGAGCCTTGGGAGGAAATGGAGCATCACTCCACCACATTTGTCACTTATGGAAATACAGAGAGAATTGTATTTTCTAGCTCTATTTTTTCAGCTGCTCTTACTCATTTTCCCCCTTCATCTGTATTGGTCTGCTCTTCATGGAGACAATAGAGATGAAATAAATGATTTTCCATGTTGGTTTGTGTTGTTGGCTTCTTTTTGTTTATTTCCTTATTTTGTTTTGTGGGGTTTTTTTTGAAGCTACTACTTTTTGTTTAAAAATTAAATTTGGATTTCATTTGAATTACAGTCCTATCTCTGGGTTAGTCTAGAGAAGTCTGGGCTCTGTCTTGCTGTCAGACCCTCACAATTGAAAAAAAGGGTTCTAATCCAGTTTCTTCTTCCTGCTGCCAAGGAACTGTCATCCAGGAGCAGTGTGGTCCAATCCTAATTCTTGACTGCTGGTCTGGGCTCCCTGTAAAGCATCACCAAATAAGTTTCTCCTCTTTCAGGGGAAAGCTTGCATGGTAACTGACAGTCCGGAACATTTTGCAACTATACTTTGTTGTGATCAGTTATTTTTTTATCAGAAAAACTCAAGGCCTGTCTAGTATCAATTAATGCTAAGCTCGTTACCTGCCATGTAGGACAAAGGTGCACTTATCCAATGTTGTGTGTAGGAATTGTCCAGAAAGGACTAGTAGGAATTTCTCACCCTTTGAAAGCATGGGTTCGGTGCATGTCTTATCCCACCTTAATTTGGAAGATTTTCAGCCTACCAATAATGGTACATGACCCTCACTTCTTACCACAAATGTTCTGTAAGAAGAAGGAAAACCATGATCTAAGAGCTGGAAGATGATGAAGGAAGGTAAGTGATCAAGGGCATGATTTCACAATCTGTGGACTTTGCCAGCAATCTGCATTTTGGAATCTCTGTCTGTGGATTTACCACGCTGCTGCCCTCTTTGGCTGTGTTGATACGGTAGTAGCACAGCAGGGAGAACATTTGGAAGAACTCTTGTTACACGGGAACTTTCTAAGGTGATGGTCTTGCTGAAGCCCCTGTCTTCTGAAACTATGGCCTGAGGTGCTGATATAGAGAGTAGGGTCACATAATAGGATTGCTGATTTAGGAAATGTGAATATTTGGATCTTTCCAGGAAAGAGCTGTTACAATTGAAGGATTTTTTTCATGTTATTTAGAGCATTGATTTTATTTGAAAATTATTTTTCATTCTTCATGTGGAAGATTTAATTTAGCTGATATGTGTAAGAAAATTCTTTTGACAGCAGCCCTTTCAATTTGTCTGCCTTGAAGGTGCTAATGTGCAGCTGCATGGATGGTAATCCCATCTGTCCAGTGCAAACTGCAGAAGAGGATCATGCTGAAATGTGCTTAAAACAAGCTTTAGCTGAGGCTGCTGCATGTTTCCACCAGGCATAGTGCTCTGGGGAGATAAGCAGTACTCAGCTCTGGGCAGCATTGTGGGAGATGTGCCGGGAAGGGTGTTTAGGCTGTGCTTGGTGTGGATGATAGACCAGAAAGTGACAAGGGCAGGGGGGAGGATCTGAATCTCCTACAGCTGACCAGTTGCTCCTGGGAAACAATTTAATGCACTTTTAACAAACAAAACTAATGATTTAAAAACTGGTCAATTAATTTGTAATTTAGACATAGCATATCACTGGATCATTTTATCTGGAGGCCAGAGTTAACAAAACAATGGCCTAACAACTGGCTTTGTTATCTGGTCTGAGTGATAGTGCTGCGGCTGGAGGAACAAGCGGAATCAGAAGGGATTTTGTGCCCCTGGAAATGCTGCATTTAACTAATGGCTTGGATTTAGCCTGCCTCTCATTGCATAAAATAGATTGACATTTTTCAGCTTTTCAGGCCTTATTTTCCATTAACCGATAATGAGGAGTTGAGGAGAAATAATCCAAACACCAGCAAATGTTGTTGGGGGTGGTGTATTGTGTTCCGTCTACGTTTGAAAAAGTGCAGGTGCCGCGGCCTCTGGGTGCGAGCGGGGCCGACAGCTGCGCTCGGGGCCGAGGGCTCCGCTCACCTGGCAGCTGCCGGCGGCGCCCCCGCCCAGGGAGGGCTCTGGGCCGGCGGAGCAGGAGCCCGGCGCTGTGGCGGGGGGCGGTGTCCGGGACTGCCCCGAGCCCGGCGGGCCCCGGGGGGCTGCGGTGGACCGAAGCGAGCTGTGCGCGGTGCAGGGGCGCGGGGGGCGCGGGCGCGGCCTGCCCGGGGCCCGGGGTGCCGCTGCCCGGAGGCGGGCAGGGTTTGCCGTCCTTCACCAGCACCGGCACGGCCACGCGGCGCGGAGAGGGCTGCTGGCAGAGGCCGCCGCCGTCGGGGNCGGCCGCCGCCGCCTCCGCCGCACTGGACTCGCACTGCGGCCGCCGCTTCAACTCCACCGTCTCGGGGCTCTGGAGGCGCTGCCACCGTGCGGGCTACGAGCCGGACAGCGAGGAGCTCATCCGGAAAGGTGCGGGGCGGGGGGCGCCGGCGGCCCTGCCGCTGTCCGTGGTGCTGAGCGCGGCTGCCGGCGCGGCCCCACCGAGGTGCCCGCTCTGCGGGCGGGGCCGCGGCTGCCGCTGCCGCTGCGGGGGCAGGACGGGAGAACGCGGATGGAGCCCCAGCGGGCCCCGTAGCTCCAGGTGTCCCTGACATGCGGGGAGCGGCGGGCATGGCCCTGACCCCGACCCCATCCCGGGGTCCTGTGCGCCTCCCTCTCGGCTCAAAGTGCTGCAGGTGCTGGGTGGGACCACGTCCTCGGTGAGTGCCTTGCGGGCCCACGGCAGGGCCTCACTCTCGAGCGTGGGCTTGGTGGGCATCCTCCTGATCCTGCCACTTCCTTCTGAATGAGTTCTGAGAAATGTGCAGTGTTGGTTGTAGCGCTGTGATTTTTGCAGCAAGGTGAAAGGGACCTGTTGTTCTTGTTCTAACATGGGGGAGTTCTCATTGCTGCAGTAGATTGCCAGGCTTTCATGGTGACGGATGTCACTCACTGCCCCCAGGATGACAGAGGAGAAAGCTGTGCATCTTCTTACTATTGTGGCACATGGTACAAAGCGAAGCAGGCCACAAAGTCTGAATAAAAATCATGCATTCAATGATACAAATAAATGCAGTGGGCTGACCTATGAAGTCAACGGGTTAGCTATGGTTAATGGTAGATAACAGGACTTACTGTTCCAGCAGGTACATATTAACACAGGGAGAGTAGGAATTGGGAGAAGTGCTTCCATTGAGGCACAGAATGGAAATGCCATCTTAAGAAAACAAGAGCAGTTCTTCAGCTTGGCTTCCAACTGTGACGCCAGTCCTGCACAGCAGAGGCTGGATAGACTGGCACTGTAAATCTCAGCTTGTCTTTGTCCCTTCTTTCCAGTGCACAGCAGTGACTCTTACTTCTTGCAACTGTAGTGCTGTGCGCTTAGCTTTCTCTATTTAATGTCCTAGAACCCTTTTTATGCAGTTTCGGTTTTATTTCCATGTTGAACTCCTTTCATTAAAAGGGAGCCCCTTAATTTCTTTCTACTAATTGTGGTTACCATGTAAAATATTTATCTATTGTTTTGCTTCACATCAAGCAAAATGCTTTCCGCTCCCATTGAGATTGGCTAAAATGGGGGAAGAGGTGGGAAGAATATTAGTTTGGTCTTCAGTGCTTCTGTTTCTGAGGTATTTTTCCAACACTATAATAGTGAGACAGAAAGGTTAGAATTTGTATTTTACATGCAGGAGTGCATTACAGGGTCTCGTGTATAAAACTGTAAGAACTCTAAATCCAAAAGGTTTTCTTTTTCTTTTATTTCGTTTTTTTCAGCTGTTCTGAAAAAAGAGCTTGCCTTTCCCTACAAGCCTTGCTTCCCTTATATTCTTTTCTTATTATGTCTGCAGTTGCTGCTGTATGTAAGATTTATGTGTCATCTTATAGAGGAAAATTATTAATAATAGTTCTTGTAGAATCAGATCTTTAAATAGATATGACTCTCTTCCCTTCCTCTGACCTCCTTTACTAGCAGCCTTTCCTTATTCCCACTGTGTCTGTCTTTTCTCTGACAACTGTGATTAAGCAGCCTTTTCTGCCTGATGGCCAGGTGTGGCTTTGCCTGAGCTGTTCTCTCAAGCATGATACTAGATCTGTGGCTTCCAAAAAGAGGTGTTTTCTTCCCTGGTGTGAGCTGCAGATCTGTGCACCTCTGGAAGTCCTACTTCCTCTACGATTTGCATTAAGTTTTCAGCTAGCTCTTTGGTGGTGTGTGATGCCTTCTTATATGCATAGTATTCCTTAAGCTATAGATTTTTACAGGCTTTTAGTGACAGAGGAGTAAATTTTTTTTCTCAGTCCTGTGGTAATTTTTGTTTGGGTTTGTACTCTCCATTTTTCTAGTCTCTGTGGAATAAGTTTTCTTTCCTTTCTGTGTCTCTCTTGATTTCTGAATAAATGACTAAGTCCATAAATAACCTTATCCATTTAGATAATTGCATGGATTTCTAGTCCTGTATTTATCTACTGCTATTAATACAAAGCAATTCTGTGGCAACTTTTGTGCTTCAGCATTGTAGCTAATAATGCATGTGCGTGCATCCACTTACATATCTAAACCAGATACTTAAAAAAGTAAAATGCATATATTTCATATATTTAAAAGGAAAAAGCGAGAGTCAAAAATGTAGCACAAAACTGAGAGGTAGGAAATGTCAAAACATAAGACAGGACTGATGTGTGGGATTTTTCTTAAAAAGCAAAATCACTATTTTGGAACTGTGAAAAAATATCTAGTTTCATTTTAAAAATACAATTAAGAACGCAAAAGAAGAAATAATGTACAAACCATATGGGGAAAATGGAGATTAGCAATCAGTAAGAGACAGCAGCCAAAGAACTGAACCACTTGGTGGGGACATTATGAGGATCTGTGTGTGTGTAAGGAGGGACTCTGTTACTGTAAGAACTTGAGCAATACATCATCTTATAGAGCCTGTGCTATGCCAATTACACTCTGAATAACTGATGCTACAACAAAAACCTTCTGCATGGAGAATTCTGAAGTAGTGAGGTCCTGCAGGGATTTATTATATCCAGTTTAGGGGTCTTCTCTACCTATTAGTATGAGTAAAAAAGTGTTGCTAACAAAATGGTGACAGTAGGAAATTATTAATTAAGAAAGATCCATTTGAACAGGCTGTTTTGGATAACTTGGTGTGTTCATTTGAACAACATGTGTTTTAACATCACGAAATTGAAGGAATTAAAAATGTTCATCACTTTGATAAACTGGGGATTCTATTGCTTCTCAAGCTTGCTCTTAAGAGTCTCTGGGGTGGGATTGGTACATCTTACATAGACCAGGCAGGAAAGATTTCTTAGTATGATGATGTGGCTGAGAAAGTGAGGGAAACCACTATGTACTTAGTCAGAGGAACACAACAGTTTGTGGCAGTAATGAGGCCCATGAGATAAAACTGCTCAGTCCTTGTGTCTGTACTTCTCATTCTTTCCAACTGATGATAAATTGGAAGAGTTACAGGATTGACTGTGAGGTCTGTAGAAGATCTACTGTAGTGGCATGTTTAATAAACTTGATCTGTTTGGTCACAGTGCTTGGTAAGTATGATCTGTCAGTAAGTGTGATCTGTGGAGTTATCATGGTATTCTTAAACAAAAGTTGATTTATTTGATCTGGTGGCCATTGGGTGACAACGTGGACAGAGTGAACCCATAGCTGTGATGCTCCTCACAGTCCTGGGGAGGAATGGTAGGAATATGCCAGGGAGTTTTAGTGGCCACTTGGTCCTGGGTCATGAGGGAAGGGAGGGCCAGACCTCACATAGGAACGAATTATTAAATGCTTGTGGCTGCCTGTGGTCAGGAGAGGGTCTCTCCCAGCTGTGTGAGAGTCAAACTGCTCTAAGACAGGACTGGGCCAGAGTGCAGAACTGAAAAGGAGAATCCCTCAATTTCCTCCCTATAACTGGCACATAGGGAATGTAGAGAAGAAAATCACCTTTCAGAGTTGGAGAGACACAAAAACTAAACTGGGAGAAAGTCATGGAGTGCTGAGCCCAGGATTACAAACTGCATGTATCACAGCAGGCCTGTGTCTGTGTTTCCAGGTTTCTGGCAGCTTAGGAACAAGGGGCCTGGGTATCTGGCTATTCTAGCCAGCATCCTCTGATCTTTCCCAGCCTTTGTATTCAGTCAAGAGAAAGGACTAGTCCAGGGACATTCACATGTACTGTTTTGGGTTGTGTGGGTTCTAAGGGTTGTGGGAGGGGAAACCTGTCTGCAGTTGCAATCCAGAGGGGTAAAACCACCACATTGAGGACGAGGTGTTAGAAGCAATGTTGGCTGTGAGAAGGCATGGGCATGTGGTCTGGCCATGAAGGTGTCAGTGTGATGCTGCTGGATGCAGTGCATTGCACTTTGTGTTTATTTTTTAATCAAGAAAATTGCACATGGAGCGTGATTTTCACAGTGTTCTTTTAAGGCCCCTTAGAAATGCTGGGATCAGGCTGTCTGTCTAACCTTTTTATTGTACGTGTGCTTTATGGTAAGCTAATGACATGAACACCTGCCCCCTTCTGTCCTGTGTTCTTAATTTACCGTGTGCCAAAAAAGACAATGCTCACTTACTTGTTTGCCACATAATTCTGCTCTATTCAAGCCCTTGCCTGAAGGCAAAGTTTTAATTTTGGCAGGCTTTCTTATGCTTGTGCTCGTCTGACTGTGTTATAAACAAAAGGGAAATCACTTTGCTAGCAGGTTTCTGAAATGGAGGGCAGGATGCTGTCCTTACTGTATAGACTGCAATTTAAGGGTTCAGGTCAGAAGATTTATTGGAGTACCTGTGAAATACCTTTGACTTCACAATAACTTTGAGACTGCAGACCTGATTTTGATTTTTACTTTTTCTTTTTTTCTTGAGTACTTAGAGAACAAGGTGTTATATGACTTTAAATGCAGCCCTGTGGAGTACCTGGCCATATTTGAGTGCATGTTGTCTCTGCAAATGAGACCTAGAGATTCACTCAGAAAATCAGAAACATGAACTAGCGACTGCAGATGCAAAATCTGGCTACTGAAGATTGCCTGGGTGCATGTTGCAGTTTTCTGGGAGAAAGTGGGTAGGTATTCAGCTGAGAGATTCCTCTTGCTGCTTCCCTGATCTCCTGACTCTCTTGCCTGCCTATTTCAGCTTTTCTAGCAGACCTACAGAGAGGGGGCTCCCTTGTTTTGCTTATGGTGGTTCACACCAGAGTGGGTCCAGCTTGTGCTTTCAGGGAAATGAGAATCTTGTTGGAAAAATGGCTTGTCATGGTGTAGTCCAAAGGCCATCACCAAGCCTGTGGATTAGAGGCCTGTGCTGAGCAGAAGCCCTAAACTATGTGAACTCCTGAGCTCTTTTGCAAACTTTCTCTTTTTGTGTAATTATATGTACTACCTACAATGAATTAGTACTTGGAATTACAGGGAAGAAAGATTAGTAGTATGGTTTTTAAACCAGAGGCAGAATGAATAGATATTTGAAAACTTCTAAATAACCAGGTTTATGTAGGAAGGTGGAGAGATTTTAGTTTCAGTTGACATGTTAAACTCTTGGAATTATACAGAGCAAATATTTTTCTCAGCGATGTTTTGGCTGAGGAGTCCATAGCTTTGATCATAAGGGATGTACGTCTCTAGTCTTTGCTTTTGCTTTAATGAGCGATAAAAATAGTAATCCTTGCTCTTCTAAAAAATACTGCTTCTTATATGCTACTTTTATAATCAGAATACGTAAGTGCATAGATCATACTTTTAATGAATCCCGTGCATTGTAATCTGAAATCTGATGTCATTAGTTTGTTCCATATACATATTTCTGTACAACACATGTAAATCATGTCAATATTGAAATTTAATTCAGTCAGCAGTTACAGGTGAAATTTAATGAGATACTGTGATGTGCTGTTTATGGCCTAAATTCTTAGCTCAGATGTCTACAGCCTTTGCAAGTAAACTGGGATCCTCTGTCACTGGGTTGCCTTGCTGATCCCTTGCTCAGATGGCTCTGGAGACTTGTCCTGAGATAAGTGCAAAGGCGGAGGCTGCTCTCCAGAGTGAGAGTGAATGGCTGAAGGTGAAGGGCAGCAGCTCCCTGTGTTGTGTCTCGCTGCCAGCGCTCTGTGGTGTCGGGGAAGCATCAGGGAGCCACAGCAGGGGAAGGGCGTGGTGGGAAGCACATCTGAGGATGGGGACCACTTGAAATGGGGAGGAATTCAGATCACCTTTCCCTCCCTTGGCCTGATAGCTGGAATTGCCTGGGCCTCTTGTAGTCTCATGAAATGGGAGCTTCCTCTTCGCAGGTCCTTGCAGAAATCAGGTCAGTACAGTCCCAGTAAACATCATTAAAGAACAAAATCATGCTTCTCGTTGCTGTGGGAGCCACACAAAGCCCATTGCTTCTCCTGGGTTTTCTAGTGTCTTTTGCAAAGCTGATCACTGAGTCTGCAGCTCCCTGCTAGTGATTGTTCACCAGCTTAATTAGCTACTGGTTCATATTGTTTTTGAATGGTTCTTCTGCCCCAGCATTCAAATAGCAGTAAGGACCCACTAACCATTGTTTAAGGGGAGCCTTTTGTACTATTTAGCTCTACTACCTTTCTGGCTATTCACTTCTACCCTACCATCCATGTTTATTCTCTCCTATTTTCTAAACTAAGAATGTTTTTCAAGAAAACCACATTTGTAGTTTCACATGTACATCTGGGACACACTTTTCTTTAAGCTGTAATGGAAACAAGCCCACCTGGGTACTATTGTTCATTGAAGGTGAAGCAAAGAGTCAGTGACTATTGAAGTGAATCACAAAGATTCTCCCATGCAGTTCACTTCCCAGCATTCATTCAAAGTTTTTGAAGTGATTCAATTCTGTCTTCTTAGAGACAAAGCAGTCCTCTTGGTACTTGGCCACGTTCTGGTCTCCTCAGACATCCCATAGCAGTTCCTCTAGGAAGATTCTGGAGTTGGTTTTCGTGACTATCCTTAATGTTTACCTTCGGCTGTTGCTTGGTGGAGGTTGCCTGGATCAGCATATAATTCCCTCTTTGCTGCAGTTTCTCTGTTGCAAGGCTCCCTCTGCTCCTAATCCCAAAGTCTTTGAAGTAAACAGCTCTTTTTCAGTTGCATTTGCTCTGTTACTGAACTAAGGCTTCCCCTGTGTGAGCTCTGCTGGGCCAGCCAACTCAACAGCAAGTGCAAGGCACAGGACTTTCATGCTGTTTCACACTGACATTTCTTTTACAGGAGTTATCCAGCGCTGCACTGCTGTGAAGTACCACTACACCTCCAGCTCTCTGCCTCGCAACTTACCCGTCAACATCACAAACACCATCCGGCAGGATGAGTGGCATGCGCTCCGTAAGTCACCCAAAGCAGGGTACAAGACTGTTTGCATTACTTAATGCCTTAATGCATTGCCAAGTGAGGGTTCTGAGTGACCTAGCTGTCACTGGGCTGTAGGCATAAATACACATCTATTAGTGAGGAAGTGCAAGCAGCCAGCAGTATAACTGAGAGTGGACATGCAGTTTGGAGGGGCTTAAAGCTGTTAATTCAGGAATACAGGCATGTGTGTAGTGTTCCAAGGTGTAATCATGTTCTGGATCTAGGGACAGACAGTTTTTAGCTGGCTTACAGCAAAGGTGCTGCATTACTCTATCAACCTTGATGCATTTTTCTGTGTGCACACTGGTGACCTCATGCAACCCCTTGGTGACCAAGGATTTTAGGGAACATCTCAGTTTGTCTTTTAAACCTCTTGTTACCAGCACCTGGCCCACAAGCTGCCTTATGCCCAAGTCCTTCCCACACAGAAAATTGACCTGTAACCTGTGACTGGGGTGATTTAATCAGTTTTTTCTGCTCCTGCTTTTCTGTTTGTTTTGTTTTTCTATTGCCTCACATAATTCAGCCTAGCCCCTCTCATGTGAGAATCAGTTCCAAGAAAATCCTATTTCAGCTAGAGACTGAACTAGGAGGAGGCAAGAACAGCAATTTTACTATGGATGACAAAGTGCTGTTCATATCACTGGTACCTAAGCTTTCTTTTTTAGAGCTTGTTACTGGAGTTGTTCCCATAATACTGTGTTGATCTGCTGTCGGCTTCTGTCCTTCCACTATTCGCCTTTTCAGTTCACACTATCTGCCTTCTGTGTCCTAGTCCTTCAGTTCTCTTCAGTGTCCCTTGTCACTTCTTTTGTTTCTATTTTCAGTAGGCACTCATCCAACAAAATCTATCCCAAAGAAAGACATCACACCAAAAATAGCAAAAAAGCCCTTGCAGTACTAACATAGTACTGAGTTCCTAATACACCTCTTCTGTCCCATGCTGGGGAGTATTTGGTTGGTACTACTCTTAATCAGGACAGAAATGCTCTGCAGTTGCACAATCCTCAGCCTAATGGAGTCAAGTTAGCTGAATTCCCTTAGTTTCAGTGTAATGGGCAAACTATCTACCTCAAAGAAGCTACAGGAGGAGGAGTCCATGAGTGAAGTATAAACTTTAGAACTAGTAAATTACATCTGTCTGGACTCTCCCCTGGCTGCCCTGTCTAGGTGCCACCATCTTCATGTCTTCTTTCTTGCTTTTCTTCTTTCTCTGTCTTCAGATCTGCGGAGGATGACGGCTGGCTTCATTGGCATGGCAGTCTCCATCATCCTGTTTGGGTGGATCATTGGTGTGCTGGGCTGCTGCAAACAGCAGGAGCTTATGCAGTACGTGGCTGGGCTGCTCTTCCTAATGGGAGGTGAGAGCCTTTTGCTTCTGCTCCTCACAAGTTAACACATTCAGTACTGCTGGCTTGTAAAAATAGAGTCAGCCCACAGCAACCACACAAAGCAGCAGAATAAATAGTGCAGCAAACTGTCAGCACAGTGCAGAGTTACCCCTTCCAGCACTGGGCAGGACCCGTGATTGCATAGGTATTTGCATGTTTCTGAGTAGGCCCCAATGTATGTATATGAGCCTTCTGCTCTAGAAAGCTGGTGTGTAGCCACAGGGACCATGTGCACAATGAGCACAGTTCTTTATCGTACTCCAAATGTGCATGCAGCCTGTGGCTCCTGTCAGACAGCTCAGCTCAGTTTTCCTTAGGGAATCAAACAAACTAACAAACAATTTGATGTAAAGCTCCTTTCTGATACTCAAAGATGAAGTGTAATGACGAAGTCCAAATGCAGTCAAACCTGGGAGAACATTGACCCAGTGATAAGGGCATGAGCTCAGTGCTTGCTGGGGTGTTACATCTGTTTGTCCTGGCTGGGAGCAGACTTTCTGTGTGGCCAGAGGTTTTTCTGAACTTTGATTGTTCAGCTGAAAAATTGTCAGTATTTCATCTTTATTTGAAAGGGACACAGTAGCAACAACAAATGTACCAAAAGGATGAGCTACTGAGATGCTCCAAGGATGGGGCAAAAAAAAATGCAAGCAGTAAATATTCAGTTTTCAAGTATGAAAAAAAATTGCAAATTACCTAAAAGCCAGAGCTGCTACCCTAGAGGCTGAGTGACAGCATCTATAATGGCTGCAAGCAAGGAACTTGTAGATTAACAGCATCTCTATCATCTAAACATGTAGGTGTGACACTGGTTTGTTGCCACTTTCGGGATGGGGTGTGTGGGGAAATCTTCCCATGCCATAAAGCCTTCTCAGGGATTGTTAGGGAAGCTTCACAAAACCCACCTTGCTGACATGGTGTGATGCTGGAAAGGCTGGAAGTTATGCCTGTGCTGTCCTTGGTCATCTTATATGCTGTTTAGCTGCAATTTCTTTTGGGAACATTTTGATTTCTTTATTGCATGGCAGGGAGTCAGTAAAGTATTATAAGTGGAAGAGGTAGACTGGGACCCCTTCAAGTGCTTCTGCACTTAGTGTGATGGGCATGCTGTCAGCAGTAAGAGCTGTCATTAGTATTTAGACATAAATGCACAGCTGGAGAGAATAAAATGACCACCTCAAGTCTAATGTACTAGTGTATATTAGATATACTAGAATGCCTTGCATTATGTTTCTTAGGGTTTTTTCTCCTCTATATAAAGTGTTTAGTGAATGTGTAGCAGATGACAAAAGCCTACCCACTATGGGCCTAGGGTGCAGCTGGCAGAAGTCAGGGTGTCCCTAGT
This sequence comes from Sakesphorus luctuosus, assembly GCA_013396695.1. Classification (NCBI taxonomy): domain Eukaryota; kingdom Metazoa; phylum Chordata; class Aves; order Passeriformes; family Thamnophilidae; genus Sakesphorus; species Sakesphorus luctuosus. Next base: position 461,636 of record VWZD01012439.1, read on the forward strand.
AGAAACAAAGCAGCCCTGGGATTCAGTATTTACCTTCCATAGGAAAAACTGCCCAAGTACTGTCTGGAATGTGATGACATTAGTCATTGTAAATAGTCTCAGGAGAATCAAAGCATGATGAACTATACATGACAGTTCAAAATTGCAACAGAAGGAGCTAAGGCAATGTTGGTTATTTGTGAAGCAAGGTTTCTTGCAGTCCCACATATTTTCCCTTTTTTTTTTCTATGCCATATAAGAAGAGTGACTAATAAGTAAGACTGCAGAAAAAAACCCCAAGGGTAATTCTTGATTTTGAAAATTCATGACTGAAAATATGTAGAGGAAAAAACCTCTATATGTAGAGCATAAGTAACCTGTCTGAGGGCAGTGTAGAACCCTCTTGCTTTTCTCCTGCAGGTACATGCTGTATCATCTCACTCTGCACGTGCGTAGCTGGGATCAATTTTGAGTTGTCTCGCTATCCTCGCTACGTCTATGGGCTGCCGGAGGACATCAGTCATGGCTATGGCTGGTCCATGTTCTGTGCCTGGGGAGGCCTGGGCCTCACCCTGCTGGCTGGGTTCCTCTGCACATTGGCCCCATCACTCAACACTTCCCGGGCATCCATACAAAAACCCAGACAAGAAAATGGGGCTGTGTGACCCTGGAGAGAGTGGGGAGAGACTCTGGAAAGCGCAGCCTGGGCAGAGCTGTGGGTTAACACCAGGAAGAGGGGGCATGTCAGCGTATGGAGAGCAGTGCCATAGCTGTGGAAACAACAGCCCATGGGATGCTGCTACAGCCTCCAGTCGCAGACACAGACATTGCAAGTAACTCCAGGTTTGAATTATGGGCAACTTGATCATTGATGGTTTAAGGGGGACAGTTCTTTTGATTTGTTTTTCTTCTGTTTACAAGGGATTAAGTCCAAGGCTATGTCTTTTTTTGTGCTGTTTTTTGAACTGTACCTCCATGGTCCTGTTATTGTCCAGTTGTAAGGGATGTTTACGCACCAACTCTATTGCTGCAGGTCTGTGTAATTCAGACCCAAATTAGGGCAAGGAGCTAAGTGAAGTTGGCTTGAACACTTTTGCAACAGGCGTGTCTAGTGTTGGCTCAGGCCATCCTTTCCCAAAAGAACCTTAATCTAAGCCGGGGTTTAGGCCAAAGAATTAGCCCATTCTTAGTATTAATTCATTTAAATCAGAAACCTGTGCTATTTTTTGCTGTGGTATCAGCTATTTACTACTAAAGCTATTTCCAAAAGGACCCAGCTGTAACTGAGCAGCAAGACTCCAAGAAAACTCTTACTGGCTTTAGGAAAGGAGGGGAAAGGTTTTCTCATCTTACACAGGTAAGGTTACTCATTTGGCTAACTAACATACCCTTGTTTTAATGGGGAGATGTATGCATCATGCAGCTTATAACTATTCCGCTAGAGGCCAGGGTATATTTCTCAAAATATGTCATAGTTTGAGCTGCCAGGATCAACTTTCATTCCTAAACTAATTGTGGGTGCAACTCCTGTTCTGTGAAAGGAGATGAATAGTTCTCCCCAAGCTCAAGTAACAGTACTGCTAAAATAGCAGATGTACGGCCCCTCCTCTAATATTAATGTCCAAAGGAACCACAGTGTATTTTCCTCAGGAACGCGTGGCTTCTGCTCACTTCTCCACCCACCCCTTTCTAATGTCAAACGCCTCCTGAGCAGTGTGTCAAGAACATGCATGTTCTGCTGGAACAAGATTCCTCTCCGAAATGACACTAAAGGACCTTGATACCAGCACAAGTACTAGGGCTAACTCAGGAACATCAGCCAGAGTACTTTGGGGTGCATTCTTCTTTCATTCATCTATTCTTCTTTTCTTCCCTCACATCCCTGCCCCTCTCCCAAGCGTCCAAAAACTGCACAGGTAAAGATGAGATGGCCAGCATTTGGAGATGTTTACATTGTATTTAAAATACAATACAGTGGCATGTAAGATACTTAATGCTAGAGTCAGTGTATTTATGAAAAGTGTAATTTTTAAATGGAAGTTGTAATTCTCAACTGGCATTAAAAGTACTGAAAGACTTGCTCAGTGGATGGAAACTTGAACTCTTTATGACGGATCACCAGACTGATTCACCAGAGAGCTCACATACATACCAGCAATGGTGTTAAAGTTTCCAAAGTTATGTTCAAATAACAAAGTTAAAACATCATTCATGTGTGAATTGTGTTCACTTTTTCCTTGGAAAATGAGTGTTCAAAAGTTTCAAACTAACATAGAATGTTCACTGGCTGCACAGGTAGAACATGAGCTGCAGCTCATCCATGTCAAAGTACACTTACTGCAGTAGAACCTGCTGGTCTTCATCCAGAAGTAGCAGAGCAGGATTTAATCCAGTTCTAGCAGGAGGAGGGTCCAAAAGCAGAAAAATGGGCACCATGGACACGAGGTTTACAACATCCCTTATACAAATGTAGAATCACTGAGCAAGGGCAACAGCCCCAACACATCATGGATATGTTTTCAAAGGGAAAAAATGCTTTATTTTTTCCAGACAGAAAGTAAGTGATATAGTCCAGTCTAGTCCTGTCCTCTGCCAAGGCCACAACCTTGACTGGGCAGAGATCAGGCATAGTACTGCAGGTTGGCTTTTTTCTTTGCTTGAACCTCCAAGATTCCTTCCATGTAGTCCTCGTGGGTGAGCTCTGTAGCTCCACGGCGGAGAGCAATCATCCCCTGCCCAATGAGACAGTATTTAGAAAGGGAATGTTAGTACCACATCAGTTCCAAGTAATTACTCCATGCTAGCTTTCCCATTTCCGTCACATCAGTGCTGGCTGCTGTAGAGGAATACTTACCGCTTCAACACACACAGCCTTGCACTGGGCTCCATTGAAATCATCTGTGCAGCGAGCCAGTTCCTCATAGTTCACATCCGGGCTGATATGAGCATAAAAGGGAAAAAAAAAAGTCTGAACATGTACCAAATAGAAAAAGCAAGGCAGAGAGTTTTCTCAGCCCAACACTGAGCTCTCACCAAGTGACTGCCAACCACATCTCAGCCCTCAGTACCACCGTGAGTGACAAACATAGTCCCAGGCAGCCATACCTGACATTCATTTTGCGTGAATGGATCTGCATAATTCTGGCTCTGGCCTCTTCATTAGGCATTGGGAACTCAATCTTCCGATCTAATCGGCCAGAGCGGAGCAAAGCTGGGTCCAAGATATCAACCCGGTTGGTTGCAGCAATCACCTAGGCAGAAGTAGGATCATCAGTGTGAGGCACCTGGAGGACAGGCCTTTCTCCCCAGTGATCCACTAAGCTTCTTCCCTGAACATCGTTTTCTATTTCCTGCTAGAGCACCCTGGACCTCAGCAGCACTCCCTGCCAGATCCCAACCTTGACTTGTGTGTTGGGCTGGAAACCATCAAGTTGATTAAGCAGCTCCAGCATGGTCCTCTGCACCTCCCGGTCACCAGCCTTCTCACTATCAAACCTGAGGAGGAAACAAGGGTAAAACTGTGAGCATGAACCTGACCACCCTGTCCCTATGCTTTTAATTACATCAAAAGACACAATGTTGCAGTTCACACTCCTTGGCCAAGGTCTTCTAAATTCTTCCTTGAAACTACAAGGAGTCCTACCATGATGAGGACTGAGACTAGAATAACTGCCAGCAGCACCTAAGTCTTATTAAGTCCTTGGAGCTGAATGGGGCTCATGTTGTTGAACATCTCCACATGCCTGCAGCAGTGATCAGAAAAGTTTTATACAGCAAGAGACTATCAGATATCAAGTCTCATAAACTTCACTCACGAGCTCAAGGATTGTGGCAACTACTATCTATGTGTGACTGTGTTTACACTCTTAGTAGGCCATGCTTTAAGCAAGGTGAGGCTCACATACACAGACAAAGGGGGCTGCTCCCAAGAGTTTTACAACATGGCCTACACCTCACCTTTTAGTGCCAATGGCATCCAGTTCATCAATAAAGATGATGGAAGGAGCCTTCTCCTTTGCGAGAGCGAAAGCATCGCGTACGAGCTTAGCTCCATCACCAATGAACATCTGCACAAGTTGTGGACCCGCAAGCTTCAGGAAGGTAGCCTGAGAAGTAAAAGAGAATCCAATGCCTCATTTCTCAGTAGGGTCTGTTCAGAGTACTATAAGAAGCCCTTAATTAAAACAAGCAAGCAAGCAAACAGAAAAGAAAATCTCAGCCTTTGCAATACCCATTTTAATGACCCCTCTCTCCTAAGAGGTGTTCATAGTCTGTGTCAGGTACTATTCTACAGCAGCACACACTTTCTAACGTTCCTTTTACCTTGGTCTGGGCAGCACATGCTCGAGCCAAAAGTGTCTTCCCTGTTCCTGGAGGTCCGTACATAAGGACTCCTTTGGGTGGCTGTATACCCAAATTTTCAAATTTCTCCTTATGATTCATTGGCAAGACAATGGCCTCCACGAGCTATGGCAAAAGAAAAACATTAATACATTAACCCATTCTTCTCCACAGATCCAGGCTGCCTGCTTTTGAGCTGAAGTTCAAAGACTCAGTCTCCGTCACACCAAAAAATAAAGTATCACCTCTTGGATTTGTTTATCCAGCCCCCCAATGTCACTGTACTGCTCTGTGGGCCTCTCATCCACCTCCATGGCTTTCACCCGTGAATCATATTCAGTAGGCAGAGTCTCCAGGATCAAGTAAGAGTCTTTGTTCACCCCCTGTAAACACAAGTCCTTTGCTTTTAACAGGTTCTTCAGATAGCAATTAATAACATGCAATCAAAGATGATTTACTAGACCTCAAGGATGCAGGAATAACCAGCTTTGACACTGGTGCTCATCAAATTGCCACAGCTTGGAACAGTGGACAATGCCAGAGTTAACCTACCACACTTCAGAAGAGTGGTCCAAATTACTTACAATACAAAAGACTGGGTTTAGAAAACTTACTAGGTGATCTCTATATTTTCAGCACTTAATTTTATGTGAAAAGAACACATACCCTAAACTACTTTTCTATACTACAAATATGACTGAACCCATAATATCTTTCTATTAAAATTTTACTAAAGAAATTGGGGAAACATGGACAGATTTGTTTCCTTTCTAAAGGGCAAGACATACACAATTTTCTGGCCACCATCGTATCTAACCACCGCAATGGCATCACTCACCACCAGGTCTCCAGGCTTCAACTTCTCAGCATCAACCAACCCAATAACGGGCAGGAAATATGTCTGTAGGAAAGAAATCAAAGTAAGCAAAACCAGATGCTTTGCATCACTCCTCACACCTGGCTGGACACATGGGTCTTACCTGACGTGTGGAGGTCTTGATCACAGCACACTTGCCCTTTCTCTGGGAATCCAGGTCAATGTTTGCTCCATCCTCCTCCTGGTCATTGGGGTCAACATCCAGCAGCTGAAAACCAGAGTGAATGATTTCATGAAAATGTAACAAGGCTAGGAGGATGACCCCAGGATTAATGCTTCTAAATTTTACATGGAGCGGCAGAAATAAAACTTTCCATCATCTGTCAGTAGTAGAATCCTGAAAGCATTAAAGCCCTTCTGTAAAAATTAATTTCTACCTTTACTCATGAAACAGCAGACAACAGTGCATAGAAAAATGCTTTAAAGTTCAGAACAAACTAGTAGCCAATGGCAGTGATTTTTTCCTCCCATACAGCAGCTCACATTAAGTTTTAAAACAGTAGTACAAACCCATCCCATTTTTATACATCAAAAACTGTTAGCACTTTTTTCCTATCATCAAAATTACTGAATTACAAAATGAATGTGTGATGTAGTAACAGAGACACTGCCTTTCATTTGCAGTGTCACAAATTTCAGAGAGCACGTACAGAATTTCACATGCCCAAGTCTTCACTTATCAGGGCCATGTCACCCTATGATGGCTGTGACAAACAGATGACCAGTAGCCAAAGCTCAAGAAATGACCCAGACACAAAGTGGGCAAGTGACATGCACTTCTAGGTCACAAACAAAACCAACAGAAAAACCTGAAAGTCCTGGGTCTGGAAACATCAGTAGTTTGAGAATACTCCCTGTCTTGAATCACTGCTGAGTTCCCCTGACACCCTTTCTGTCACTACATACTGCACACACATCTCGCATCGCTGCAGAGCAGTCCAATACTCTCACCTCAATAACATTGGAGACAAGGTATGGCAGGGTTTTGTTCACTTTGATCTTCTCACTGTTCTCTTTGATCTTGTCTTTCATGGCCTGAAGCTCATGGGTCACTCTCAGTACTTCACTCTTCATGATCTGGAATTGGTACACAGAATAAAGAGAGAGGAATAGTAGCAGAAGATAAAATTAATATGTATTCAAAAAATTAAACAGTTTTAAAAACTAAAGTCTTACGGAACAGTGAGTATAAAGGGAAATTAATATAAAAAGAGGAAAACCCAGCAAATTAGCCAAAATGAAGGCTACACAGTCCATTCTGGTCTCTAACTAATCAATAACCCCCAAGTAATTTCTTCCCGGTGTCACCTGGTAGCCACAGCCTAATCAATGCATCAGCTTACAGGGTTGCAAGGTGACCCAGATTAAGATACGACCCAGATAAGGCAACTGTGGTTTGGTTTGGTTGTGATTTTTTACTATATGCAGATACACAGGTAACTACATATACACACATATGCATCCATATACACACACCTATTTTACAGTTATGTTTTGCAGGGGGTTGGAACTAGATGATCTTTAAGGCCCCTTAGAATGCAAACCATTCCAAGATTCAGCCTGGAGAAGAGGAGCCTCCAGGGAGGCATCACAGTGGCCTTTTAGTATTTAAAGAGGTACTCTAAGAAAGATGGGGACAGACATTTTAGTAAGACCTGCTGCAATAGGACAAGGGGTAATATTTTAAACTTAAAGAGGGTAGATTTAAGCTAGATATAAGGAAGTCTTTTTTCAAGATGAAGTTAGTAAAACACTGTAACAGGTTGCCCAGAGACGTAGTGGATGCCCCATTCCTGGAAACACTCATGGCCAACTTGGGCAGGGCTCTGAGCAACTCCGTCTTGTTGAAGAAGTCCCTGTTCATTGCAGGAGGGTTGGACTAGATGACCTTTAAGGGTCCCTTCCAACCCAAACTATGATTCTACTAACTGTAAGGCAAAAAAACCTATAAGAAAAGAAGTTCTGTATTCACTATACAACAGTAAGAACATTTATACCCAAGACTAACATACTCAACACAGGTATTTGGTAGTGCTGTCTAGCTGATGCCCATGTATGTTTTCCTCCCTTTCCTGGTTAGTCACACAGTTTGAAAACACAGAGTTTGTGATACCCACTGAAGTGACTGTAGCACCAGGAAGTCTTTGGAGAACTGGTCACACCTGAATTGATGCACGTGATTCCGTTTAATAGAGCGCTCCACTCTTCTCTATCTTTTTAAAACCCTTGATGCTTAAGCATAATACTGTGCTGTAACATCTTTACAGGACAAAACTGTTACAAGAGCCAATACAGAATTTGTTACATAAAAATCAAAAAAACTTAAAAAATTTTATTTACCAGAACACATTCTAGGAATATTCAAGGAAAACTGCATGAAGGGAGGCTGCCAATAAACATTTTGCACTTATGCAGCTCTTACTATAAAATGAAGGATACTTTTGCTCCTTACTGTATTCTGCAATTTAAAAATAAGATGCACCTTTACCTTTACTATCTTTCAAAAATCAGAAAGTACGTTAGTAAGTCAGAATTACTTATGGAGCCTGAAGCAGTATAGGATAAAGTTGCTCTGCAGAATTTATGGAATATTTTATCTCAATACTGCTAACTTTGGGCAGCAGACAAACTTATACTGAAGTTTCAAGCGCTCTTTTATGCAAAATGGGCCTATTTTGACACAGGTCTATCTACTTAATATCTTCATGAATGAACAAGACAAGAGGATGGAGTGCATTCTCATCATGTTTGCAGATAACACCAAATTGGTGGGCATAGTCTCTCTGCTCAAGGGCAGGGCGGCCACTCAAGCCTTGGGAGCTTGGAGGAATAGGTACAGAGAAACCTTACAAAATTCACGGACAAATGCAAAGCCCAACATCTGGGAAGGAAGTGCACCTTGCACCGGCACAGGCTGGTGACTGGCTGGCTGGAGACCAGCTCAGAAGAAATGGATCTTGGGGTGTTCATGGACAACAAAGTAAACAGCAGCCAGCCGTGTGCTCTGACAGCAAGGGTGTCAAGCAGCATCCTGGGCTGCACCAACAGGAATGAAGGCAGTAGGTGCAGAAAAGCCATCGGTTCCCTTGACTCGACACTTGTTGGATTCCCCATCTAGAGCAGTCGGTCCAGACTGGCCCCCCCGCTATGGCAAAGACATTGATAAACTGGACTGAATTTGTAATAGGGCCACCAAGATGGATGGGGCTGGAGCGCAGCCCCTCTGAGAAGCTGCTGAGGGCAGTGGGCTCGTTCAGCTGGAGAACTACTGGGGAAGGTATCAAGAAGGCTGAACCGGACACTTCAGAGACTACACGGTACGTGGATGAGGCAACACACCACAACTGAAAAGAAGGGCTCAGCCTCTATACAAAGCCAATCTTTATCCTCACGAGGTCTGTCAAGCAGTGTCACTGAACATCCTGAGAAGTGGTGCAGTATTTGTCTTCACAAACGTTCAAGATCCAACCGGATAAAGCCCTGCGTAGCCTGGCATACGGCTGACTCTGCTTTTTAAAGGAACTAGGCTGGAGATCTCAAGTCCCTTCCAATCTGAAATACCCGACGATCCTACCTGTGTCTCTGGCCACAGAACACTTTCCTCTGCCTGAGAGGCAGGGACGGCCGTCCAAGGCTGCGCAGCACAACCACCCCCTCAGCTTCCTTGGCTCCTTGCTCTTCCAGTGTTTCTACCCTCGAGAATTGCTATTTCTCCATCTGCCGTTCTCGATCCAGTTAACCGCGTCTAACTTTTCGCTGCCTTTCCCGCTGCCCTCCCTGGCTGGCCTGAGCCCACCCCGAGCACGAGCAGCGCGGGGCTGCCAAGGGCGGAGGGCCCGGCCCGGCTCGCTACCTTGATCTCGCTGTCGAGGAGGCGGGTGCGCTGCACTATCTCCTCCGTGGACATCTTCAGCACCTCCTCGCCGACGCCGTCCTGCGGGGGCACAACGGCAGCGTCATCCTCGTCCCGGCCTCGCCCCAGCCCCGCCGCCCCGGCCCCAGTCGTGGCCCCTCACCTCCGACTCATCCCCCACCGACGCCATCTTCCCGCGGTACGCGGGCGCGGTGCGTTCGGGGCGGCAGATTCCGCACTGGCCGCGCAGGGCGGGAGGCGGCGGCTCGAGTGGCTCGGGGGCCGCCGCGGCCCCTCCTGTCCCTCGGCGCTGACGCCTCACGGACCGCGGCCCCCGCGGCCCCGCCGAGCGCCGC
>VWZD01012439.1:471282-544175 GCA_013396695.1 Sakesphorus luctuosus
CTCTCCCGGCGAAACCCTTTATTACAGCCGCGACCGTACAGAGCAGCGAGGGGAGGGGAGCGGGGCTGGGCAGAGCCCGAGCCGCACACGCGCAGCGAAGGCCGCGGGCGCCCGCACAGCCCGGCGGNCCAGGCTTCACCGACAGGCGGCGGCAGTTGGGGCAGCCGCGGGTCCCGTTGGTCTGGAGGCACCTGCAAAGGGAGGAGTCGGTTCGGGGCCGCTCCGCCACCAGAGGCACCCCCAGCGCCGCTCCCACGGCTGTTTCACACCACAGCTTTTCCCTCCCGCCACGGGCAAAGGTTCGATGTCTCTCCCCTCCCTTCCACAGACGCACTGCAGCACGTTCCTCTACAGCAGTACGTTTCTGTGCTGCTGGAGGCAAATCCAGAGCTCACTGAGCATCTCTCACGGCCCAGCAGTCTGATCCTAATTTTGGTGTTAATGTGAGGCTTTGTTTTAAAATCCTTAATTTTCCAAACTAAGTGTTTTGTTACATTCATCTTTCTTCTGAAAATGATGGTACAGCTAACTTCTTTCGTGGCACAATAACAGACTGAAAATCTTCTTGACCTCTGTGTGCCACTAGCCAAGAAAGGGGAGACTCAGAGGGAAAATCCAAACTGCCCCTGGGAGGGAAGAACTGATTCCCCAAGAGGAATCAAGTAAGAATCTGTGAACTGGGCGGAACACCTACCAAGTGAGGACATCGGTGAACAACCACTTAGAGGACAGAAGTGTGAGAGTGATGGATATTATAGCTAAATCTCACCCCTCAAGGCCACGATACTCACAGCAATGCAATGGGATCCTGCAAGGCACAGGTAATCTAGACAAAGACCTGTGAAACAGCATGCATAGGTCTGTCCTGCTGTGGGCATAAACAGCTTTTTCCTATGTCTAAAGCCATGATAAGAATCAGCTAATTACTTCAAGTGGAAGAAGTGGGAGCAAGGTAGTGCCTGGAGCTGGTTGTTCTTCTCCCCAATGGACTCTCCACACATGCCACAGTACAGCTCCATCTCCTCCACGCATTCATGGAACTTCACTACGTGGTCACGCAATTCTCGCTGCTGCTCCTTTGTGCGATAGATCCTTTCACACAGGCAGTGGAGCTTCAGCAGGCCGAGCTGCACATGGACAGAAACATAAGCAAAGTGAACAACAAGGTGAAGACTGACCAGAAACAGAAGGAGTGGGAACCAGTACAGCCAATCAGCCAGCTGGAGAAACATCAGCAGAGAAAGCTGTCCAAGGGTTAGGATCAGTCATAGGACATTTGGTTGCTCAGCACTTCCAATAACCCTACTTTGTGTCACAAAAGGTGACATCAGGTTTGAGGCACTCTGCAGCTCTTTCATCAATGGTTTTCCTGAGCTACCCACAACATACAGCATATTTCATTTCCCTTTGCCTCCAGCCAGCACACAGTTCACTTGCTGCTCAGGGAAAAAATACCTTTTTAAGAAGAGACCCCTAATTCTCTAGGTTTCTACTTGTTGCATACCGCATTCTTACTGCTTCCCATTCCCCTTTGCTTATCCCATTGTAACTCCTCACTCACTTTGCAGACTTGCACACTGATTATTATCTGTGCAACAGCCTACAACCAAACAATGACAAAGCAAGTCCCGAGCACTGACTGGTTAATACAGACATGTTATTAAGCAATAGCAAGTCTGGATACTTCATTGCTTGACTTCTTATGTTGCCTGATGGAAGACTATGAATAGTGCTGAAGAGAAGCTGTAGCATCCTACCTTGTTCCCTAGTCCCTCTGCCAGCTCCTGTGCCTTTTCAATGCTTTCCAGAGCCTGTGAATGGAGAGCATGCATCATCAGTTCTCAGTCTAATATAGCAAAACCAGATTTGTATGAATGGCCTATGGGAAATACTAAAAGAAAGAGGTAGAAAGGTACAGAGTAAAATTTGAATAAACAAGCATCACTGCAACTCTGGAGATGCAGGATAGCTGCCTGGCACATTTCCCTCCCCTCCAAAAGTTAATAGATGAGAAAAGCTTAAGCTTTGGAAAGACCACAAATAATCCAAGAGCTACGTTTCTGTTTCAGCCACACAGTGCAAATGTTGGGAGAGGCTGGTGTTTCCAAAATGAGACAATATAGACTTATTTAAACCCAGTGACATGTGCTCATCAGAGCTGGGATGGAGCACAAGCAAAGCGACCCTCTTTTCCCATCCTGCCTTACAGGCTCAATAATCATTAAGCAACTCCAATTTCACTTGTACAAGAGGCAAGGAAAGGGATCAGCAGCACCAATATACCACGCTCATCCATTTTTTCCCTGCTGTTCATATATCCATTTTGCCTTACTTACACATGGTGTGAAGTAGGAGTGTTCTGCTATCCAATTTTTTTAAATCTGAAGGAAATATTTAGCATAGCAGCTGTCACACCAAATGAGTCCCTGCTTTCCCCTAGATGTCACAGCGTTCCTTGCTTTTCTGATCATTAGTCTCCTCTAGAACTATTGAGATCTGCTTGATATTTGTCCAAGAGGGAGAAGATGTCTCCCTTGTGATGCAGTAGTTTTTAGGAGGAACATTGTAAAATTCCTACCCTATAATTTGGCATTACTGCCATTCTAGAAGAAGAGGACTAGATGAAATGAAAAAAATGCTCTGTGAATGCAGAGGAGATGGCATTAGACCTGTGGTGGCAGCAACTGCCTAGGATAAAGAACTTGTAGAAGAGGGAAGCAGGAACTGAAGTGTAGAAGACAGAACATAACTGAGAACTGTGCCTAGGAAGACTGAGTGCATACTGGAAAACCCTGAAATTAATGACTGTGACTAAGAGTCAAAATGAAGCATGTGGGGGGTGGAGGGAAGAGATGTTGTCAAGTCCAGGAGACAGCTGGTCTTGCACAGGAATATGAGACTGCACAAGAACAAGGGCAAGCAAGCTGTGAGAGCAACCTGGGAGGATCTGCAACAGTACTGACTGCATGCAAATGAAGTGGACTAACTGGCCAAGGAGACTGGGAAGATGGAGGAAGCTAGGACAAGAACAGGGACTCCGCAAGTGGAAAGTTAGCAAATTGCTTTATTAGGTAATTGGGATGAGCAACATGAGAAATGGAAACTGGGACTGGCAAGCTGAAGAACAGGCTTGGGTGAGTATTCAGGGCTGTGACATCTAAAGAGGTCACATTTGGGCAACAGGCTTAAGGCCTCTGACCCAGCCAGGGCAGACTTCCCTCTAATGCCTGTAAGAGAATACAAGATTCTTCCATTCTTTTCTTCTGTGGGTTTTGGTGACATTAGGGTTCTGTGCAAAGCTGTCCCCATGCTTTCACAAGTGAGAGCTGCTTGTGATATCAGAGGGCGGATGTAGAGGCCTACCTGCTGTGTCCCGTGCCATTCTTTTGACACTGAACAAACTCTTAAGTCCATTGTTTCTTCTTCCATTGCTAACATAATGTTTACTCATGAGTTTACATAATGTTTACTGAGATTGCATGGTGTGTCTTTCCTAGATTCCCTGTTGTGGGCAACTCAGATGCTGACTGCACCTTGAACTTGTCTTTTCTGACAGACATAGACTTGACATCTGGGATGCCTTGTTTGAGGTAAAATTCTTTGTGTCTCCATATGAGTGATAAGACTGAATTTTCATTGTATCTAGACCCAAACCAGCATCTTCATGTGGCACTGTGCAGGTATTCCAGATGGTTCAGCACTAGGTTCAGGGCTAACCTTTGAGCATTTCATTCTGTGGCTGAACAATGTTCCTGCAGTGCAATGTGCTGCATGTAGTGCAATCTGGACTTTAATACACATACACTGCCTAAGCATTTTCAAAATAAGTAACTTCACCCCCTTGTTCTATATTGACTGGTTGCCTATTCCCAAATGACTTTCTGCTCTCATTTCTCTGTTTGAAATCAGAGTTTATAGGTTCAAAGTTTCTCCAGGAATTTGATGCCCTGTTTGCCTACAAAGCACATGGTGGAGCTCTAGAGCTGTCTAAACATCATCATTAGCACATCAGTGAGCTCAGTCATATAACTAAAAAGTAGGCAGAGGAATCTATTTCAGACCATGAGTCTTCCTTCCCCCAGTGCTGGTTTATCAGTGTAGTGCTTAAAGTCATCATGATTGACTAATGAGGCAATTCTGTAATTTAGCAGTCTTTTAGCAGTCTGTCTCAGAATGAATAGTACTACTATTAGTAATAAATTCCTGGCTGAGAGAGACCATTCAGAGAAACGTAACTGTACAAGCAACAGATCCTGTTGGTAGAACCAAGGGTACAGGTCTCTTCCGAACTGTACCCCCATCAAAGTGCAGACTGTATACTCTAGTCTTGTCTAACAAACTTTGGTAAGAGCAAGTTTGTAACTGACCTTGTCCAGCTCCTTCTGAATCATCCAGCACTTAGTCACTCCTAGCAGCACCTGGATGAGGCCCAGGCGGTTTCCAATCTCTGTCATGATGCTCATGGAAGAATCATACCGAGGAAAGGCTGTCTGTAGAAGCAGGGAGGAAAACACATGTTTTGCTATGGGCTGCTTTTCATACCGTCTTGCTATTGCCTCTATTCTTCTTGGCAGGAAAGAGCTGTACCTGCACGTCTTTGCGACTGCGATGGATATCTGCAAAGCACAGCAGACACAGCGCTTGCAGTGGCCGGTCACCATGCTGCAGGGCAATCTTCATGGACTCCTGAAACACATTGTCTTTGGTCAGTAGAACAGCTTGTTCCTGGTTCAAAACAGCAAGGTTAGGACTGTGCACTCTGGCCACTGAAAGATCAGCTTCAAAGAAATGGCACAACCTTTTAAGGCATGGAAAATCTTTTTCACATGTTCCTAACCAAGGGCCATTCTTACACTCATAGTTTGAAGACCCCAGGGTTACTATAACCACAGTTCTAAGACAGGGAGGCAGCAGGAACATCTAGAGGCAAGTGTGAATGCCATGGTATGTCTCTTCCTCCCAGCCCTATAGGCAAGATGCCCTTGCGGAGACCTCCTCCGGCTCTGGGGCTGCCCACACCCTGTACCTCACAGCAGTCCATGGCATCAGCCAGGCGCCCCAGCTTCCTGTAGGCCACGGCCATGTGATACTGGCTCATTGCACGGTACTTCAAGCTCCAGCCCTTTCCATAATCATTCACCAGTTCAGCTGCTTTACATGGGAAGAACAAGGCTTTCTCATAGTCCTGTAAGGCAGACAAGCAGACAGCAGTCACAGCAAGAATAAAGTGAAAAAGAAAGAAGAGAAACCCCCAACTTTGTTAACAATGCAACATCTAGCAGATTTCTGTGCACCTTTAAACTCGGGCTGCTTCTCTCCCACATGCTGTATTTCAGTGGATATCAAACTCTGAAAAGTGGAATTGCCATATGCTGAAATCATATTATTCTCTGGGTTCAGGACACTGGGGCGATGACCCAGCAAATGAATTTTATGTAGTATGCCATCAGCTTTACTCTGCAGGAACCATCTATTCTCCTCTATAATCAAAGGCTGGAAACTTTCTCTGCTCTTAAGTCTTCTCTGCTTTCAACATCTACTTGGAGCTTTCATGTTCTCCATACAGTGAGCTGGGATCTCCAAGAAGCTGGTTATCCATCATTGCAGGAAACAGGAACTAAGGCTCACTAATGGCCTCACCAAATTCACAACAAGTAACAATACATTCCATTTATCTTTTTGCATTAAAGTAATTTAGTAATAAATCTTATTTTGCAATAATTATGTAAAACTTATCTAAATATCTAAAACCATTCTCAAGTTATATGAAACTGCAGAAGTGAAAAATTCCTCATAATTTTTTAATTCTCCACAACACACAAAGAAAATCTCAACTTTAAAAACTTCCTTTCTCCTCTCTTATTTCATACTTGAAAAGTATCCAGCACAATGTTATTTTCTTTACTTTTGGTATTATGAGGGAAGTTTACTTACAGTTTTTCACAATTCAGTTGGTAAGTTTTTCATTAGTGACAAAAATCAAGACTTCTTGAGAAAAAACCTATTTGTTGCTGTTTGTACTAGAAATTAGAACTGGCAAACCCCCCTCTGCTCAGTTCCTGCCTGGTTTTACCTACAACTGCTTCCTGGCAGCTATCTGCCTACAACAGTGGTAGAAATAGAGAATCCCTAAGTTCTGGCTGCCAGCCCTGTGAGCAGACAGCATCTTCTCTGATGTGGTCTTCTTTGAAGCTGAGTTTGATCTTTTCAATGCACATATTCACAACTGCTTCTGCTGTGCTGCATAAACATGACATTGATTCTCCCATCCTTACTGTGAACAAGAGTACTCCTGATGATTTTACAAAGGGATTTTAGCTTACAATACTCTCTCAGTACTTCACTGCCTATAGGAAAGACATAGGCTGAAATTCACACAATTTCCAATTCTTTCCCGAATCCATGAGACAGTCACCCTTCTGTCCCTTTGGATACTGCACCTTTATCTGGGTGTAGAAGTTCCCGAGGCTGCAGCAGACTCGACACTCCAGCATCTTGTCATCGTTGTTGTGTGCATAGCGCAAAGCTTTCTCAAAGCACTCCAAAGCCTTCTGGAAAATGCTGAGGCCCAAGAAGGCATTGCCCATGCTGAGGCTCACCTGGCCATTCAGCTGCAGGCTCACAGTGGTACCCTGCATGTTCAGGCATGTCTTACAGTAAGAGATTGTTTTCTGAAATTCACAGAGTTTCTCATTGCTGCGAGCCAGGTTTAGGTAGCTCTCTGTAAGGTAATCTGGGTCTTCCAGCTCCCGTGCTGTGTCAATCTGTGCCACTGCAAACTTTAAGTAGAGAAAACAGTGTTTATAAAAATGTGTAGTTCATTTAAATACAGCTGAAGCACCACAGAGTAGCACCCTGTACTGGAGAAGCAGCTCATCTCTGAGCAGGGAAGTCCATCAGCACAGACTGAGAAGCATCCTATGCACTCAGCAGTTATCTGGTGGATTAAAAAGCCTCTCAACACTCTGAAGAAACCTCTCCCTCTCTTCATATAGTCTCTGGGGCAGGGAAGATGAACTCGGCTGGTGGTTAGTGGAAAAGAGCTGTTAAATGGTCCTAAAGAGAAGAAGGTGAAGCAGGAAACATCTGACACAATGCAGATCAGTTTCTTTCACTTGGTTTAATGTTCCACTTTCTCTGAAATTTTTAAGTTATTGAAGTACTCTATTAATGAAAGAAAGCAAGTAAACTACTTATTTCATAATTGTTTTCCTAATAAATCGCAGTCCTGACAGTTTTTATTCCATAACCTTCAAGATTCTTTGCATACTGTTCTCTTAAATTCGTTGCTCTCTGTTCTCTGAGAGTCTGCTTCTAGACTGCAAACTCTTCTAAGCAGTAACTTTTGTTTTGTGATGAACCAAGCACATTGCTGGCTTGAATTAGTCCCAGTAGCAAAGGTAAATATTTAGAATATTTAACCATTTTCATTAGAGATTATCAATTCGGTTTATGGATGACAATTACCAAGGGAATCAATTACTTCCTTTTTCTATATCTTCTCAGTTTCCTGAGTTTAGGAAAGCTGCTATGTGGATCCAGTGCTTCCACTACACTCCCTTACCTTTGCACAAGTTTTTCATTATTTGCTGATTGCCCCTTTTCTTGGTGTGAAGCAATTTTTCTCTCCAGAAGTGGTTGAGCATCACAATCGTGCTTAAATCACTATTTATTTCATGCCTGTAATTTTGACCCCTTTTCTCCTGTTATTTCCTCTCTCAATGGCTTATTGTTTAAGTTCTCCTTTCTCTATCTTTGGTCACTTGCTTTATAAAAATCTTTGGTTTGACTGAAGTAATTTTTCCTTCCTAATACTGGGCAGAACTAAAATTCACCTACCCTGATCCCAACTTTCTTTTGTCTTATCAGGTAACAAATTGATGTTCAGGTATACTAAGCCCACTCCTTTGCCTTTTGGTTTTTTTTTTTTTTCCATGAACCCTTCAGGATCTCCTTCAGGCTACACCTTACCTTTTTTGCTTCTCTCTTCCCTAATCAGTCTTTTGTTTCTGCCACCACTTATTTTCACACCACTTTGCACAACTGTCTTGAAATGTTTTCCAGGTGTATTAATACCCCTCTTTTCTTCTTCATCCAAGTATTTGGTTTTAATGTAGGGCTTTGACATGGGTTTACTAGTAAGATATGCCTCCCTCCACTCCAATTCTAAACAGCTAACAAAAACTTTTCAATGAGATGGAGACATCCCCTTCCCCTTTTATTCTAAATGCTGAATTATTACCTGTCTGGTTAAGTGACAACCAAAAACATCAGGACAAGAATATCAAGGCCCTTTAGCAAGACCCTATTTCAGGCTGAGAGAGTTTCTTAAGACTATTACAACATTCTTTTGCCCTGTGTCAGATTCCTCAGCCACCCTCCCAAACACTGACTGCTGCTCTCTATATGCATCCTGTTACTTTTCAGATCCATACATCAGCTTCTTTTTGTTCACTTAATTAAGGTGTTTATCCTCATGCTCTTGAAATGTAACTTCAGCTTCTTTTTACCACTCTTCCATCAAGCACCATATCCCTCTTTCTTTCTTCTATGTTCCTGAAAACTAGGAGCTGCTCTCTGACCTCAACTGTCAGTAATCTTCTGGAATGCCTCTCAACTTCCCCACCAAAAAAGCATCCTCTTTTCCCTCCTAATGAGCCCTGTTGGAAACAAGTAATTGTAATAAAAACCCCCAATAAAAATCTATATTAGATATTAGACAGAAGATGAACAAGATAACAGACATGTTTCCACAAAACGGTTGCTTATGCTACAGAATCCACTTGGAGATCACTTTTTACACCGACATACACAATACAAACAGCTGGAAGTGGAGCAACCCCCCTGTTTTCTTACCTTTCCTGAAGCCTGATAATATGGTATGCCAGTATGTGGGAGATAAATCAAGAAAGATCCCCATGATTAACTGGAGAACCTAATAACCTGGGAATCCCAAGGGACCAGACCCAGTGAAAAGTAGTATTCTGTGTATCTTGTGGGCTGCAGTTACTGGTCAGCACAGAGATTATGGCATCCCACAACATGTGCTCAATAGCTGCTATTTTCTGTTATGTACATATGCCCCCGGCCCCCCGCCTCGATTTCAGGTTCTAATCTCCAGCCACGTTCCATAGTGGGTGTGGCACAATGGCATGCATTCATCTCCAGTTTGCCTTACCTTCAGCATGTCTTTGTATCTGCCCATCTCTGCATGAGCAGTGATGAGGCAACCCAAAACCCGAAACCTGCCAGCAGGATCCGCAGACTTCTCCAAAACCCTCATCCAGACTCGCAGGGCCTTTTCGGTCTGATTAGACTGGTAAAGATGGAGTCCTTTCTCTATCTGATGCTTTGTCTGGTCCTGACCCATCTCCCATGCGTTGAAAAGCCTCATACACAAACTTCTAAGGACAGCAAAAACTAAGTGCTTACAAGAGAACACAACATAAAATGCCCCACTACAGACGGGCAGGTTGTGTGCTCAGAAGGCCCGCAGCCATAAAAGCCCAACCATGTCAGGGGGCTGAAGCTGTGGTAGGTAATGGCAAGAAGTGGTTGCTCAGCACTGAAGGCAGAATCCCAAATCCACTAGGCAAAATCTTCCTTGCTAGGGCTCCATCAGTGCACTTGTCTGTCCAATCCCATAAACAAAAAGCACAACAGGGAGAGAAAGAGAAAAATCTCAAACGACAGGAGTGAAACTCAATCTGAGCAGCCAGTGCTGGTCTCCTCCCCATTGGCTGCAGCTGCTCCTGCCAGTCCAGCTCACGTGGCTCCCAGGAATTCTAGTCAGGCTCCCCGACTCCCAAGGTCACAGCGTGCCAATTGCCCACCCCAGCCCACCAGTATGCAGATTATAAATACCCCAGGGAGAGACAATTGGCTGCAGTCACAGGGATGCCTCAGTTGTCGTTCTTCTCTCCCCGGCCATCCCCTTTGACAAGCACTGCTGCTGGTGGGCTAGTCTGAGCAGCGGCAGACTCAGGTACCATAGCAGTTTTAGGAAAAATACATGCCTTAAGAACTCAGGTGTGAACTAGATAACTGCACTTGCAACAATGTTCCTGATACTCTGCTAGGCACAAAATTCAGCCTCCCTTTTTTAAGATGTCAGCTGTCAACACAGACGGTTTCTGTGGACATAGGTCAGTTCTTGTCACAGATTTGCTGCAAATACAGCAATGCCTTCTCAGTTTCACAGACAATAAGCTAACCATCCTGAAAACCTTTATTCCTGACTGACTGTTGCTCCCTGCCATCAGATGCCTGTGGCAGTCATCCAAGAGTTTCTAACAGAAGTTGTCAAAGGCACTGCTGAAATTCTGCATCCAGGAACTTGCTTATCTTTCACAATGGACACTAAAGACAGAAGGCAACAAATTTCTGTACTTTCTGACTGCATGAGATAATTTTTAGCCTAATTAGAGGATAGCTTTAACTCTCCTACATTCTATTGAAAAAGTCAGACTGGTTCTTCTAGGAGTCAAGTTTCATACCCTCATTGATGTACCGCATTTTTAATGGACACAGCCATGGTTGTCTATAGATTTACTCTGCCATTGCTAAGAAGATACATCAAACCTGGAGGTGGGAGGGTGAGTGGAGAATGCCTCAGGGATATTTAATGTTTATTCAATACCAAAGTCCTAAGAGCCTATTTTAGGATCCTTTGACTAGGGAAAGAGAAGCAATTGCAATGTGGAGTTTTAACAACAGACCCACCTGCAAAAGCAGGCATGCCCCCAGCTGCCTCCCTGCTTCTATGTGAATCTGGTGGCAGTTCTTCCCCAAGCACAGGTAAATACCAGCAGAATCACAGGCCACCAATTGGACCATCCTGGCCTATGTCAACACAAACCCATGGGAGCCTTCCTGAGGTAATATCCGTAAGAAGAGCAGGACACAAAATAAGGAACCAGAGTCCACTCAGAGGCTTTACATGATGGCAAGTATGATCTTAAGAGATTACATCTGTACCTTTATCCAAAAATCCCTCAGAAAAATATTTTAACAGAAAAGCATTTTAAATTGTAGAGAAGTTTTACTGCAATCAGACTGAATCTCTTTTGGGAGCTTATATATGCTGTATTTGCATAATTTAATTTAGCATTGTTTTTCAGAGAGGTAATGTGCTAATGATGTTTCAGCATGGGCTGTGTACTCTCAAACTCTGAAAGTAGAAACTGTGGAAAAATCAAAAGAAGCTGAACAAGAGTAACAGTGAGGCACAGCTGGTTAATGTGCAAAAATCACTTCAGCAGCACTGCTAAATTATCATCTAGGTGCTTCACAGATTTTAAGACTTCCATAGAAGTCTGATCCAGAATTTTCAAAAGTCTCTCTTCTCTCTAGGGGTGGGTGGTGGGATGGACACAAGATGCTGAAGATTAGTCCACATGGAAAGCATTGATAATGGTGAGGCCATCAGATTTCTAGACTTGGAGAAGTACAGAGACCAGGAAAGCAACACTGGATCCTGCTACATAATAGAATCAAGCCAGGACTCAAGAAGGAGGAAAGCATCTTCTTTGCTAGATCAGACTACTTTGCAAAATTAACCTTCCACAAGTGAGCTGCCTGTAACTCACACTCATTCTGATGCTTTTGGACCACTCCTCAAAGCACTGTCTCCTTCCCCACACAGCACAGCCAAAGTGTAAAGAGGCTTTGCATCCTGACAAAACCCATCTACCAGGAAATGATCTGTCCTGCGCTTTGTTAATCTGTACTTCCTTCTACTTCCTTGCTTTTGAGTTCTCCTATGAAAGAGTCTCTTAGGAATCAACTCACAACTCACATGTTGAGAGAGAAAAACTTACCCTCGTAAAATAAAGGCTGGATCCATCAAGTTCAAACTGGTCATTTTCAAAAAACCAGGAACATGCTCTGATATGGAACATACCACTCTTGAGTCCAGTGCAGCTACCTGCATTAGGAAGGATAAAAGATGGACACTGCCTACCTGAGCTCCTTCAAAAAAGTTATGGTACCAGTCTGTGGTTCAAGACAGCTCTAGTTCATACAAGATTCAGGTACAGCTGCTACAGTAAATGATCCACAGTTTCTTCTCAGGAACTGCAAATAAATAAGCCTGAATGGTGCATGGAAATACCGAATTAGGGACTCTCACCTGTCATGCAGCAGAGCTACATGTGCAGTGTGGCTAATCATGCATTCACTTCTTCGGAGTGACCACACTGAGCTGCTTGTCCTCCTCCCCACTGCTCTTCACAACATGGCCCTGGTGACTCCTGGCTGTATGAAGACAGTGGAACATGGCTGGTAAAGTCAGGAAGATTGGAGAGGGGAGTCAAAACAAGTAGTGAAAGGTGGAGGTGGATGTGAGAGGAAAAAAAAAGTCTCCTAAACCATTCAATATCAGGATTTCACCTACAACTTCTTGTATTTCCTACTGACGCTGATAAATATCTGATAATGCTGATTATTTTCAGGGATCAATACACTGGCTCTTATTTGTAGTTTAATAGTCTACTGATTAGTGATGGCCTTTTAAATTAAAGGAAAAAACCTTCAAAAATAAAAAACCCCACCTACCCAGAGTGATCTAGTGTCAGTTCTGTGAGATGCAACTGACTGTGTAAGATGAGCTTAGTGAACTTTTTGCACAAGCTGTTATCTTCCATTCTGCCTAAAACCCCCCCTTTTCTGACCCAATTTTTTCTCTCCATCCTTCATCTCAAGTCATGTCTGAACTGAAATCTCTCCAGCCTCTCTTCTCAACAGCTGCAAATTAACTGCAGGGATCCCAGCACTCTCCATAACAGGTGGCTCAGCACCTCGCTCTGCAATTGGTGCGCTGCGGGGCAAGGAATGCAGCACTGAATCCTGATGCTTGAAAGTGCTCTCAGATTTACAATCATGTAGGAAGTAATGGCTGAAACAGAGTATGGCAGATAACGGAGAAAAAAGACAAGGAGCAGAAATATAGCTGCCCTGAAAATACTTGCAGTCTCTGAGACACAAGATAGTAGAAGGAAGGAGTAACATCACAGAATTTTAGGAGCTTTCAGAAATGTGTCAAAATCATGGCCATTGTGGTACTTTCCTTCTGAAGGAGGCAATATTAATGTCAAACTCTTGGCAAGTTTCTAAATAAATTATGCTTTGGCAACACCAAATATTTTTTATTCATTTGAAATAAAATTAGTTGTAAATATATCCTAGTTCTAACCACAAAGCAGGTAGCTTTTGCTTATTACTAGTAAGTGATCCAAATCCATTTGGGGTTTCCCTGTGTAGTATTTCCAGGACCAGGAGCACTGGTGGCTGCAGATACCTTCATGCTGAAAACCAGGACACATTCAGCAAGCTTGGCCGTGTTCCTGGAAGGGGTAAGGAGGCAGTGGTGGGTGTGGGGCTCATGAGAGCAGTATCAGCTGGTGCCTAATCCCACACACCACCACGCACACATGCTGTTCCTGTACAGCTGAAGTCTGGTGTAAAGCCAAAGGTATTTAGCCCTTGAAACACTGTTAAGTACAGTGCACGGATAGGCAAGTGGCCACATGGCACCAATTCTCTGAGGCTGGATATGCCATCACCTCCCTCTCCAGTGTAGCATGTATTTGCATCATCCAAGATTCTCAGCTTTTGTGTTTCTAATATCTAAAGAGAACTTGACTGTCAAGTGATACAAAGTGGAGGTGTATCAACCAAATAATCTTTTCCATTTCTACTCAAAGTAGCTCACCTACGTGGCAGTTAAAAGCCAGAGCTACACTGTACATCCCGAAGAAGCAGTACTAGGCCATGAAAATTTTTGCAGCTCACAGGTAAGAAACCGGAAAATAGTTCTCTCTCCTCATCTTCTCACACTTGGACCCCAAAAGAACCTCAAGTTTAAGAGACAAATACAACACACAAGGACTCTTCTCAAACAGTTTAATAGCAAATAAACAAAGGAAGGTACCACACTTGGCATATACAAAATGACTTGTTGTTGGTGTGTCTGTGCAATTAAAACAGCTTTAAGTTGCCCTTTGGGACAAAAAGAAAAAAAACCCACACACACGAAAGGAAAAAAATTCCTTTAACACATACTCGCTTGTTCCAAACTTGTAACAAATCTTTTCATTTTTAAATCCATTACACAAACTCTGTGATCAGATCAGAAAAGCAACATGCGCTCCTCTGCTTTTAAACCATTAAAGTAAAATCCATAATTCTCTACAGAGTACAACACAATTTCACACAAAAAGACATTTTGTTTTTCAAATCAAAACAAGAAAAAAGGAACAGCTCAAACAAGGTAAAGAAAAGCATTTCTACGACTGAACCACGACTTTGAGTTGATTAAATCCCGTTACTGCAGAACAGACTCTACATTTGGTCATAGTGGCAATTTGTTTTCTCGTCACATTGTGAATCACTTTACATTGTTTTCTAGTAGAAAAGGCAAAAAACTGTACAAAACCCCTAGTGTTAAATACAATGTTTGTACCAATAAAAAAGCCCACAGGTTTGTCTCCAAAATGTAAATTTTCTTTTTAAATTATTCACAAAAAGCAGCCAAAAATCAGAAAGGCAGCTGCTGCTCCACTGTCTCAAATCCATTAAAACCACCACAGAACAATTAAAACAACCAAAGGAAGAAAAGGAAAGAAGAAAGGAAAGAAACAACCAACATTTGGCATTTTGGTTTTCTTCAGATATTTTTCCACAGGTTTCCCCAAAGCTCCTTATGGAACCAAATGCGCATGTATAGAAACGAGTTGATAGTCACTCCATACACTGCAGGGTACCAGTGCCCCCCGGCACACAGCCCTGTGCATTCAGACTGTGCGACTAACAGCAGCCAGCCCACAACCCTACTTCCTAAATAAATGAGTTTCTACACTTTTCTCATCCAGTCTCACGTTTCACTCCCAGGTATATGTACCATATCCAAACATGTTCTGTTTTATATGCAGATTAAGGACTGTCTACACAAGTCTGGTCAATACCTATTGAGAATGCAGTATCCTCAGCCAACTCAGGAGTAGGGTAGGAAAAAATCTTTACATCTTTGCATTATCCTGAACACTGGACAAAATTTAAGATTTCTATCCAATCAAACTCTGTTTGTTTTCTCAGCAAAAATCCTTCTCCTGGGATTTCATTTCACATTATTTCTACTGTTAAGATACTTACACTAACTTGCTGCTGCTGACTGAAACTTCATCAGAGCACACACTCCTCAGGTACCTTCATCTCGAAGCTACTTCCCAGTTTCTACCTGTGCAAATGGTACGTAGGGCAGGGGGAAGCCTGCTACCCAGAGAGCAGTAACCCCTTCTCATTCAGCCTGCAAGCCA
This sequence comes from Sakesphorus luctuosus, assembly GCA_013396695.1. Classification (NCBI taxonomy): domain Eukaryota; kingdom Metazoa; phylum Chordata; class Aves; order Passeriformes; family Thamnophilidae; genus Sakesphorus; species Sakesphorus luctuosus. Next base: position 486,597 of record VWZD01012439.1, read on the forward strand.
GCAAAACTGCTCAGCTCATTACCCAATTAAAAACTAAACAAAAATTAAAAAATCTCCGCAGAGATTCCCCAGCTAAGGCCCTTGAGAAGAGAGCTGGGGATGGTACCCTGTTCAGGTAACAGCTTCAGAGGCTGTTGTATTGTGCTTGTCACTTGGGAAAAGAGCCAGCAGTTATAGGATCAGGTTTACGAATGCTTTCTCTGGGATATTTAAAACACTTGTTTCATGAGCTAACCTAGATTCTTCCAGAATCCTGCCACCAAGCTCTGACTGATGGTATTAAACTGGGGATGGACTTCACAGAAATGTGCCCTGACTTGTGCAAAATGCTCACAGTGTTTCAAAGGAGCCTTAGCTTCAGATAGCTTTGGAAACAGAAATGCTGTGAAGTTCCTCCACCTTCCTGCTCCCAGCTATCCCCTTACACCAAAACTATCAGGATGTGAACAGAGCAAACAAGCACCCTCAGAGCCTCTGACAGCACTGGAGATGGCACAAGGTCCAGGTGCTCTGTCAGGCAGACAGTCTAAGTGCACAGGTAGATGCCCTCAGGTGGCTTCTGATCAGATATTTGTCATACCAAACCCACCAATTTAAAGGATACCTTTGAAACCCATTAAATTGCTCAGTTTTTGCACAAACTATAGAAAACAGAGAGGTGAAGGTGATACATACGAGGGTGTGAAGAAAACAGCAGGAAACATGCAAAACATTTCTGGGCACTATCTTAGTTTGAAAGATTAAAACAAAAACATCACATTTTGCTGAGGAGATTGTAGTTACAAAAAAATCAAGCATGCTGGAGCTTAACAAAATACAACATCAACTTTGATCAAATTTTCACTGCAGACTGATAATCACACAGGGAAGTGGGGGAAAAATAATAATAATTAAAAAAAATCAGTAAATGCCAGGGCAAAAATGTAGCTACAATCAGAGGAAAATGTAGTTCAAGTGTTTTCTGTTGATGCCACTTCAAGTCACAAGTTTTAACTCATAAAAACACATGCTGTCTCCTCAAGCACAGAAACCAAATCAGCAAAATGTGACAAGGAAGTCTCCTGAAAGATTAAGTCACACCATATAACTGACTTTTTCTTCGAACTGTGTTTTTAAAACTAAGCACACAGAAAAAACTAAGCCTAGAAAGTGATTGGCTGTATGTTCACAGAAATACAAATACTCCACAAGGTATGCTAGCAAGGCTGCTCTGAAGACAATTACAAAGAATCAGATTCACAAAATCAAGTGGTTATCTTACGAAGGTCTAGAAAAATAGAAATTCTTTTATATTCAAATGCAGTTTAAATATTCCCCTTCAGCAGTCTTTCTAGCAAAACCAATTTGGCAGCACAAAAAAAAAAAAGAAAGAAAAACGTAATAAAAATACACATCAGCATCAAAGGTCAACACAAGGTCAAAGGTGAGAGTTCAAGCATCAGAGAAGCTGAAGAGACAAGGATTTGGACGATGTACTTGAACGCCACATCGACATGCTTTAGGCACAACGATGAACAAACGGCAGGAATCTAGAAAAAAAAACAAACCAGAAAGAGGGAGACCCACTGAGTTACACAGAGCAGTACATCCAAACACAGAGAGAGAGAACAAGAATGGGCACTGTACAATGAGATCTCCTGGGGAAGGGAGTTGACAGGGAAGGGCAGCACATGCCAACGATGGACAAGTAAAAGTCAAAGTACATGAAGGACACCAAATAAACATCAAACTGCCAGAAACCAAATGGAAGCAGAGGCCTGGATTTCCCTCTCAACACCCAGTCTGTGGAGCATTCCACAACTTAGTGACACATTGATCAGCGTGCATTCACCTTACCCTGTGCCCAGTGTCTCCACTACCTCTGTTTAGGAGAAGAACAGAGCAAGCTCCCTCCTCAGGAGACTGATTAAAAAAAATATGACTCCAGGGCTAACATTTGCCCACAGAGACTAAGACCACGAGAGACAAGACAGAGGACACAAGGATTCACAGGTGGTTTGACAGTTGAGACTTTCACTCTAACATGGGAAGTTCTTAGGCAGTAGTTGCCCAGCAAATCCATATTCTTTCTTTCAGCTACAGTCTCTTCTTCCCTAGGAGCCCAAAAAACTGGGGGTGGGTGATTCAGAAAAGGGGGGCGGGGGAAGATTATACAAGACAAAAAGCCCACACATCAGACTTCCTTAAGACATGACTGCAAGTTAAGACTTGTCCTAGCTGCACACTTTTCATACCACTAGACCTTCATAGGGATTTTCCATTCCCAACCTTTTGTGTAACAGCCCCCAGTTCCCTGACTTCGTGAGGAAGGGATTCTGGGCTCTGAGAAGCTCTACAGTCACTGTTGCCAGTTTGATGAGGAGAAAAAAATTAGTTTCCTGAAGTTTCTTGAAGAGTTTATAAAAAAATAATTCTTATATTAAGTGATATAAATATCTCTGTTCCCTCTCCTCAGCTTGTGAGCTGCAAGTGACAAGGAACATTTTGGGCTGAGAGTGGATAGCAGAGGAGACAGGAAGCATTTGTTTTCTTTTCCTGCTTCCCCATCCCTCCAATTCCCCTTTAGCTCCTATTTGTGGCCTTAGTCTTCAGCACATCTCAAAGCTGCTGGTTAGAGACTCGAACAAGGTGAGATGTGCATATTATCTTACAGCATTTATAGCATATTTGAGAATAATAAGTGTTGTATTCTAGTTCCAAAGCAAAAAGAAGCACATTGTCCACTAAACTGACAACACTCCTCTTATTAGAACTGCTGAGATTAATCTGCTCTTCATGCTTTCCAGTAAAGGGAAAGGACTATATATAGAGTTTAAACCAACTCCAGCCAACAAAGTACAATGCAACTCTTGCAGTTTTTTCTATATTTCGAGAAATACTCAAGACAGTTTGCAGATAGGTGTACGGTGTACAGGCAAATTCACCATGAACTGAAGCATGAGAAACAACAATAAGCATGAAATCAAGTGACATCTATGCATGTACCATCAAAATCCTCTGTGTGATTTGTCTGGGGTTGGTTTTTTTTCTTGTTAGAGACTTTTCATATATTTCACTCAGCAATGCTGAGGAGAAAGAATAAGTTTCATCAAAGTCCTACAGAAAGACTGCCCTACAAGAACAGATCCATGAGATGGTGGAGAAGAACTTAATGACTTGAAGAAAGTTATTCCAGTTTGTCCTTGTTTAATTTTCCCAACAGTGGCAATTCTGCCTTCTGTGTTTTGTATTTTGTGGTAGGCATGCTCAGGGATATAAAACATCCTTAGGTTTAAATGTCTGCAACAAGAAGCTTTCAAAGGATTGTACATGCTCATAGTTGCACCCTTCATTTGCAATTTGCTTTACGCAAGTTGTTTTCAGATATTTCCAAATGAAATAGGAACAACTTCATTCTGCTTGGCTGTTCTTCCCTAACTCACAATCATTAACAAGAAGAAACAGTTCAGTTAGATTCAGCTTGCATGACAGAATTATCATGTTATGTGACTTTCAGTATTCAGGTGAAAAGCTTTTTCTTAATAGATGTATTTGACCCTGAAAATTTTTCCGAGATGCTTATTTTCCAAATAGGAATGTCCAAAATTAGGAAATTACCTCACCAACAAAATATAAATAGATATGTGCCATTATTGACTCTGATACTTTTGAAAAACCCCAATCCTCATTCTGCTTAGGATTAAATTTTAATTACTATATATCAAAGACATTTTTTAATAAGGCAAGCTTTGTATTACTGGAAGAAAAAAAACTTAACTACAAAGAGCTATCCTATTTTGGACTGTTGATTATCCACGGGACTGAAAAAACTATGATTTCAATTACTGTAATACTGACACTAAATAGTATCAGACTAAGTTCATAATACTTTCACCTTATTACAGCAGTAACACCAAATATCTCCTGAGGAAAAAAATAAATCTATGAAGCAGACCATTCCCACCTTGGAACTAAAAATATATTAAGTACTTCATGGTGGCACACAAAAAAGAGTTCTATTTCATCAGAAGTCCGCCTAGCTTTTGTTATAGAAAATTCAGGTTCTTTGGTTTTGAGCATACAGCACACTCTGTCTATGTGGCTACTTCTGCCAACCTTCCGCGGTTTATTTGAACTCAACCGATTTTTATCTTACTATCCGAGAAAAACAGTATTTGACACTAATTTGATTTGCACTTGAATGAAAGCATGATATGAATTATAATAGAATAAAATTTGTAAGCCGCAAGTAGCCCAAATCCCAGACTTTAGTGCCAATGAGTGAGGAGGAAAACTGGCTTAAGACTGAAAGGCAAGAGCAGCCTAAATCCCCACAATCAGCAGCAGCCACCAGACAGACACAGAAATGTTGACTTTATCAGACCAGTTCTGTTACCAGAAAAAAAAATCTGCCCAAGTCACAAACTTGATACATTTATTAACTTTGGCAACATACACATTGATACACCAAGAAAGAGAAATCTGAAACAAATACACAAAAAAGGGCAACATCTTCAGCTGGTGAAAACTGATGCAGCTCTACTGAAGAGAGCTGAACTGCACGGATTCAAATCATCTGAGGATCACGTCTTTTAAAATTTAACCTGCATAGATTTATTTTCCTTTTCTTTTTGGCAATACTTATAGTTATGCCAGTAAGGCACAAGAGCTAGCCCAAGTTAGGTGACTTAAGGTGATTATGTATGGAAGGAGTCACTGACCAAACTAAGCCACAGTGTAGTCTGGAGAATCTCCTAAAGTCAAAAGAAGTCACACCTATTTGCCACAATGCCAAGATTGATCTGTCAGTTACAGCATTGAGGACACACTATAAGATGAAGCAGCTAAAATACCTACTTTGGGCAACTGAAATAACTAGTAAACAGGCCAGAGAATCAGGTTAAAAGAAAAACAGGACAAATGTCTTGGATAGTACAGTGGGGTAGGGTGCAAAGAAGGTAAGAGTGACTGTAGAGACTCCAGAGCACAGTGCTCTCCTCCACTGGTTCACAGCATTCATCTTCCTCATTTAGCAGTTGTTGGGCTGCAAATAGGCCACTGAAAATCAGTAGTTTCAATCATGCACATCATTATGTGTGTAAAACAATCACATTCAGGATTCTACAAAACCCTGGCCTTTTTTTCCAGTGAAATAATTTAGGTAATAAATATTCTCCACCCTGGAGCGGTATAAAACTTCTATAAAAATAGAAACAACATTCTTGGTTACAGCAGGTTGCACTTGGAGCAGTTGCTCCTGACTATGTTTTTTTTCCTGTTTTTTTCCTTTTTTTTTTGAAAAGTATATTATTAATATATATATATAAAAATCCCATTATCACCCTGGAGGCCTTCACACTCCAACACTCTTTTCTCAGAAAACCAGGACACATCTTTCCCATGTGCAGAATTCAAGTGTTCATGGTTCACTTCAGTGTATGTTTACGTTTCTAGAGAGTTTCAAATAATTAACATAGAAGAGTACCACATGCCAGCACAACTGGGAAATTTGGCAATCTGGCCTTTGAAACTTTGCCACAACAAAATCAGTTGAATAATACTAATAGATTTATCTGTCTCCATCAATATGGACAGACTGACATCAATTGTTTGATTTTCAGTCTAGGAATTGGAAAGGGTTCCCCTTGGATGTTACAGGTCAGGCCTTGTATTTCTGAGGTTTGAGATCCCAGGGGGCCCAGTTCCTGGAAATGCCCAACATTCATAGATCACAGCATACAAGTCCAGATTCTGACTGAAATCTCAAGTTTGATGGGTTTAGTGCTCCTCCTCCTGGTGGAGCAGAACACAAAGTCCTGAACCCCACCTCTGACCCACACACTCATCATCTAGCAGCTGGCTCCCAGATTGCAGTGTTAGCTGGTGTCCTGGGAAACAGCCTCACAAACCCGGAATACAAAGAAAACAAGGAAAAGAAGAAAATATGAAGTAAATTGAACCTCTGTTAAAGACATACAGAAATTGTAAACTTTGTCTTGTGACAGAGGTGGTTATAAAATGGAACTCTACACCAATTTCTTAAAACAGCTCAGGCCAGAGTGTCAAAAGTCCTTTGAACCCCCTAAAACTGGTGAGTAACAGAGGCCTTTAGCAATTCATTAGCAATTCCACTAGTATGCAGAAAAAGTGTATGTTCACTTAAGGGGTGTGTTCAATTTTCCTGCAATATAGAAGATAACAGCTAGTACCAAAAGGCAGAAAAGGACTGAATGGCTCAATATTCTGGTTCCACAGCTCCTGTGTTAGCCTGTTCTGCACTGGTGCACACCACCTTAAAGGAAAACTGCAGCATAAAGAAACACCTAATTACCAGACCAAGTCACTGCACAAATTATTTTGTTTGTTAAAAAAAACCAAACCAACAAAACAAGAACAAAAAGAAAGCAAAACAAAAAAAAACAACAAAAAAAGAAGTTATTTCAATACACAATCAGCACTTACATTATGGTATCTCTGCAAAAAAGGACACTATTCCACAGGAATGGGGAATGTGATCAACTGTTAAGAGGAAAAATTGTGAAAAAATTCTCCCAGTGACCGGGGATCAAAAGCTTGTTTTGAGCTCCAGATGTATTCATCCAGACTAAGCTGTGTCTACTTTTCCACAAAATCTAGATCAAGTACATAGGGTAAGTTTTCTTACATATAGAGAAATTCACTGGATTTCACTATAAATGGACAGTGAAATTTTCTGGGCAGAGACATTATCTAATAATTTTATAAAGTGCTGTGTACACTCACAATGCTATATAAACACTACTTTATATACAGGAGGAAAAAAAATCACTGCAGTTTTCCTCTGGCTTGTTAATGTGTTCACCCTTTTAGGCTGTCGCCTGCTTTAGAGATGATTTACTAAATCCCCACCACAGTATACACTGAAGAAAATTTCCAAGAGTAGATGGGGCATGACAAAGGCTACATGGAGTAAGTTCTTCTTCATCCAAGACTGTCCTCCTTCCCTATCTTTGTTTTCATCAGCTGTTCTGTGTTATTTCTGATTTCCCTTCTGCTTTCTACCCAAGGCAGCGTGGTGTCAGTTTCTGCTGCTCCCTTTAACCTTCTCTCCCCACCCCGCAAGGAGCTGGCATTGGTCCTTCTCAACACACACTGGTTACAAACACAGCAAACTTCAAATAAGGGAGAAAAAAAAACAAACCCCAAAACTAAACAAAAAACCTCAGTGATATGGCACCTAAACTCCAAAGTAAAACACTGGAAACAAAAGCACAAACTTGTCCTCCAATCGAAGCGGGATTCTCAGCAGAGGCTGCAGCAGAGTCTTCAAGGGAAGATGTGCCAGATAGAAGGCATGGATCAGCTTCCAGGACTGTAAAAACACAGCCTTAGGGCTTCGAATCACTTAAGTGCGCTCTTCTCCAACTTACCAGAAGATCCTTCTCACTCCAGTCCCGGAGGGGAGGGTGCTCAGTATGGCTTGCTGTCATTCTTAGAGCGCTTGAGCTGCACTTTCAGACGCTTCATGCCGATCTGAAAGCCGTTCATTGACTGAATGGCAGCCTGTGCAGAGACAGGATTGTCGTAACTTACAAAACCTGAAGAAAGGAAAACGCAATTACACCATGACAAAGCTGCCCAGAACAGCTACTCACAATTGCAAATGCAGGCACTCACATGGTCAGAGAGGCTTACATGAAATGCCACTTTCAGAAGCACCCAACTGTTTTAGACTCTTCATAATAACTTCTTACTAAGGGTTCTCAAACAAAGCATTGCTTTCTCACATATGGAACTTTGGCCAAAAGGTACACAAAGCTCAGGAAATTAAAATAATATATTCTAGTCCATCAACAAAAATAAGTACTGCTGTTTGTTTTACAAGAACTCAGATCTGGAAGAAAATGAAAACTGGAAAATGTTAATCTACATGAAAGAGCTCATTAAAGATACAAGACTGAAATCACTCTCATGATATTATGGGAGCAGGTTTGTTTGGAGTGAAAGAGCTGTCAAGGGAGTGGAACATTCGTACCACTATTACGTTTAAGTTTCTCTTGGATGAGAAGTTGCATATCATTCCTGAAAAAGATGATCCTCAAAATAAACTTCTCTAAGGTTTTGAAGGAGCCTATTTTAAATTACTCCAGTCAGTGGCTGGAGTGGAAATGACTCCCATTCCAGTCAATGACCTGGAATTGACTGCCAGGTGGCTACCTATCTATAATATGCAGGTGTTACAGCTGAATTAACTGTATATTTTTGTATTCTCACAAAACATCAGATTTTCCACATCTTTTGGATCAAATAAAAAAAAAAATCAGGATATTATGCAGACACAAAGCTATCAAAACAACAGAGAAAGGTTTACTTCTCCTATTCAGTCACAAGAAATATGGTGGCCACAATAAGTACAAATAAAGATATTAACAGAAATAATTCATAATTATAATGAATAATGGTTGAAAAGACAGAAAGAGGGAAGAACTATACCATGATTACAGTCTGCAAACACAAATCATAATCACAGAATTATTCAGAATTGAAAGGGATCCACAAGAAGTGCAAGGTACAATTCTTAAGTGAATGGCCCATATAGAGTTTGAACCCATGACCCTGGTGCTATTAGAGCACGATCTCTAACACACTGAGCTAAACTTGGAGTGAATCATCTAGGGCCAGAATAGTATAATGAGGCATAATACTATGACATTGGGAAAATCAAAAAGTCACCATGAGAATCAGGAAAAACCAGTTTATTGCTGGAAGTACTTGGTTTATTTATTTTTAAGGAAGATAAAGATTCCCTCCTTGACTTAAAAGCTAGACTAGACAATATACTGTAAAGGAGATTACTAAAAAGAAGCCACCTTTCTACAGATAACAGTTTTTAGAATGACAGAATATACCAAACTGGAAAGGATCCACAAGGATCACTGAAGTCCCTGCACAGGACAGCCCCAAGAATCACACCATGTGTCTCAGGGCATTGTTCAAACACTTCTTGAACTGTCAGGCTTGGTACTGTGACCACTTTCCTGGGGAGCCTGTTCCAGTGCTTAACCACTCTCTGAGTGAAGAACCTTTTCCTTCTATTCAACCTAAACCTCCCTGACAAAGCCTCATGCCATTCCTTTGAGTCCAGTCATGAGTCATCAGAGAGAATAGATGAATGCCTGCCCCTCCACTTCCCCTTGTGAGGAAGCTGTAGATCCAACGTACCAAAACACTTGCTTAGATTGGTCTGCTTATCAATGAAAACCTTGGCAGAGACGACATTTCCAAATGGCATGAACATCTGCAGCAGATCCTGATCCCCAAACTCCTGGGGAAGATGGTAGATAAACAGATTGGCTCCCTCTGGACCTTCAAACAACAAGCAGGAATATAAATTCAGAAAAAGCACAGATAACATAGGCCCACTGTACAAAAAAGGGGTGAAGGAGCCACTCAAGACAAATTTTCTAGATAAAACAATGAAACTGTTGTTTACACTTCTGCAGAACACTTGATTCCAGAATAAATTCACATGACTCTTTGTAGGGATTGATCATTGAAATAACACTAGCTCTTCCTCACCACTTTTGCTTGTCATTTACACATTGTGTCAAAACTCGTTCAGAGATCTTTGCTGTAATGAAAGCTGAACAATAAGTTTGAATCCCAAATGTTGACTAAACCAAAAATGGCTATGCAAAACTTGCGGTCCCAAAGCAATTAAGTGAATCTCAATACAAAATACAAATAATGGCATTGCTTGTAATGACAGATTCGTTTCTAAACATCCTACGTATTCCGCTGAAAAATTACTCCTACAGTCTTCATTACTTTACACTACATATTAAATTGAATCTGAGTCTGAAGAGTGAAGAGATTGGCATAAGTATCTGTGGAAAGAGGTGAAGGACCAAGAAAACAACCTTAACCAAACCACATCTGATTCACTGACAGTAGGATGTATCAGGCTGCAGACTTACACTCCCTCCCTCTGAGAAAACGGAGGAGTATGACTGCAAAGTGTTTCAGACTAGAACAATCCTGTGAGAAACCTCCCGTACAAAAACTACTTTGGGCAGCCCTTTACAGAAAGATCTCACAGGCCTTCCTTCCTTATCTTCAGTAACTCCAGAATTCCAAAAAATGAAAGATCTGCAGATAAGGTAGCTGGAAAAGGGCTAAACTTGCCTCTGGAAACCCCCTCTGAAGTTCTTTGTACAGCTTTCTGCCTACCTTCTTTTTGGCTTCCTGCTGCACCAATACTCTGCTGTGTTAAGAGACTCTGGTTATAGAGTGTGGGCAGTGCAGCAGCAGCATATTGCTGGATTCCAGAATAAGCCTGTGTGAGGGCTTCCATTGTGCTACCTGTCCCATTTGAAAGACCACCACTGCCAAGTCCTCCATTTAAGGCTGCCATTCCTGTATAAGAAAGAGGAAATAAAAGACGACTGAGTGCTTCCACCGAGCCAGATGAACAGCCTTTCAGATACTCTGCACTATTACAAAAAGCAGGGGGCAGAAAAAATAATCCCACAGAACGCTAGCACAGGCTGAGGAATGACAATCAGCTATTCCCCCAACCCACCACAACACATAACTCACCTGCTAAAGAGCTAACATTAAGTCCTGCGGTAGCCCCTGCCAGTGTCTGCAATGCTCCAAGAGAAGCCATTGGATTAACAGAGGAGCTGCTACTGGAGCTAGGTGAGGAACCTGCTATTAAAATAAAATAATTAAACTTCAAGCAGTATTCTTTGGTCCTGATAATTCAGCTTCTTTGTTATTCTGTAGAAAAGGCTAGGAAGGAACAGATGAAGGCAACATACAATACTTCTTGTAAAAAAAAAAATCCCATTTGATAGATGAGAACACCATTTGAAAACCCCCCAAACCTATCCCCAATAAAACAGTAGCAGTGAAGGAAAAAACAATTAGAAAGCAAGGTAAAAGACAGAATGGATGTTTTCCCTACTTTAAAAGGTTGTGACTTTAAATAAATTCAGTTAAACCACTGTAAGAAGTTGGACACATAGTTAATTTAGTTTAGCTGCGTTGATCCCAAAATTTCTTTAGGCAATGTAAGAAATGCATTAGTAGTGAAGATATCAAGAAAATTTAAGACTTTGGTTTATTTTTATCTTTATTCTGTGTACATAGGAATTGTTATACAAAGTCATCACCCCTTTTATGATGATGACTGAAGGCAGATAACAGCAGAGCAGAAATACAGGGCAATTACAAAGGGATGGTTCCTATGTATAGTCTATAGACAATGCAGCCATTTGTGAATCTAGGATTTTTTCAGTGAAAGGCAATGTCTTTCTAAAAAAAGTCACAGTTTTCATCCACCAATTTCAGTGCCTATTGACCACCAAATTGTTGGACTGTACTATGTTTTAAGGCATGTCTTCTGCAATTTAATCATGTACTATGGCAAAGAAGCATCTTTTATTTTGAACTGTCAGCTGACAACTTGGCCTGATATCCAGCAATTCTTTTCTTGAAATATCTAATGACTGTTCTTTCCCTATTCACCTTCATCACAACACTAATATATTTGCAGGCTTTAATCATGCAAATCCCATGTCAGTCTTCCATTTTTCAGGTTGTTGCTCCTAATTGGGAAGGAGTTCCACAGTTCTAGTCATCATTTCTGTTCTTCTGGAGTTTTGTGTTATATTTTAGATCAGCAAACAGCCCACAGCAGTGGGCATGGAAAACCAATATCACTTTATACATGTTCTTTACTCCATCCCTAATTCTTAACATTTTTTCTATGCAGTTTTTGGTGCATGTTTGGGGACTTTTTCTTGTTACTAAGGCTATGTTTTCTAAAATCTATCTATTGAGTTCTTTCTAGTCAAAAAGACTACTTCAAAGAAAACTAGCTCAAACTAGTTGAGAAGGTTTTCAGAAAATCTGAGTATGTAATAAAGAACAGCTAGGAAAGACAGTGAAACTTGGACATCAAGTAACAACTTGGGGAGACAGGTAAAGTGAGGGAACAGTAAGTCTGTCCTAATTCAGTCATCTAGTATCCAAGACATGAGCCAAGAAGAACTCAAATTCAGGCAATGAATCTGACTCAACTCTATCAGTCAGTTCTACTTAAAACAGAAATACTGTGATATCTCTGAAAACAATTCTGCTGGAAGACACCCTAAGGCCAGCAAAATCATCTCGGCTTTGCTGGACCTTTGATGGTTGCCTTCAGAAGGAGGAGAAATGGAAATATATCTCACCATTTGCAACCTGTCTGTTTTGCTCTGGAGCAGACAAATTCTTACTGGTGTCAGTCAGAAAAATGACAGACAAGACATTCCAATCCTGAGATACTTCTATAATATCTTCTGGAATGTTCCTTTCACAAGCTAGCAGTTTAAGTGAGTTTATATAAGCCATGGTCTCTGCAATATTGATTACCTATAGGTGGATAGAGCAGGAGACCATTCAGTTCCAAAGAGCAGCTGATCTTCAGCAAGGTTCAAAGTTTTGCTTCATCTTATTCTACATCAAAATACACATTACTGCTTGGAACTATCTAAACAAACGTGTCTGAAATGGGTAGAAAGACAGGACAACAACAATATTTAACACCACTGAGTTCAACAATCCTGATACTGAGCCTATCCATAGTCCACAGACTGCACTGTGTGGACTGCCAAGTTCCCCAGGCACCAACGATATCACTGTAGATGAAAGAAAATCAAAAAGGTTTTCTGCATAAGGACCGCCTGGATTTCTCCACCAATTATGCAATTTGAGGAGAGATGTCCAAATAAGCATTAGGTAAACATTTGGACGACAGATGGAGAGAAGTCAAGGTGGTCATCTCATCTGCACTTAGGTTTAAGAGGTTATCACAGTAGATGTTGCCTTATGTCCCACAGACTAGGCAGGTGTTTACCATACATGGTACTGAACTGCTGTATATTGAGTTTTCACAGGTCTAGCTGTCGTTCAGGAAGAGTAAATGCTTTATCTGTGGATTCCAACAGCCTTCTATGTGAACACATACAGAGTGAATGCACATACAAATATTAATCACAAGAGAACTTCAAGTTTGCTTTTGTAAGAGATAACAGTAGCTGAGACTAAAGAGTTAAATAAAGCTTTATAATTACAGGAAATATCATGAGACTGACTGTGTGTGTATATATTGAGGCTTCCCCTCACCCCAATTTAAGTACAGTTTTAAAAGGTGAAGCATATTCATATCCCTAATGAAAAGCACTGACACTGTTTTAGAGTTTGATGTCAGAGACTACTTATAGACCATATACCCTCTAATACTTTTTCTTTTGAAGAAAGCTCAACTCTTTAAAATTATACTGGAAATTAAGTTTAAAGAGCAATACAATACTACCTGCTTCATGTTACAGACCTGTGAAAAGTGAACTGATACATCTGTATAGAACATTAATCCAAATGTCCTGTCATGATAAATTAATTGTTGACACACAATCATTTATTCATATGACAGTGATACGATGGTTATTTGGATTCAGCATAGAAATACTTAGAAGTGAGCTGCTCCCCACTCTGTAACCCCTCCATCAGCATGATTAAAAATGGAACACAGTCCTGAACTATGTTTCTCATCAAAGGAAAACTAACTTGCAGAGTTCTGTGTAACAGCCAAAATTTGCAGAGGGGAAACCAATTCCAAAGAATCATACAACAGTAGCATAACTTAAGTTGAAAGGGACCTCTGTGGATCATGCAGTCTAACAGTCTGCTCAGATTTGGTCTAACTTCTGAGTTGGCTCACCCTTTTTAGGGTCCTTTCCAATTGCACTCTCAGTCTCTTAAATGATGGAGATTCCACAGCCCCTCTGGCACCTCTGGTTCCTGAGCTTAAGCATTCTTCCATTAATTTTCTTCTTCTATCTAGTCAGAATTTTCTCTGTTGCAGGTTGTGTCCATTGCCCTTGTCCTTTACTGCACACTTCTGAGAAGAGGCTGTCTCTGCCTTTTCTAGCACATCTGACATTTGAACTTCACAACCTTCCAGCCCCTTTCTCTACCTCAACAAAACAGACACCAAACTTGCTCCAGTCAGACAAGACAGCCAGTGAGGAAATCTTAAGTTCTAAACACCATTCACAACAAATTGTAACCTGATTAATTTCAGCTCTGCTACTGCATGAGGAAATATAGGATAAATTGCCAGATATATTCAGCTTCATGCTTTCTTTATGATAAAGAACCATTACTGGGTTATAAATGCAGCTCTTCTGTAGTCTCAACTCTGTTATTTTTTGTTGGTTTGTTTTTTAATTGTAGAATAAAATATATAGCTGGGAGTCAAGATAAATTTTAAAATTTTAATCTTTTAAGTATGCAGACCACAAAATTTTTATGTAAAAAATGTCCAGAAACAGAATACTCTGAACTAAGTTCTTTCTTGGGAATTTCTCTAAGTAAAAAACCTGACAGTTAAATTACAGATGTGCACAAACATGTGACAAAGTTTTCTAAACAGCTTTTCCTTGTAATCTCTTGGTCCAGCTCCTTGGTTCTACACAATTCAAAAAGGATTTAAAACCCCCTTCAACTCCCTTTGGTCTCTCACAATCACAGATGAGGATGTCAGCTTTATAGGCTGGATGACACAGATGCTGGAAAATTGACACCCTGGAAATACAAGGTCTCCCCTTCCATGTCAGGATTTACTAGTAACTCAAAACAGGATAGAAAATAACAGTAGAATACTGATTCTCATTTGTGGTAAAAACTGAGCATGTCTGCTCTAAGCATAACTGATTTTTTTTCTTGCTTGTTGCTTATAATGAGCACGTTTAACACTAAAGTAGCAAAAGAACACTACTAGAACATTTTAGTATCTCTGGTTAACGTACATAATCCAAAGTTTAAAAGCCCAAACAAAACATAAAAAAAGCCACAGAAGAGGAAGATATTGACTAATTTTTATGTGCAGCTCATACACTAAGTTCTTTCTAGACAACTGCTTTTCAGTAAATGTGCTAGGTGTCTGTTTATTCCACTTCTATGAGAAAGTTGATAATAGTATCCTTTTCTTCATTTATGGAATATAAACTGTACTGTTCTAGTGCACAGAATGCATTACTTCATGCTTAAGGCATTTTCTGTTTCCATGTTGAGAGGAATGGAGTACATCTGCCACAGTGCCTGCCTAAGACCACAGATAAACCAAGTACGCGATGAGATTGTAAAAACCTGATGGGAAGGAGGTCACCTACCTTTCTGCTTCCCTATGACCTCAAAAATTCTTTTTACTCTAAATTAATCTGACCATTTCGAAAAAGGAACACAGCAGTTAAAAAAGCCTTTGCTGATGGCAAAGATATCTACCCTACTCGGAGGCCAGTGAATCTACTAGCAGAACTGTTTATGCATTAAAGAATCAACATGAAAGCGACAAAAAGGGATAGACAAAAAGAGATGAGAGCTATCCCAAAACTGCTACGGCAACCCACGTCATAACACACCACAGCACAGGCAGTCTCTTACCTGAGCTTGTGAGCACACTCAGGGGACTGCTGGAGGAAGTGAGTGCAGCGGTACCACTCGGTGTGTTCTGAGCTGCACTGGCAGCAGCTGCTAACGCAGCCAGGTTCTGTAACTGCATCGCATTCAGTCCTGCAACACATTGAAGAATGCAGAGTTGCTCCTGTAACAGTCACCATCAACCAAGCGTAACAGATCCAGCCAACTCAGGACATCACAAGGGAGTAACAGGAAGGTGCTTAAAAGCAAAAGGCTTAATACTAGTTACTGATCTTTTCTACACTGTGATTCCTTGCTTTTCTACATCGTGATCCCTTTGCCCAGATAGATGCGATTTGGTAAAAGGCCAGGTATTCATTATCCCAGATGTAGACTACAGAGTACAGAAATTTTCAAGCTGTGTTCTCTCCAGACACAAAAGCATAGCAGTTTTAAATGAGAGTTAAGTCAGGATCTGACAGCTCATGTGCAAGTTGGACAACTTGTCTTGACACCAGGCCAATATCCTCCTCCACTCTCATGTTCCTCTATTACCTTTGAATAGGAACAACAGTAACTTCAAAATTCTTTCAAGAAGACCTCACACCACAGTGGCCACAGTGTCACACCTTTAACCCACCATCAGCTGAGCATCAGCATGTTTTGTTTGCTTGCCCTGTCAGTGAAGAAACAACACTCAATTGTGAGAAAACTGTTAAGTGGCAACTCCTGATCACAAGATCAACCAATATACGTGTAGGCTAGTTAGCTGGTCACAGAGGTAAGGAAGAAAGTAAACATCATGTTGTGGGTAGGCAGCAAGGAATACTGCAGGGGAAGGAAGGTACCTCTGTGTTCGTGAACTTTTACTGGGCAATTTACTCATTTCACTCATGTTCATTTTTGGTCATTTTTTAGTGAAATCATTCGGTCAGTACTGGCATCAAATGTTGCCATATTTTCCTGCCACAGGATTATCATTGCAATAGATGTCCTCCTGAACTCTTTATTTTAGCCAACCTTTAGTAGACTTGCTCTGTTCTTCCAATTCTGTCTCTCTTCCCTTTTTCCTTATTTTCTATTTTTTGTCTCTACCTTTGCTTATTTTAACAATTCCAAATATTCCCTAATATTTCTTCCCAATACAATTAAAATCAAAATTAAATTAATTGTGATTCATTTAACAACATCAAAACATCATAGGTAGAGGTGGCAACTCATCTTTTGAACACAGTAAGAGCTTGGTGGCAAAGCGCATATCTCAAAAAATGAAAAGCTTGGGTTTGTAATTTAAGCATGTAAACAGACAACATAAAAACATAAGTGACAATGCAGTATAAACTAATTATTTTCTAAAATACTTCTACTACCTTTATAGTATAGTTTGTTTGGCTTTGAAACTATTTTTCAATTGTCTTCTCTTTGTCACAGGGTCTGTTTCCCTACCCAAGTTTAGTACCCAAAACAAAGTGATTCTGCCTTTATTTAGATTCAAGGTGCCATTGTAACATAAAAGAATGAGGTCAAAATAAAAAAAAATATTCTTTGCCTTTATTGTGCTACAGAGGGTTAAAAGTGCAAGTATTGGAGCTAATGAAGAACAGAGCAGCTTGCTTCCTTATTGAAGCAGTCTGTTATGTGCATACTGCACCTGTCCTCTTGTTATCACACTGTTTTCCCATCTGCTTTCAAACAGGGTAGAGATTAAATTTTGTCTACAAAGTCTGATATAGTTTGGGATCTAATTACCTACTTAATTTCTCTTTCTATGAGTTTCCAGAAAGGAGCTGAAGTATTAGCAGGACTTCAAAATGACAACTTTTTCTGTAAGGAATCACAAACTTGGAATAATCTGTTCAAAACACCATGCAACATGCTATTTATATATCTGATTTCTCAATTTTTAAGTTTTTGTTTTGTTTTGTTTTTAGAGAAGACAGAATTACCCTAGAAACTTCAGGGGCAATCTCAGCTAGTTAGGTCCTCTCCTCTGACCCTGTCCTTATTGCTGTACTTTCTCCTTTATTACACCTTGCTTTTAAACAGACACAAAAGGCGGGAAAAGAGTATCACATGCATAACAAAATCCATTATAGATCACCACCACACAGGATATTAGTGAGACTGATTCTAAAAAAAAATGCTTTTTGCAGATCTAAGAGCTCTGAAGAAGTCTAACATGAAAGAAGTCAATATAGGAAGCTGACATTAGAATCAACTTCAACTATAAAATCAAAGCTTTTACAAGTAAAAACATAACACTGCAAAGCTTGTAATTGTTACTGATTGGTGCGCCAACCAACACAAGTCGGATATACAAAGACCCTTATAGATCAACCTTTGCACAGACAGGGCACCTGATATTGGGACCTACTATAAACTCCAGGAGGCAATTTTGTAAGATTGAAGTGTTCAGTATTAAATCAAAAACTATAGGTTTTTTTATGCCGCAGAAGAATTTAGAGAATGTGGTGAATGGATTTACTAACAGGTGTTTTACTGTTCTGAATCCTGGGAAGACAGAAGGGACAATCAACTTACAGCCCCAGTACTGCTATACTTAGTGAATATTCTGGCTTGCAGTCCACAGCAAGGAATTTGGCTCATACCTATTAAACCAGTATTTTCCTAAAAGCATTGGCATAATTAATGGTAATTCAAATGAATGAATGAAAGAATCTGAAAAAAGAACTAGCTCACATTCCTAACAACACTGTATTGTCAACTTAAATGCTTTGTTCTCAAATACATCGCAAATAGAAAAACTAAGAATCTGTTATCACCAAAACATGTGCCTTAGTGCCTACTTCAAAACACAGTTCTTCACATATGTACCAGTTTGGATGAAAAAAAAACATAGAGACCACTCTTTTTGTTATCCATAAGGGAAGATAATTTTAAATGCCAGAGGTTAGAGAGATACCACCACTTACCTTGGGACAATAGTTTACTAAGATTAAGAAAAAACATCCACACTTGTAGCAGACGATTCTTCCTTCTAAAGGAGTGGGTAAGCCCAGGACAACTTAAGTCAAATTACACCAGTGTATCTACAATCTTTTAGCTACTTTCTCTACTCCTGTCCTCTTTTGTTTGGCACTGAATTTGTCTTCTGGTGGAAAAAACTCACCTCCCATTGGGTGGAGGCTGCTCAATGTGTTCAGGTTCCCAGATGAAGCAGCTGCTGTCTGCTGAAGGAGCTGCAAATAAAGCTAGACATTACACCAAAAAACAAAACAAGAGTGAGAGTGAGGGCTGGCTCTGCTTCTGGGAGAAACTGCATCACACCACAGCCAGAGCGCCGTCACAAATGAATTCCTGCTGCCCATGCACCACATCACAGCGAAGCGTTAAGAGAACTGCCCTTGCGCAGCACAGCCAGAGCACCACCACAGTGAAAATCCATGTAGCCCATGCATCCCATGGCAGCCAAAGCAACAGCACAATGCTTTCCTCACTCAACATCATCAATGGTGAGGGAAAATGGTAGCTAATACATCAAGACAAAACCAGCAGGACCAGTAGTGTGAGAAAGAATTCCTGCTCAAAGTACCTAGGCAGGATTGCCACCCCTAAGGATATGCTACCTCATGGCAGACTTTACAGCTGACACTGCCAGCATGGGACAAATGGCAATGCCATATCAAAACAAAAAAAAAACACAAACCAAAACCATGAGAGAGAATCTCTTCTGCTTTCCTTATGCACACTGACATGAGAGACATTTTTCATGCCTCAGCTCAGAAGCCAGAGATTTCCAATTCCTTTCTCCGTAAACCAGTTATTATAAAAAAATTCCAATCTATCAAAACTAAAGAGGTAGTAAGAGAATTGCCCCATTTCAGCTACACAGCATACCAATAATGAAATGAAATTTTCTTTTTCTGTTCTTCAGATCTCATTACATGAATACAGTTCTCAAAGCTACTCTGGCAATCCATGTAAGTCAGAGCACATCAGTTTATGAAAAGTTCATCCTTTAAGGACCCAGCAAAATCAATGACAAACAGCTAGTCTACCAGTCTGTTGCATCACTTCTGCTAAAAAGAGTAGTTTCTCTCTACTTTCTCTATGGTTTTTTGTTTATTTCTTTGGGTTTTGTTGTTTGGATTTTTATACTCTGCTTTCACTCTGATCACCTTTTCTATCTGGACAGTACCAAGTACTGTTCCAGGTTTCCTTGGAAGAGGATAAGAAAAATAAAGGCTGAAAAGGGAAAAGTTATAAAAGATCACAAGAACTATTTAATCAGGCAGATGTGAAAAGGGCATTTATGTGGGTAAACTTCAAGGTTATAACATATAAATAAAAAGCAAAGTCGTTCTACAGAATGCAGGAGAAAAACCCCAATGTTTCAGTAATTAGGGCTACTGTGACTGGGGTTGAAATCCTCCCTCAAAAGTATCCTGACTAGATGTTAGCGCACAGCAATTTCAGCCCTCTCGTCCACAAAATGAGCTCCCCTCTCTATCAGGAGCCTTCTAAAAATAAATACATTAAACACTGCAAGACAGTCAGACACTGCAATTCCTGAAGAGATGAAAAGAACTCAAATCAGGAACTCACTGCTAAGTACTGGGGTCCAAGTGTGTTGAGACCAGCCAGATTTCCCCATATTGAGGCAGCACTGATCTGTTGCATTTGTTGCTGGAGTTGCTGAGCAATTCGTTTCTGCTCTTTGTCCTTCTGTGTGTCTGCAAATTTTACCACAATGGGAGAAGAGCAACCCTGCAAACAGCAATTCAAACAATTACATACTTGCTATCCCCAGCATTCATAAAAATACTGCATTAAGACCCAGTCACTGGAAGCATTTCTCTCCCCCCCATACACACATGCATATATTTTTAAATAGCAGAACAAACACGAAGGTCCAGGAACAGTATTTGTGAAGAAACACTCACTGTCCTTATCCTTCTCTATGCCCAATTTTCTCTTAAACTTCATAGTGACTGCCTGACAAATTACATCTGCTCCTGACCCCCACTAACATGGTTTACCTCCATGGTTTGTGCTTGGTGCATTGCTTTGATTGCTGTTTGTGCCATGGCTCTTGTTGTAAAAGTCACAAATGCACAACCTGGGGAAAGAATAAAAAGTAACCAAATTTTTCACTACATCCCCCATTACCAGGATGAATACAGAAATGAAAGTTTCTGCTGGGGAGGGAGAGGGTGTAGTTGGGAATCACAGAAAAAGCTGACACACCAAATTAAGCTGCAAAAGGCAGAATCCTTGAACTGCCAAAAATGCTTCCTGCTTACCTCTGCTCAGACCATCTGGGCCCCGTAATATCCTGCATTCTTCAATCTGTCCAAAGGGGGAGAACATCACTCGGATATCATTTTCATTGCACTTCTTGGAAATCATTCCAATAAACAACTTCCTATCTTCTACTGCTAAGAAATCAAAAAATAAAGAGTATTACCAGCAAATATGTGCTTACTAGATCTTATTTTGTCAAGTCTTTTCTATTCCCCTGTATTTAGGGTAGAAGCTTTTCACAACCAGATGCCCAATAATGGACTGTGGTTTTTTCTCTTCATCCTTGGCCTCTTCTATCTTCAGACTATCAACACACCTAACAGTATAGAAACAAGCAAGCGAACTGCAAAAAGCTGCTTTCTAGCCTCTTCATCATACCAATCACTTAAATTTAGATGTGTCTATTTCTTCATGCTCCTCTCTCAACAGTGCAAGCAACAGCAGTTGCTAAAACAGGACAGTTTTACTTCTGTTAGTGATATGTTCACTCTGATCTGTGTCAAAGCACAAAAATAACACCTCAAATCGAACCATTGACTGTGTGGTACTGTATCTTGTCTCTGAATGCTGATGCTATTAGGTACATTAGGGCTGAAGAATACCTTTTAGAGTGCAGATTATTTTCAAATAAATGGGTCAGAAAGACATTTAACTTTTCAGTTAGCAGTTACTAATGTCAGTTCAAGGTCACTTGAGGGAGTGGGATAAATTCGAATTCAGAGCAGAATTTTATACCTCTTGATTTACTTATTTAAGGAGGCCAATCACTGCTGAAGCACTTTTAGAGGATGAAGGAAATTATGCAGAGTATCACGTGAAAATATAAAACAGTTTAGGAACACAATACTCATCACAATAAAAATACAGTATGATGAAGGCTGTAGCACAATTTCAAGCTGCAAAAGAGTCTTCTACTCAGTGCCACAGTGAGGGGAAATAAGTTTATTGGTTGAGTCTGCTATGATGCTAGAAAGGAAAACTCCAGACTACTCCAGCTGACATCACTTTAATGGACTATTAAATCTTAATGTTTTACTCAGTTCATTTTCTGCTCCTAAAGCAGAAAGCTGCTTTCCAACATTTTTCACAGCCCATTTTAGTTCAAGAGATCCAGACTCCCTTTTATTAATGGCAAGTTTAAATCCTCTCTTAACTAATGCTTTATTTATTGTTGTCACTTACACCTCTTACTAAAACTTATATAATTATGCAACAGCCTCAGAATGATCACCCTAAAAATACATGAAATACCTTTTTCCTTTCCATTATTTTCCCAGGATATTTGTGTGTGTGTGTGTTTGTGTATAAAGCAAGAGCTGTTTTAGTTTAGAGAACCTATTCTGTTCTCCTCCCAACAATACTTCAAAAGAATTGCTCCTTTCTAGATATATTTACACAGAAACTTATTCTGTATACACATGGAGGAATCTGCAGATGGAATTACTCCTACTATATGTTACCCACACATTCCATCTTCTCTTTTCAATTATCCTAAGATGTAAGGTTTCTGAAACAAGGATTCTCTTCTCCATGATGCAACATTAATCTTATAGAAACTACTGCAAAATAAGAAAATCAAATTCAGCTAAGCCTAGAAAGGCTAAAACTACAAAATGCTAACCACTTTCTTTGCTTATGTTGCAGCAATATATAAAGATACACATATATTTGAACATGTATGTATGTATGTAAACTCGAAATGGAAATGCATCCATAAATGATCATCAATGGTGGATGCTAAATTCTTAATCCATCTGAAATAGCCAATGTGCAGAAATAGTCAGTTTTTCTTCTCTACTGAACTACTGTTAATTCTCAACCTTTTGTGTATATTACAAGAAGTAGTTTTGACTCCCTAGCTGCAACAGGCCTTGCTTCAAATTGGACAAGAACCTGAAAAAGTACTTCTAGATTTCATAGAATCATAGGATAGTTTGGGGGGGAAACAACCTTAAAGATCATCTAGTTCCAAGTGCCTGCCTATGGCAGGGGCACCTTCCACTAGACCAGGCAGCTCAAAGCCCCATGCATCCACATCTTCAACACTTCCAGGCATGGGGCATCCACAGCTACTCTGGTCAACCTGTTCCAGTGTCTCATACCCTCACAGTAAATAACTTCTGTCTAGTATTTAATCTAAATCTCTTTCGGTTTAATACTGTTATCCCTTGTGCTATTGCTACACTCCCGGATAAACAATCCCTCCCTGTCCCTCTTGTAGGCCTCCTTTAGGTACTGTAAGGCTGCTGTAAGGTCTCCCTGGAGCCTTCTCTTCTCCAGGCTGAACAACCCCAACTCTGCAAGCCTGTCCTCATAGGGAGGTGCTCCAGCCCCCTGATTGTCCTGATGGCCGTCCCCTGGACATGCTTGAGCAGGTCCATGTCTTATGCTGAGGGTCCCAGAGCTGAATGCAGTACTACAGGTGGGGTCTCAGTGGAGTAGTGTGGGAGAATCACCCTCCTTGACCTCTTAGCCCTTCTACTGATGCAGCCCAGGATATGGCTGGCTTTCTGGGCTGCAACTGCATGTTGCCAGTTTATGTTCAGTTTCTCATCTATAAATATCCCCAAGTCCTCCTCTTCAGGGCTGTTCTCAATCCACTCCTCACTCAGTCTGTATCCATGTTTGCAGGACCTTGCACTTGGCCTGGCTGAACTTCATGAGGTACGCATAGGCCCACCCCTCCTGCCTGTCAAGGCTCTTCTGGATGGCATCCCTTCCCTCTGGGGCATCAACCACAGCACTCAGCTCGACATCATCCATGAGCTTGCTGAGGGTGCACTCAATCCCACTGTCCATGTACCCAACAAAGATTTAAACCGCCTTAGTACAAAGAACTCACTGGATGTTTCCCTAACTGACAACATGGTTCTACCACAAGCAGCAGCAGTGGGAGATACTCTGAGTCATGGAAATTTAGAGACATCATTCACACTACCTACTATATCCAAAACACACCTTTCTCTTTTAATTTTTTTCTTTTAAAAAAATTACGCTTCCAATTCCAGACTTCATCAAAAGCTGTTCAACAAAAGGAAAATCCTCAAGCTTCCCAATTAGCATAAATAATGGCATCAAACTCAGACTTTAGTAAAGCTTACCATTACTCTTTTCACTGTCAGCTGGTTTCATCTGGATAGGATGGTGCATCTAAAATGTAAAAAAGATTATTTAATCCTAGATACATCCACTTCATATTATATGAAATACATCCCATAAGAATTGCGGAAGAAAGAAATTACAGCCTGCATTGCCTCTAGAGAGGTGCATGTGTAACATTACATAAATTCCTAGAAAGAAAGGCTTTTCTAATTATATGCCATCATTACTCCTCAGAGAGTATTATAAAAGTCATGCCCACCCACTTCACTACCATATTATTCTCTTAAATGCTCCAAAATTCCCCTAAGATCTTTTATCACATAAATCTCATGACACTGATCTTTTGAATAGTTCCTTTAAAACATTATTTGAGGGAAAGACAACATGTGTTTGTACTTCAGTGGTGCCAAAGCTCAGAAAAACAAGATGAGTTATGAAGAAAGCAAGACTCTGCACTTACCCCTGGGAGGATCTTCATGTTGTGAAGAGCATTCTGTGCTTCTAGTGCAGCTTTACGGGTATAAAATGTAACAAAACAGCACCCTGCAATTAAAACAAAATGCTAGCCAGGAAAGAACACTAAATCTTGACATGGCTGTACAGAAATAGCAAATCCCACTTCCATCCTTCCAATGCAAAACGCATTCCATTACAATGCTGTGGAGCAACAGAGTTTGATGTTCTGCTCCATATTCCTCATGCATCCTCATCACTACTCAGTTCTAAATAAAAATATGATTTTCCTCAGCTCAGCTAATGACTGGATTCAAGTGTCATTAGACAAATGCACTTAAAGACTATTAAGCCCAGGCTTGCATGCACACCTGGTCATACAGAGCTCCAACACACAGGGATCTCTGAAAAAGCAAACAGCTAAGGCTGCAACTCTGTGAAACTGGCTGAAACCCCAAGCATCACCTAAGTACCAAAGTTCTCACCTTTGCTTTGAGGAGGGTTTTGGCTCCTGTCCCTCAAGACATTGATTTCATAGACAGCACCATACTGTTCAAAAAGTTCTCTTAGATCCTTCTCACACCAGCTCCGCGGGACTTGACCCACAAACATCTTGATAGCATCTAGATCAGGCTGGTCTGGGTGATCCAGTGTGCCATTCATTTTCTTTGACCTATGAAAAACACAAAGAAATTTCTATTTTATATCTTACACAGATTCTAGACAAGAGCATGCTTAGAGGAAGATAAAAGAAATATGTCTACACATTCATAAATGTATATGATTAAAATATATACATAAAGAGAGACTCTTGCACATTCCCAGTACTGCACAGAGGAGAATATTCACATTCATTGGCAATCTGTGTACTTGGAAATCAAACACACTCTACACAGCTGTTTAAAACTTTGTTCCTATAATGTGGTCAACATCTGGGATTCAGGATAGAAATCTGCTGAGATAACTGAAAAATATCACTAGTTCAACCATGTAAAATTTTATAGAAAAAGAAACTGGAACAGAAAGGAACCTAAACTCAAGCCTACTCGCAAACTACTGAAGTTATGGGTAACCACTGAAAATGGTAATAAATGGTTTTAAATGTTACTAACTGTAACTGTTTCCCAAGGTGAAGATCCATCTTGAAAGAGAGAAACAGATACAAATGACCAGATGAAAAGTTTCTTCAAAGGTGTACAAGGCAATACCTCTTCATGAAACTAGGGAGCTTTCAGCAATAATTGGCAAATAAACAGGCTTATATTGTACACAAACAGGTTGGGATTGGACAAGCCAGCTAGTCAAAAGCTGAATCAGGCTGAGTAATGGCAAGATGTCAACAAAGAAAAAAGTCACTTCTTAGACTACAACACAGAAGTTTAGAGTATGGGAATCTTCAATAGGTTTCAAGGCATTATATATACTAGTCATACAAACAGTTTACAATCTATTAATAAAGCTTGTGTTACACTCCACCCAGCTAGTTGACAGTCATACACTGCTCTCTGTATTGACTCTTCATTATTTGTTCAGTGCAATATGAGGTTATCTCTTGGTAGTCAGAGCCCGGCATACCAGAGGACCCATCTCTGTGGAAGTCTGAATGGAACAACACCCTATTGTAGCCATAGTGATTAGTAGGCTAAAATAGCTGACCAATCCCTGCATAATCTAGAAAGTACATGGGGAGTGGAACAGTAACTATACTATGATTCCCCCTGCCCCCAAACTCTTTGTTGAAGAATACAGGTACCATTCTTCCAGAGTAGTCAGGTCACCTCATCTCTGCTTTTTGACTTTGAAGATAGTTTGAACGGCTTATTAACTGCACACAACACTAAACAGCATTCTTCTCACTGTTAATCTGAAATCATATTCCCCTGAATAAAACTTGAAAAAAAACCAAACCAGGTAATGTTTACTTAATTTTCCCCCTCAATATGCTGCTGTTCAGAGCCTAAGTAAAAACTGATGCCAGGGAAAGCTCATAATTTTATAGCTGTATGACCAGACCTCAGGAACAAAGCTTCTTACTAGAAGGGAAGGGTATCATCATAAATCCTTTCACTCCTCTCTCCTTTTCTGCTCGGAAAGGGTCAGCACCTCTCCAAAGAGCCACAGTACCTTTGACAAAGACGTAAGCTACCTCTTTTCACTCCAATTGAAAACAACTGGAAATAATTTACCCTTTTCCAATAATCAATTTCAGCCCTGCCTTCTATGCCATGAGTAGCTTCAAGAGCACAGAGTGGCTCCTGTTAACTGGGCAACTCTTACTATGACCTCAATAGTATTCAAGTATTATTCCACTCCCAGTTAAAAGGTTTAGTCTGGAGTCATTAATAGGGAAGACTAGATACTGTTCTCTCCAACAATTGATTTAAATAATCAATTTTATAATATCAGCACCTGTAGCACACTATAAACGATACCACCCAAACAGCTTTATTCCCCTTTAGCCCTTATGCCTACAATTATCAGACCATTTTTCCCCTCAGCAATCAACATCAGTTGACAATGACCACTCAGGTTTCTTCAAGAAAAAAAACCTGCAGGCTCTCCTAACTCCTTCCTGTCACCCTTGCCCCAAGGGGAGCTCATCAGACAGCAAAGGCTTTAGAGACAGCAATTCCAACTATCATTTTAGTTATAACTTAGGCATGAAGACAAAATACTTACACAGAGCTTGCATTCAAGGAGCAATGATCCACCATCATCTCTGGGAGGAAATCCAACTTGAACGCAGCCATCGCCTCAGTCTATGACAAACTACTAACACTAAATCAGTGTATTGCCTAACTCCCAAACAACGCCACTTCCAAAAGTCCTGCAGGTCTTAACACTCAGCCACATAAAAAACACTCAAATCACAGAAACAGAAGCTCAGGGAGACCAGCAATAGACACCACAGAAACAGGCTGGACTGGGAAAGGGACATGGAATCCCAGATTAAAAAGGGGATGTGACCATGTGAAGGGAGGCTCAGCTTAATACACAATGAAAATGCTGATGCACTAGGCTTGTTTTGTGCAATTTTCCCTGGCGAAGCAGTACTGAGTGCACTGTCAGATAAACAGAGTGTCAGATCCATGAAGATAGCAATGCCTAACAGAGCAGAAAGAATACCAACTCCAGCCTTTCCATCCCCAGCTAACTCCTTGTCTCCCAAAATGGCAGTCCAGGGCCTTGAGGTTCAGACAGACACTTCCCATATCAGCGATATTAAGGTGTGAAATCAAGAGGCTCCTTCACCACAAACATTTTCAATAGCTGATCTTAACTCTCTTCACCTTGGGCTCTATTATTGATACATTTAAAGTCTATGGCAAAAAATGCCAATTGTTTCTCTAAACTTGCCCCCAAAAAATCAAAGCCATGGTCATTTGATTACTCAAAAATTCTTTACAACCCACAGAACATCAAAACTGACTCCTTTTATAGGATTAAAACATACATTGTTCTGGAAACAATACTTTGTCCATCTCTAAATTCAGATATATACAGAGCCTATAGATGATAAAATAACACAACGATTCGTTTAAAGCTCCTTTGTAGTCTTTGAAAACACTGATCAGAACACCTCAGCTGCTTGATCATTAAAATAGGAATAACATGTCAATCAAGGAACTGTGAGGTGTATTTATACATGCAATACAGACTTGTAAAGTCTCCAATACCCAAACTAATGGGGAGATAATATGGATTAAAAGGGATGCACTGTGAGATGCAGAAATACTTGATTGTAGAGACAGTGCTGCAGAGGCAGCTGGGTGTGTCAGCGCACTCCAGGAGGAATGATTAATTAGAGTCCAACATGAATCCAGATAAGCCTTATATACAGTCGATATAACCACAAAATAAACCCTTAGAGCACCAAAGATTGCATGCTGGAGCAGCTGTGATCATGTCTTTCTTGTCTGCTAATGATGCAACACGAATTTGTGGTCATTTTGACTGGCCAGCCAAACCAAACAGCTACATTTATGCTTGCACAGCTACAGTGTGTCAATTATTTTTTCATAAATAACATTTCCAACCTCTGAAAAACAAGACCATTGCTGATCTTTTGCCTACAATGAGGTTAATGAAAAGGTCAATAAAAGCTGTTAGGTCTTATAATACAAAGAGGAACACATGTTACTGTAAAATAAGAGAGGACAGGAATTTCTCACACATCAGATATTACACAGTAACTACTTCACCCATGCACTTACTATGTGGTAAATGCAAGAAAGGTTACGCTTTAATGAAAAAGGTGGAAACTACCTGCTAAGCACCATCTTTAAGAGCGTGTAAATAGGCACTAGGGAGCACGGGTCAATTTTTTAGCTTTCAGTAAATTAAACTGTTCAGTCTACCTTTAGACACACATTACAGGCTTCCCACTTGAAAAATGCCATGTTGCATAAAACACATCATATTCAAATGCTACACGGAGCCCAAAGCCCACTTCATGCATTCCTCTAAAATGAGCCTGAAAACACTTCATATGTCTGTGATTAAGCCAGCAG
Source organism: Sakesphorus luctuosus (assembly GCA_013396695.1). Taxonomy (NCBI): domain Eukaryota; kingdom Metazoa; phylum Chordata; class Aves; order Passeriformes; family Thamnophilidae; genus Sakesphorus; species Sakesphorus luctuosus. The sequence goes on from VWZD01012439.1 coordinate 515,354, forward strand.
ATGATAGGGTGGGGTTCTTGCCACTGATCACATAAATCTATAGACCAACACTGTAAATTCCGGTCCTACCCATGAACACCAGAATTCATTCCTTCTGGTCTTCCAGTCATCTTTAGCTTTTTTCTGCAGCCAGTAAAGTGCCCCAGCAGCCATGCTCACTGTAGGTTCAATGAAAGATAATGCTGGCAACTCTAGAAAATGGGTTTCAAAAAAGTTACTAAGATTGATTAGTTTACTGAAGGAAAGCACTGCATCATTATGCTTTGAACCTGTGCCCACCATTTCCCACATCTCTCTGCTCCTCAAAATCAAAGTTCTATCTGCTTGTTCAATTAAGACAAAACTGCAAAGTGACAGACACAATTTGATGGAAAGGAAGAATCAATATTAGAATGCTGATTAAATATCTGAAGGTATGTTAGCCAAGACTCAGTGCCTCAGGGTGCTGTACTTCTAAAGCAATGATGGCAACTTCAATGTCGAAACACTAGTGTACAAACAGGTTTGTTTTAACATTAGTTAGTTGAAGCCTTTGAACTAGAAAAAACTTAGACTTCACTTGTGAAAACATCAGAAAAAAGTGGAAAAAGATGGTATTTCACTACTGCACAGAAATAAGAATTAAATAAGGCTGCAGTGTTTCTTTAAAATTAAAGAAACCCGAAAGTCATCCTAATCATTGCACACAAAGAAAGAAAAATAAGAGCTAAACACACTAATTTTTTGCTCAGATGTCAAATTCCTGGTGGCTTCCAGATCCATTCTTTGACTGTTTCTATTCAAAGGATAACGGAAACAATGTCTGAAATTCCAAGCTGTATGGACTGTAGCTACACATTTAAATGTGGCACTCATCTGACAATACATTAAAAAACATCTATGTATTACATGTAAGGTCTGTCTTTTTTTACACTTCTGAAGGCCGAGATGATGCTGCAGAATGTATCACTGTGCACATATGTGCTCCTCAGAGATTGCAAAGTACAAATGCTGAAAGCTTTTGCTTTTTAAGTTTATAGAATTACATCACATCCTGGGGCACAAAATCAAAAATCCACCACAAACCAAAAATCCTGAATCATATTTTCTTTCCTAAGAAAGCCTAGTTCTAATGAACAATTAATTCTGATAGCTGAGGATAACACTGTCTTTTATTTCATGCTGTCTGAACCTCAGCATACACAAATCTGAAGCTGAGGGACTACTGGGATGGTGAGAGCAAACTATGGGAAAGGATGCAGGCTATGGAGAAATCAGACACTGTGAAGCTTTGAAGGAGACAGGTCCTAGAATAAACTTCCCCTTGTATTATCTGAGCACATTCAGATTCCTACAGTGCTGCTGAATTGCAGTTTTAAACAGATAACCCCTAGGTTACATGCATCAAAATGCAGTAACTACTTGTCAATATTTTGTTGTTTCATTTTTGATCATGCAAGATCTGACTGTTTTCTGCCTATATTGAAATCCAAACTGTCTCCCCATGCCTCGCTGGGTACAAAAAGCCCCTTACCTAGTTGCCAAAACTGTGGTTTCTTCCTCTGCCAACCTCTTTGACCATTATGCACCGTGGGTACACAAACCTGACACATTCAGAATGTTGAATTTACCATCAAAATACATGCAGTTTTTGGGCTGTCCACAATTCAGATTAAATTAATTGAAAAATATTTTTATTTATATGAACTTTTGTAGAAGTTTCCAGGTGAAGAAAAGGGGTAGGAGGGAAAGACAATTGCCTTTATCTTGGAAATAGTGCAGTTTCATGGTGCTCTCTCTTATGCATTTATCTGAGAGCAGATTAAATGAGACGTAGACCTAGATGAATTTTGACAAATTTTGACAAATTTGTAATGACAAATAACAGCAAATTATATAAAATCTATTTTGTAAAATTAGGAAATTATTTTTCTAGAAAAAGGAGATAAATCTTTGCACTGAAGTGAACAAATTTTTTATTCAAATTGATTCCAAACAGTGGACTTTATAAAAAGATAGACAAGAAACATATACAGGTACATTTTCTTTTAAATTGTCTGTGGGCTTCATCAGATACATTTGCTTCTTTTGGAACCTCTACTCTGCTCTTCTTGCTTTGCAACATTCACTTCAAACAGAATCTACTGCCCCACAATTAACCAAGCAGTTGTAGTTTTCTATGTTCACATGAGTAAGGCAGTCTGGCAAAGGCAAATGGAAACTGTTAAGAGGGAACACCTGTAATTAAATTCATAGATAAATATTTAGCAGTGGGGACTTCTGTAATCCTGTCAAACCCTGACAAGGTTTGAACACAACTGGATGCTTGCAGGGATATAATTTTCCACTTATATTTACTGCACATACATATAAATCCCAACTGTATTTTTAGAACAGGTAACCCATGGACCATCTGACTGAGAATACTGCACGTAAGAATTACCACCTTCTAGCTAACATTAGGAAGAACAACCAAGTAACCTCATCTTTAACCATTGACTAATCAACAATTATTAAGATTGTAGACCTATTTGCCTAATGCCTGTGGTACCAGGCACTAACAGAAGGAAACCAAAAACCAGACTATGTCCACTGTGGCAGTTCTCAAGGTCCTTAGTCCTAACTTTTTAAATCAACACATCCAGCTCAAAATCTTCATCTGAAAATAGGTATGTTAGACACTTTGGATTAAACATGCAAAAGTTACTGCTTCTCAGTAGTCATTAAGATCACAACCACGTTGACTATAAAACTAGCTGTCTAAGTGTGTTGGATGAAGGGATTCTGAACTCAGCTGGTCAGGAAAGACCTATTGCTTGAAAATGATGTTTCCGAGAGAAATCAAGGGATTGAAAGCTTTGGTAGAAAAGAATGGTCTTTTCCCAGCTCTGTAGCCACCCAATGCAAAAAGCCAAGCACTTCCCTCAGCTTGTCCATTCCCAGATGTCACACAGACAAACTCAGAGGCTGCGATGCCTTCCTGGGACACAGAGAACTGAGAATACTGTTTGCTATACAATAAATCCATGCACTAGAGGTAACATTTAACACAAGTATGCCAATACATACCAAAAGCAGAACAAAAAAGCTATTTCTGTGGATATGTCTTACCTTCTTACAATAAAGCCAGTAAGTCTCAAGATCCTTCAGTGACTTCTTCCTGCTTAGCTGTGCACCCCATAGCCAACAATGCCCTCTGCTTTGGGCAGGGACACTTTTCACTAGACCAGGTTGCTCGGAGCCCTGGGCCTCGAACACTTCCAGGGATGGGGCATCCACAACTTCTCTGGGAAATTTGTTCCAGTGTCTCACCACCCTCACAATAAAGAATTTCTTCCTAGATTCTAATCTAAACCTACTCTCTTTCAGTTTGAAGCCATTCCCCCTTGTCCTGTCACTACATGTTCTTGGAAATAGTCTCTCCATCTTTCTTGTAGGCTCCCTTCTGGTACTGGAGTACTGGTGGTACTGGTATCACCATGATGCCAAACAGTTCTGCTTTTACTGCTCTACATTTACTATTTGTCTGCACAGTTTAGGTGTACCTCTTGCTTTTACTTCAAACAATAAGCAATGAAGTGAATGCACATAAAAATTGTAAAAGGTTGTGTGACTATTACTTTCTTAGGCAGTTTGTAGCTCCGAACCAATTTTCAAATAACAGCTAAGGAAACAAAACCTTAATGACTGATCAACAGCATTCTCCTTTTGAGGAGGAAAGTAGACGGTACTTCACATACAGAGTAGTAGATTCTTGAAACTCCTTGTCAGTATAGTGCAGATGCAAAAAACTGACATGAGTGTAAGAACAAATTGGACAAGTACTTAGAGACCCACCAGAGGCTGCCAGACAAACCTCTCCTGAGCTAAAGCCAGGGAGGTTGAGAGACCACCAGTCAGTTTTGTGGTGAAAACAAACACTACAGGTTATCAGCCTCTGCAAACGGTGAAGATAGATCTAGAACATGCTGAAGTCTGCCTTTGCATTTGTGTTAGGACAAAATAGAAAATGCTATGTGAAACAAAAAAGAAGAGTTGTCCTGTTAAAGCTACTCAAGAACTGAACTATACACATAAACACTAATTAAAAGTGCTCAGCTGTTATCCGCACTATATTCAATTGCTTTGGTAAGTAACACTAAAACTGTCCCCAACACCTCTGCACCTCCACCCCCAAAACTACACAACAAACAAAACCTAAACCCCTGACCTCTGGACTTCAGAAATATCACAGCACAGACAGCAACCATTATGTACACTTTTCCTCCTTTTTAAAAAGGCTTGCCTTTGCTTTCAGTAGGACACCACCTAACTGAGGAAGAAACACAATCTATGACATGCTTAATATCTGGCTCACTCCTGAGGACAACTCACACCAAATGGCAGACAGCAGCTCTGCAATATGAGAGCTTATGTACCAGGAAACAGGTTACAACATCTGTTCAAATCTGAGAAACTAAAAAAAAAAACCAAAAACCAAACCAAAGCAAAAAACCAAAACCACCACCAAACTGCAACTAGGTCCTATTCTGCCAGTAACTGCTACTAATAGCACATCTAAGAAGAACATAGAAGCGCCCAATTATCAGTCTTAAGATCCTCTTACAGTGTATTAATGAAATTTACAGTGGTCTGCAAACTTGTTCAGTTTTCCTCTCATTTCCTCCTGATATATTGTCTCTTCTCCTGCTTGCCTGAGAGGGGATGCAGGAGTGGTGCTGTGAATATCCTGACAGGGCTGGGGGTAACGGAATTTTGGGATGTGAGCAACCCACAGCTCTGCAGACAATGATCTGCTTCTCTAGGGCAGAACAGCTGCACGATGCTACCCTGAGTTTTACTTTCTCAGTGCCCAGCTGTCGGCTAACACAGAAGCATGAGGTTGCTAATCCAGTGCAGCTGGGTCTGCTGCTTCAGTGAGGATCCTACAAAGGCTTGCACAGGTACTAACAAAGACAGAAAAAAAAATTAATAGACTGGCTATGAGACCACCTCCTCACAGGGACCTAACACACCCCATCTCCAACACTAAAATTTCTCATTATTTTATTGTCAAGGAGGAATATTCAAGCTGAGAGCCTTCAAAGCATTATTTTGAGGTGTAACACAACTATTATTTCAAGCACCTGTATCTATTAAATTATTTTTTTTATGCAAAGACAGAACCTTCAAAGAACTTCAAATATCTCAGTCTGCAATAGTGCTGTTAACAGAGTGAGGACACCTTCAGTTCGTATACATGGACTTTTCCCAAAGACAGCCACTTTCTGCCCACTCTGCTTTCAAGGTGAGTACACAGCATAGTGGTCTACACTAGCACAGTGAAATCAATAAAAAATATACCCATATAAGTAAAAACCTTCAAATTCAGACAGTTTCCTAGAAACTCCATCTTCCCTTTGGTGTTTGCTTAGTTCCTTTTTTACCTGTTCTCCAATGATACATTACACACTTCCATTAATCTTCATAGAAATATAAGAAAAGGGACCTGCATTGTTTTTTTACCCTTATACTAAGATATTTTCTTTTGCTAGCTTTGATTTTGTAATTTAGGTTCCCAATTATGACCTTCAGGATAGCAATATGAAATTTATATTTAATTTCTGTTTCTCACAGATAAATTTTGTTTCTTTCTGTTGCATATTTCCTTGCTTTTTTCAGACTAAGGAAATGGAGAGTGTGAACTTAAAACTGAAACACACAACACCTAAGATTTACTGTGATGAAAAGAAAACAACAAAGGTTGGGCTGAGAAGATACTGTGTGAAAGTTACTGGATGTGAAGCAAAGAAGCAGATAAACAAACTGCCAAAAGATTAAATCTTGAGCTTGGAGCAATTAACACAGGGCATTAACAATTAACCTCATGGAGCATCTGTACCTGTAGATAACAGATAACAAGAAGCCTTAATGCAGGTTCCCTGGAACAACTAATTCTGACAAATCACAGACAAGGAGTAAACACCACGTTTAACCCTCTTTTAAAGACATTTTACAATTAATAATTGATATTAGGAAGAAGCACTCGTGTATCCAGGGCAATTGCTTTTAAAGCAAACCTGTATATGTTTTGTCCCCTCATTCTAGTACATTAAAAACAACAATAACAAAAAACCAATTTATCCTTACCTGTAGGTTGTGGTTTGCATTGTTTTGGGGTTTCTTGTAAATATATGCAAAATGTCTAATTTCAGGTACTACTTAAGCCTTACAGGAAGGTATGCAAAAGAAAATTTCAGTCCAAAACTGTGGGGTTTTTAAAACACGTTCCAACATTCCACTAGACATAGTTTGAGAAGCATTTTGAGTTTTTACAATCACAGCACTAGAACGTAACCATGCTCATACTTTGCAAGAGACAAACTATGGAAACCTTAAGTACCAAAGAGATCTGAAAGACGTGTATTCACTTTGGCACCGTAGACAGAAAAAACTTCTTGAGAAAGTAGGAAAAGCGGCTTGGTCACAATAACAGTAAGAGGAAATAAAGGCAGCTGTATGACACAGAACAGCAGATAAGGCAGGAAATAAGTGTAAGAAGTGAGGATATATATTTTACCCTGTGGAAGGCCAGAGAAGTACTAAAAGGAGACAGGATGGAACACTTACGGAAGTGGCGAGATTACAGAGTTTCCCCTTGCACTCATTCTTTTTGTTATTGACTGCATTCAGACCCTGAGACACACAGAAACACAGATGGCAAATTGCACTTGCACTTCCACTTCAATCTTCAGTAGAAAAGAGTAACAATATAATGCTTGCAAGGAATCCTGCCCTGAAGCCTAGGTACACATCCCACTTACAGTGTCTTTGTCCTCTTTCTCTCAAATGTTGCTTTTGAGCTTACAGAAAGACATTTTGTTTTCTAAGACTGGCCAGAAGTTTACCTTCAGCTATTTCATCTTTTTGTGCAAGAAACACTCCTGCAAGCAATTCTATAGAATAGAAAACTTTAGATTATCTTTGAACGTCTTCACTTTGTAAATACAAAACACAAGACCTAGAAATATGTTTTTCAGATAAGCGTGTATTTTGCTGTCCTTTCCCGGATTATAGGAATCTACAGCTCTGTACTTAGTCAAAAAGATGCATTGGAAACAAACATTCTGCCATTTTGCAATATTTACCAGATTTTTAAGGACTCAAGTACACATTTTAAGGTAGTTTTCTGCCATTGACAGACAGCCAGAAGTTATTCCTCTGGTAAGCAGCTGGAAATGCACTAAGTCTTGGAAAGCTCTGAAGCCAAAGGTGCTTGTCTTCAAGGCAAATGTGCCATAAAGCATTACAATGGGTAAAGCAACTCCATTTACACAGAGAATTGCTGTGTGGTTGCATATTGGACCCAAGAAGGACCACAGAACCTGCTAAACAATTCCAGGACAATACCACATGCAAAGATTGTTATATTAACCTACAGGAGAACCTCAGTGAATCAAACATGCCTTTTAAGTTTCTTACAAGCAACTCATATTGTGCACACGTAAAGAAAACCCTTAAAGTAAGAACTGACCAGAATTACTTTTTTTCCTTAAGACATATAATGTGATATCTTGACTCAAAGGTACAAACTTCATATTATTACTCTCCTTCCTTAAAAGTCTTAGAATAGCAGCCAGATCTATTTAAATTTTTTTCTGATAGGGTCTTTTTGGTTTTTCTTCTTCTGTTACGTTTCAAGAGACCTCCTGAACTAAAAGGAACAAGTCCTTTACAGCCACCAGAACAGCCACACAGGCATTTTGGGGAGTCCTTTAATCTCAAATTGTTTCTACTAACAGTACCAGATACAAACAAGAATAGGTTAATATTACACTACAAAAAGGTCACTACTTCTCTCATTTCCTTTTATTTAAAGGAAAGCTGTTTGTTGAACGTTACCTAAAGAAAGTTCAAATGCAGCCCACACAAGGGCTCTCCAGGAGAATCCATCATAGAATGAAGTGGGCTGGAAGAGATCTATGAGATCATCAAGTCCAACCCTTGATCCAACACTACTGTGATTACTGGATCATGGCACTAAATGCCACATCCAGTCTCACTATGCAGTCAAAATAGTAATCACTGCAATAATAATCCCTACGCAGAGCAACAACTTGGAACAAAGTCAGTCATGGCTCTTGGCATGAGGCTGCAAAGGCATAGCTCCAGTATTGTCCATGAGGAGAGTGGAGGCAGGAATGGAATGTTGTATCCCTGGGAAGGCAAGCAAAGATGTGTAGATGTGGTTTAGTGGCAGACTTGGCAGTGCTGAGTTAATGGCTGGACTATGATCCTTAGGGTCTTTTCCAGCCTTAAAGATTCCACAACTCTATAATTTGACAATCTATAGGCTTTTCCTGCCCATTTTTATCTCCATGCAAAAGATGTACATTCTGTAAGGGGCTCAGATCTGCAGAAATTTTATTTGAACACAGACCTGTTTCAGGTGAAAACGGGTAAGGTGCTATTCCTCTTCATACATGTCTACAGGTGTGTCTCAATGGAGTTTCCATCAGAGCTTACCTTCAGGAAAACAACAGCATGACCCAGAGGAGGGGCAGGACAGTAAGAACAATACGAACCCTTCAGTGCTCTCTATTCACAGTACAAAGGCATTTTTATTCTCCACCAGAGTGTCAGCATGGTAAATGTGGATATGACAAGAGTCAATACAAAGGTAAGAGCTCCTCCTGTCTATGCTCATAAGGCACTGCTAGGACAATATTATTTGACAGAATATCTGTTTAATCTACTTTGGCAAAGTATGGCATATAAATGCGCAAACACAGGAAAAAATCTGAAACCTCTGAGTAAGCTCTCTGTTCAAAAACTTGTCTGGTTGAAGACAGCAGCTACCTGAAGACCGGGGAACAAATCAAGTGCTATTTCAAAGACTGACTGATTCCTTATCTCAAAGTAAAGCTAACAACTCCTCAATTTTATTCTCTGTACCAGACCAGGAGCAGAACATCATCAGCTTTATTCTGATATATATCTGTAGAGTTAAAAGGCATTTCATACTGGTACATATAGAAACAATTTTATACACCATTATCAGATGTAAAAGAAAAGACTTCATCTCTCATTTGAACACCTTTCTAAATTCACATTTAGGCAGATGAATTCAGCTTTATTTTGCTGGAAAAAATTTATCTTGCAGCAAATGGAAGTGACTTACTTTCATTAACCAGAAACCTGGTGATTACTTTGCTATTTAAATAATCTGACTATTTTGTTATTTAAGTAATTCAAATCTATTGATTCTGGACCTGAGTTTTGCCATTGGCAGAATCCTATGAGTTTGAAAACCTAGGCCTAATCAGATTAGTCTGTCTCCAAAGACGCAAACTCTTCAAACCCCACAAAGATAACGACCAGTATTCTCTCTTTCCAATTTTCTGTATGGTCCTAATGGAGTTGCAAAGGAGCAGGAAGGGCAAAGCACAAAGCAACAGTCAAGTAGGAAAGCAACACACACAATGCCTGGAGACAAATACCCTCAACCTGGTACTTCCAGAGGTCAATCGCCAGTTCTCTAAAGAACATCACTAAAAAATGAAGGCTTTCCTGGATTTCTTAAACCCACTTTAGATTTTTCTACCCCCATGAGTAACATATGGAGAGGCAGGATATCCTGCACTTTGAAGACAATTTTATTTTTCTTTCTGATACAGACGTAACTAAATCCTTTCCAATGTATTTATGCAAACTGTGGCAAATGTATGTCCATAGTAGAAAACAATTTTTTCCTCAAGAAAATATAAAAACTCAACTCTTCCTAGTTGGCTGCAGACCAAAGCACACTTTAAATATTTCTGCCATAGCAGAGATGATTCACCAGAATACCAAAAATCACCACACTTTGAGCATGATAATGTTACTTAACACAGCAGTTACAGGTCAATTGTCCTCAGAAGTGAACTGAAACTCTGGAAGTGCACAGTTACAAACAGCCTGAGCTATTCCTCTGATACTTCTCTGACCACACAGTAATCATTCCAACTTCCTAAACCAGAGAAACAATGTGATCACAGAAGAGCTGCTTATTGGGTTGTCAAGCTGACTTAGGGTACCATGCAAACTACATGAGAAGGAAGCACAACCAAGGACAGAGGACTGGAAACTGAGTAAGAAAGAAAGGGGCAATTGCCTCAGCTGTTGCTTGAAACTACAGCCTTACTGGACTTAGAGCATTAAAAAAATTGCACTAGAAGAATCCTTGTATTTGGCTCCAAGCATTTTCACACTAGACTTAAGTTCCTGTTCTGCTCCACATAATCAAATTTGACTTAGCCTGGAAGGAGTTGTTCCACCAATAGTCACCTTTAGGGTTTCATGTACTACAGAACACTGCAGATTTGCTCTGGTCAAGAAATTACTATGAAGACAGGTATTTCTACTTCGTAGTTTCTAAAGTTGTTAAACTACAGATGGAGTTAAAGATGCCTATTGACTTGTTACTAACAGTACTAAACCATTAACACTCCCAATCCCCTTTAACAGTACAAAGGCAGGAAACTGCAGAGTTTAAGGTTCAGGGAACACTGCTCACTGCAGTGGAAAATGACTGCTTTCATCACTGAATGTAAAAACAACTTCTCTTTAAACCTTTGAAAGGAAGATCTAGCACACAAGTGAGGGATACAAACTGTAGTTGGTTCATACCTGCAGCTACGCACCTCCCTCTAGGTGTTCCAGTCTTCAATCTAAAACATAAGAAAAAAACAGGCATTGAGGACTCTAGAGTTAAAATCAGATAAAAACAATCACTACAATATGAATTCCATCTTGTAAAGCACTAAGGAATGTGAAAGTAAAACATATTTTTAATAACAGAAGTCATCACGAGGTGCTAATTACCCTCATTAGACTTAAAACTGAAGCTGTGTATTTCAGAAATACAGAGTAAAAGAAAGGGTGCAAAAGAAAGGACTGAAAAACTGCAACATGTCTGAAAACAGAAGTCTCAGAGCTCCTTAATAACATTCACTGGACTTATCCCACCTGTCTGACTTTCTGACTGTCATTACAGAGGCAGTTACCAACAGCAGTACTCACAAATCTAAACTCCTGTGTTACATTATTTTGACAGCTGCAGCACTAACAGACGACCCTGAACCCGCAGATGGGAACTCTGATGTAAGACTGCATAAATGAAAATGTGTGAAAAGGCATCAAATTAGGGAACACAAAGAATTAACAACTCAAGGAAAAGATGTTATTTCTACATCTCAAGCAAATCATCAACCAGGAACCATACAGATTTTCTTACTAGCACCTGATAAATAAGGGGTGCTACTCCATGAATTACAGCTCTCTTTTGGAAACTCCGCAACTGACCCGCAGCACAAGCCACCATATATTTAACCACAAACTTCGGATCTCTTTCACTGTGGAATTGCCCTTTTTTTTCTGTCAATAATTTCTTCTGTTTCCTTCTGGGTTATTTTGCAGAACAACATTTATGCCAGTCTGGCAGTACTTCACATAAATTGCAAACCCATTAACTTAGCTATAGGTACAAAACCAAAACCTGCATCCATCTGCAAGGCGAAGAATTACACAACACTATCTGTGTTTCACTACTTTGCAGGCTCCTTTATAATATTTGTTCTATATTTTTTAGTAAGTGGGAATAAGTAATCCATATCCTTTTCTAACTTGCCTTGTAATATACTTGTCTCATGTAACATACATGACATCAGGTCTCATGCCCTCTTCTCCAAAGGGACATCTCTTGAGAATTCTCTATTGCTATTTTGGAGTAAATTTCAATTGTTCTAATTTCTTCCTATTCAATTAAATCAACTGATTTAATTATGTATTACATTCTCTAAAGGAACAAAGAATCCTAAACACAGGAACAAAATTAATTTTCTTACAATAGTTCTTAAGAACAATAAAATCAATCCATAAATCCTCACAAACAAAACTCAATTATTTGAAATGTGCATAATGAAAATTAGGAATATTAATGAAAACTGAATTTTGTTCAGGGAACACTTTACATACTTATTTTTGTTCTGTTCCACAAAAGCATTCTGGATTATGAAGCTCCAACTAGTGATTCAGGCAAATATATTGTCTGAGTGTCCTAGTTCAGCAGCCAGGAACAGTTTTATCACTGTGTGTGTGTGACTAAAGCTGTGTATTCTAAACCCTCTAGGACATTTCCCAGAACTGTTAACAATGGACCATTTGCAGCAGCTGCCCAGGGCACACCTGACCCCTCAGGCTGTGAGCTGGGTGTGAAAGACACCTGTGAGATAAGAGCTGTGATAACTCCTCTCCGGGGAGGCATTAGCACCTTCACACCCAACCCGAGGGGGCGTGTCTGCTAATGGGCCATGAGGGATTCCAAGAATACCCCATGACTCACGGACTGGGGTACTGGGCACTCCCACCTGAACCTGAGGGTATATAATCTTGGGGTTGGGAGACTTCTGGGACCACTAGTCACATCCAGAGGAGGACCATAACCTTAACAGGACTGCAAGCATCATCTGCACCAACAGGTTTTTCTCTTCTTTTACTCTGGACTCAGGGGAACCACATGGGTCTCAGCACAGGGGCCAACAAACACCATCCTGTTTGTGCCCCAGGGTGCTGGGTTATACTTCTGGAATTTGTGGTTAAAACCAATTTCTCTTTGTATCATGGCATTTATTGTAATATTTTTATTGAATTGTAACTCTGACTTATAATCTCTTTTGTGTTGGGTTCACTTCCCCTGCCAGTTTACCTTTAAACCAGCACACTGAGGACACCTCCTTCCACCTCTGCTACATTCCTTTGCTTTTTTGAAGTTTAATTAAAAAATACTTGTTTATGGCCCCCCCCCAAATGGTCTCAGATTCCTGCTAACAGATCTGCCTTCAAAATACATAATTTTTTTTGTTTCTTTTAAACCAAATTTTTGCCAGATATTTAAGCCCTATAAAACATGTCTTATATACTAAGTTTTACTCTTTTGATAATCAGATTTCAGAAAAAATTAAATACACAATTTCTTGATCTTGTAAATGCTTAAGAATGTCTATATAAACAGCTTCCCTTCACACATGTAACTACGTAATACTCTAGAGAATTAATTAAAAAACTTCAAAGGAACCAAAAGTGCAGCTAACATAGACAGAGGAACCCATGTCTTGGACACCTTTGGGAAAAACACACCCCTCATTGAATCAAAGGCAAAATTCAAGACAACAAAAGTTTCAAAAACCAAGTAGCAAATCTGACAACCACCTGTAGAAAGCCTGAGAGAATGCTCTTAAATCATAAATTGTTTTAGTATAGTTCATTTAATTGCATGCATAACATAAATACAGTGAATCATTTATCTAAGTTTATACATCAGACAAACTTGAACCAAAGGCCAAGGAATCTGACAACTATTTCTTTTCAGAAGCAACTGGGACTTGGATACATCTGATCAAGGTATACAACGTGTGCAGCACAGCCATTTCTGTAATTAACTGATGTGGCAGAAAGCTCTTGTGAACTAGATCCTCCCCAGCACAGCATTAGATGCTCACAGCCAACTTCTCATAGTCGCATGAGTGTCGGTTCTTAGTGGGGTCAGCAAAACAATTAATAGGCATAAATCGAGACATCACAGCTTTTGCAAAGATTTTTCCTGAAGTTGCCTCCCAACTGAAGTGCTGCATCTGAGTACAGATGTCATTTTCAACTACTATACAAAGCCAGGAGGAACTACCACACCACTTGACAACTCCATGTAGAAAAACCAAGGTTTAACACAGAGATTTAACACTTAGCCCTGCCAGATCTAACAGTGACAAAATACACTCTCACTGATGAACAGTTGCAACTTCTGATACACAATATAATATAAATAGAACTACAGCTGGCAATGAAAACAAGTAGCTCTAGCCACTGAGTACCAGGCAATGGATACGAGCCCAATAAATTCAGTGATTCTGCTTCAATACTAAGTGGTAAAACTTCAGTCTCACCAGCACCTCGGACCATTTAAGAGAATACCAAATCATTTAATGGATTCTGATCAATGAAATTACTTACAGCCAGCACTTGTCTAGACCAGTTAGTTTCTGATTTCTCATTATAGTTCCCAGGAACTAATGTTTATGGGATGTCACGGTTACCATTGGCAACGAAAGAGTCTAACAGATAAAACAGACCACATAGTTCAACCTCAGATATACCCTGGTGTCAACAGTCTCTCACATAAATCAGCATTCAGTCTGGACTTACTGCATATTTGCATATTTTTAAGTACCAATATGACCAGTAACAAAAATTTGAAAATATAAAAAGAACTACTTATTTGGAGGAAGTAAAGAATGATGCATCAGAGAGCAACAGAGCGAGTGCACTAGACAGAGGCCGAGACAAATCAGATACTCTACAGCTTAGATAGACCACAAGCCACAGAAAGGGTGTCACTTTCTAGTAACCCTTATTTATGAGGCAACAAGACAACAGAGATAGAGAGGAGAAACTCCTGTAGTATAAAAACCTTACCAGGGAAGCAGCCCTACTTTCTTATCTGAGAAATGCCCTTCTACTGCAATTTTTACACCACCCAAACTTCACAGAACCAGAAGCGACATGCTCACTGCAAGGCCACAGCTCCCAGCCAATACGCTTGCTCACTTCATTTTTGCAGACAGAGCTGTGGAATGCCAACAGGCATACAGGTTAGCTGGCAATCTGTGCAGTCAGCAAGCAGACCAGCTGAATTACTCATGACAGTATGCTCCACTATAACTATATAACTTTTTTCAATTTAGATATAATAGGAAGGATAGAATGAAGAATAGAAGAGGTGCACATTTTGGGACCACTGAGGATTAAGACAGAAAGAAAAGAGAGCAAAACATTTAAAATGCTATGCTTCAATTCCCTCTAACCAGGACATCACAAAGTACTTAAGATTTGGGACACTGACCATATTTGCAGTGTCTGCTCCATGCCCAGTCAGCAATCACAGCCCAAACATTCTCAAGACGGATCATTAAGCCTTACAACCCATAACGAATGTGCCAAGAGACACACTTCAAGAATGCAAAACAATCCCATGATCCACTGTTGAAAACATTAGACTGGCACTTAGAAGATAATCAGTTCTGTTATCAACTATGGGGTTGAATAACATTCAACAAGTTTTTTGGTACTAAGAGCTTCCACTTGTACAATACTATCATCTTACTTTTTGGAAAAGGTATTCTGAGAACCAGTGACAGAATGTCTTGATTAAGGGTCAGAGTATCATCACACTTTACAGCTGCATCTCAGCTGAAAACCTAGTTAACAACTTCATCAAAAAATGTCCACAAAACACTTGTCTGTTAATAAAACCCAAAGAATCTCACTAACAAAAGAGTCAAGCTTGCTATCTCCACTCAGATTATGGCATTAAGGGACTCCCAAAATATATCATGAGCTGCAAATACAGAAGGTATAAACAAACACAACATTTCATTTAATTTTTGAATGAAGACTCAAAATATTCATTCATGTTTTGCTTTATGCACAGTGTACACACCACAGGAAGACCTATCAAATGTAGCAGAGTTTTGTATCTTCTTTTGAGTAAAAGATTGAGGTTTAGTGAACAGAAACAATATTCTTGGTTTAACCACTAAGCCTACTCCTACAAGCAACTGAACTTCAGCTGAACTTTAACACCCACATCCATCTCAGCCACAAGACTCAAATACTAACAATTTTACTTACCCATCATTAAAGGGCAAAGCAAAGAATCTTAAAAGGAAAATCGTCCCTGTGCCATGTTTAGACAGACACAGTTTGCATAGCTCTGTGTTAAAAATTCAAGGTACTTACACACCTTTCTTCTGATTTCACAAAAGGGAATAGATTCAAATGCAGAGAATAAAGGTATATTGCAGGTGTCCCGACAAAGATCCTCCAATGCAATCACTACTCTGTACTATGACACCTAAAATACCAAAGGAGCACACAGTGCACACAGCCATGTCCAACATCTACTGCCAGCTTCAACACGAAAATAATTTTGAGGTGACCCAATTTGGAAAGATCAGATTTAAACTGGATGCAAAATTCTGAGTAGACCTGAAAATCTGTATTTGCAAAATGTTTAAGTATAATAATTTATATTTTATTTCAAAGAAGCACAACTAAGAAAGACTGATTTACCTTAAGCTTGTATGTGCATCTTGCTTGGCTTATATTAGACAAATACTTGCCATGAACTCTACCGTGCAGAATCTGCCATTGCCACGCCTGCAAACCAGAGTAAAAATATGCTCAATTATTTTCATCTTTATTTTGTAACAGGTACATGGTCAAACCCTTTGCAGAAGTAAATGGATACAAGTCTCAAACTACACTCATTTACACCTGCAAAGAATTGAACTCACTGCTCTATTATAATGAATGAATACTGATTCAAATCACTTTTAGCAGTAAATATTTTTCATTAATACCTGAAGAGACTTAATAATGAGTGCCTAGAGCTGAAGCTTTAAAAAAATATTTCATACTACTTCTTTTCCTTCATCAGAGGCAAATGCTGGCATTGTTGTGGGAACATAAACTTAGGAATGTCCCAACTTTTATCCAAACCTCCAAATTTAATAAAATCTAACCATTTCATTACAAAGCAGTTCTTACTGAGCTTCTACTCCAGCTCTGAAGGTTTCTAATTTGTCATCATCTGCAGCATCATTTGTATATACTTCAGTTTCTTTTTTTGAAACATTTCCCACCCCCTTCAGTATCTTTATATAGTATCTGAAGCAAACAACTATAAATAATATAGAAAAAACTCCAAAAAATCTGCATTAATTTACAATCTACTGAAAACACATGAATGTATAAACATATGCAGCACCTTGAAGCATTACTTTTGTCTGAATATCATTCACAAATGTGATGTCACACTTCAAGAAGCTTTTATTCTTAGTTGGGAACATCTAAAGACAATAAAATAGACCAATGGAATGCAAGCCCTACTGGGATCAGCAGCCTTTTACTCCACAAACTACCCTTATGGCCCATTTTGAGACCCTGAAACATCCTCTCCAGACTGCCTGTCTCCGGTGATTGATGCTCACTCACTCCTGTGCTGGCACAGCCTCACTTGCTCCTTTCTCTTCCCAAGGCCTCGGAAACCCTCCCTGCTGGATCCACAGCCTGATCTTAGACTTCAGCTGGGTGGGGGGAGAAAGATCAAGAGCGTCAATGCCCTTTGCCGTGAGCCAGAGAGTCAGCACTTGCTTCAAGTCTTATGCATGTATTTTCAGATGTTCTTCACTTACACACTTATCCATAAATTCTTTCCATTCACTTTTCCTGGAAGGCACAGTATAACATTAGCTGGTTTCCACTGCTAGCAGAAGGAGACTCCTGAAACTTTATGGCAAAAACAAGTACTATAAATACGTTTTTGGCTGCATGAGGACTCAAAATAGACAAAATCCTCATATCTTGCTGCATTCTCACGGTTTCTTTACCTTGTACTTACATTTGGGCGGTACTTTATACTCTCCCTGAATCAAAACCTTACATGTAACAGTCTGTGTGGCACATTTTCTCCCTGTCCTCACATGAGAAAAGCTCACCAATTTCTTCCCAAGTGAACTACAAGATTCTCTGTACAGCAGCATCAAACACAGTGTTTTGATCAAATACTGCATTCATAAAGAAGTATGTTAAGGCAACATTTAGCACTTCACTGCAGAGAACCAAATAACATGTGCCAGAGCAGGTGATACATGCAAACAATTCTTAATTTTTTGGGCTTATATTACAGAGAGGACTGGGTACAGCACTCTATAAGCATTTGATAGAAACGAGGAGGAAATATAAAGAAACAGATCAAGACATTTCCTACTGCAGATCCAGTTTAAGCTGATGGTCTTGCCAAGAGTACACAACTCTTTCCTCATCAGCTATCCATCTCCACCTCTATATAACAAGCCTGAGAAAGGAAATGGGCAAGGTGTGATAAAGACTACCAACAACAACATGGAAATAATAGTTTTAACCCAGTTATGGTCCCAGATTCAATTAATTGCACAACCACGCAGATGCTCATGGTGGCACAAAGGAAAAACAGAAAGATGGCACAAGACTTTCAAAGCAATATTGCAGATGCTCATTTAAATTACTCATGGAACCAGATAATCAGATTTAGGTGCCAAATTTCCCATTATTAATTCTCTACTGATTCTTTTTAAAGACTTTAAGTGATAAAAAAGGCTTCCACTGCTCCTGTTAAGAAACCATCATACTTATAAGAAGCATATACATGCTCTTTCATATAATCACCTTCACTGTCCCAATTTTTTGTCACTGGACTGCATCTGATATTTGAAGACATGGCATTCATTATCTGTGATTAAACTGTATGGTTCTGCTTTTTAAAATCACAGGTAAATATTTTCTAACTTTCACTTATTCTTCCTGCAGTTTAATACCTGTACTTGTTTTTCAACAGCAGTGATGAGTTTCTTTAATTTCAAATGAACACTGGAGTTAATTCCAAACTCCCGTAATCTTCCCACATATCCACCCTTAAAATAACTTTATTAAACGACATGACCAGGATATTTAAAAAAAAATAATTATTTTTTGTGAAAAATAAAATAGGGCAAGAAGAAAATAAAAAATTGGGCCTACCAGTGGACTTTCAGTACCTTCAAAAGACATCACACCAAAGGTAATTTTTCATTTGTCTCCAATCCTGATCAAAGCTTTTCTGCAAACAGGGTAACACAGCCAATCTAGAATGGATTACCTTAAACTTAAAAGTATATACGGCAAAAAAGATCTCCTGTCTTGACAGCTTAGGTTAACTCTGAGCAGTGTCACTTTCTTATATATCGCCTTTAGCAAGATTCTTACAAAATGGCAACATTTAAATTCCCTACTGCCATTCTATACCCTGTCTTTCATCTACTCAATGTCCGTGGTGCACATGTATTTATTCAGTGTCCTACCCACTTATCATGACATCTTTCAGAGAATGGACACAGTATTTTTTAAATATGCAGTAGGGTACTTCTAAGAGGCTTTGAAACTGCCTAATCATATTCCTGCTACAAGACTACAAGGAAAAGGTAAACATGCTACCAAAACCCACTTGAAAGTAGAAGAGTCACAAAACCCCAGCCACTGGCATCAAAGAGTAGGAAGAATTACCTTTAACTACTAACTCATAAATGAAAGAATGCCAACTAGGGAATCAGGAAGTGGAAAAGTGGGAAGAAAAGCAGGAAGAGGGCCAAATCCTGACAGAGGAGGCCAAATTAGGAAAAATATCAGGATTCTTAAGGCTTCAAGCTTAACATCCCAGAAGTTGCCTATTCCCAATGAACTCCACAGGTTTTCCAGATGAATATGGAACAACTATTGCAGTGCATCTGTAGGAAGATGCTGAAATGAATTCCAAAACCAGCACTGGACAAACACCTTAAAAACCTCAGAGACTCAGCTGAAGTTTCAAAAAGCAGTTTCTGGTTCTGTTACCCTGCCTGTGCTTCAGTTGTGATGGGTCGTTGTCCACACCCTGCCAGTTCTCTTTGTGTTGCCCAGAGGCCTTTTGTTCTGTTGATGGGCCAGCTATTAAGCAGTGCTCGTCCCCACCCAGGTGCTCTGCTGAGGGCTCCTTGGCCCTTCTCCCCTTTCTGTTCTGTTATCCCTCCTGGCTAGAGGGAGGGGTGGGGGGGCAGGCCAGGGCCCCAGCCAGCCCTGCCCCTGTCCTAGTTCTGTTGGTTAAGGGACCTTTGACCCTGCTTTTTCCTCAGTTTTCACCCAATCCTGCCAAACCTGGGGACCGCCCCCAGGACTGGACATTACCCAGTAATAAACAGATTATTCTCTGCCTTGCAACTGCTTGGAACTCTTGTCTCTCCCTCCCCTCTCTGCCCCCATGGAACAAAGAGGATAGCAGGGAAACCCTTCTCCCTTTTTCTTTAAAACCTATAGTGCATCCCCATTAAACAAAGAATGATCAGAAAACAGCCACACAACAAACCTGAGTTCAAACAGCTCAGGAAGCTGATCCTCTGTTACACATCAGTCACAGGTCCCTGCCTGCAGAGGGATTCAGACATTGCCAGGCAGCTGAGATCCACCTATTTACCACTAAAATTTGCTTCTTCCAAATTCAAGACACTAGCTTTCTCAGGAGGAAATACACTGAAGACATTGCAGTGCTAAAAAAAAAGAAAAGTAATTCAGACTGAGTTTATGGAACATGGTCCTCATTTAGAAAAATGCTGCCTTCTATTTCACAACTGAAACAATGTTTTCTGTGCTCAAATTCCAGAACCAAAAGGCCTAAAGTCTATTTGCACAGATATTCAAAAGGCAGGAGAATTTGTAAGTGGACAGTATTTAAAATACAGAAAAACTACCCTATAAAGTATTTCCCTCTTTCTCCCTCTCAAAAGAATTACTGCCAATGTTAACAGTGTACCCAGTTGCTGCCACTGTTTTGAACACCTTTCTGCTACTTCAAAGCACGTTGTATCAACAGCCTACACAGTGACAGCAGCTTACAGACTTTCTGCACTATTTGTTCATCTGATCTTGACAAAGCAATCGTGAATTGTCATCATACCAACGTGTGCAGGGCATTGATACAAAGTTTCATGCAAGCAGACAGCCAGGGAAGTCTTAGCTACAAGTTTCCAGTTCTTCCTAACAAGGTATTTCCCACAAACCGCATCCCTGAACACCAACTCCGGATTCCTAACTAGGCAGACCAGGGTCTAGCTCCTCGTTAATCCACATTGCCCATAACAAGCAAAGGCACCACTCAGATCTTCCAGGACAGGATCTAGCTTTCATTAATCTTCAAGGCAGACAGTGACAACAGACCTTTTATGGAAAGAGACAGGCCCTGGCTAATCTCACCCCAAAGCAGGAAGGGAGATTAAAATCCTCATCCCAGAAGACAGCAGCTCTTTTGGAGGTTTAATCTGTATTTTTCTGATGCCACTGCCACTCACTACTTACTGTCCCTGCAAGACAACTTCCTTCCCTCCTCCACTCCTCATCCCTAGACTCCCAAATTTGGATGAATTGCATTTTACAAAAAAACCTTCCACAAACAGATCACCTTTCACTTGGAACGCCAGTCTTCCCCAGAGATGCAGAGACAGACAAACAGACGGAAGTAACAGAGACTGTAAGCTCTCAATTCTGCTCAGCAGATGCCCACCAGGCCAGCCACGCTGCCTGGTTATCCAGTGTGCTGCTGCTGGACAAATATAGAAAGCAGAGAGGGGAACAAGCATTTCAGCAGAAGAGATTCTGCTCAGCTCCCAGGGAAGGAGGAGGCAGGGAGCTGCTTTACCCATACATGGTCTCTGCAAGAGACTATTTCTAAGGCAAGTTCCTTTACACATGCACACCCTCATTCACTGTCACACTGCGCAAGAAGGAAAAGAATTAAAGTGTATAAACTTCAAGGAGTTGCTGTTTTGCAATGAGTTCCATGTACATTTTGCTTTATTCACCCACAGACTCTGGACAGCAACTCAGAAACAAGACACAAATCTCCATTCCAGGGAATCCCCACATCCAACAGCATTTCAAGAATTACTAAACTGGCAAGGTCTTCCTTGTTGCTTTTGGACACACACATCCACATACTAAGTTCTTGGTTTGACCTTCCTCACCACCAGCCCAAACTGAACTATAGCAATCTTTTTAAACTCTTCTCCCTTCTTAAGTATTGTCCTAAACCAGCAAGCATGACCTTTCTCATTTGTTGATACTAATTACCATGGTGACCTTCCATATCATGTCTGCTTTCCCAACAGTCCTTTTTGCCAGTGTTTAAACACAAACTGAAACTTTTTCTATACATGCTTCTTAAAAACAGAAGAAATTTACTTCTATGCAGCATCCCTTTCTCTCTCCACCCATCCCATCCCACTCACCTCTGTTGTAGTTTGGGATTATTATGTAAACTCTCTCCCCTGCCACTAACTGCCATTAGTTAACAAAAAGAAGTGGTTAACTGCTACCATCTTCTTCTTGATTGGTTGGGAGGAGGGCAGGCTGTCTCTTTTGGTTTTGGGGACATTTTCCATGTTTAGCTGGGCTGAACGCAGAAGCGGGGTGTGTGCATGTGCCGCTGAGGAGGGAAGCCGTTTTTTTCTCCGGCTCCTGGTTGCTGCTGCTGCTTCTTGATGAGCCGGTTCTTTTCTCCTTGCCACGGCTGTTCTCCTGGTTTCTGCATTTGGGGTCCCGGTCTCTGCTCCAGTCTCACCGCCACTTGCAGCGTCACGGCCTGCCCGCCCCGGCTGGGGCAGTGACCTGGGAGAGACAAGTGCCAGCTGCTTTCCAGGACACGCGGCGGTTTTCCGCGTCTTCGTTTGGGACAAGAGACACAGAGGGACAGACAGAATTCATCTGGGTGGTCGCCGCTCGTCTGTCTTGCTAAAGAGGGACTGGGAGCTCACCCTGCAGCCAGCCAGGCTGTGACACTGACACTGCCTAAGTATAACTTTTCTCCAGGAGGGAACCTGCTGGGTTTGGTGGTTGTTGTTTTTTTTTCTTGTGGTGTTGGGGAAGCAGTTTGCTCTGGTCTGTTTACAGTTATATCTATACCTATATATATATCAGTTAAGAACACTTATCCTTCTCATATCCATTTTCTGATTAAAGTTCTTTTTCTTAAATTTGATAAAGAGTGGTGTGATTATTGTGGAGGAAATCCCCTCCTCCGCTTGTGGGTAAACATTTTGGTTTTTCCCCTCAAACCAAGACAACGTCCCACTCACCTCCTTGCATGGAAAGTGCAAAATAAGTATAACTGAATGCCCAAATCCCTAGCTACTAAAAAAATGAAGTAAGTGGCACAGTCTATGACTTTTTTTTTTGGTTTTAGTGCATATGATAGTCCGCAAACTCCAAAGCAGTTTCATTTATATAATAAACTAGACTTTTTCATGAGACATTTATTACCCTGTGCTGCTGCCTATTTCTTCTATTTGATGAATCCCACATTTATGTGGCTCGACAAACCTACCTTACAGAGGTTACCAGGAAAGTTCTCTCATACAAATAACTGGAAGCTGCACTTTACAGCTATATCAGGAACGCAGAAGCCAATTCACAACTCAGACAAGTAAACTAGTCAGGTTAATGTAATTTCCAAGTAGATATAGAAGTGCTGGTATTTAAACCAACAATTTTGATGGTTTTTTTCAAATTTCTCACCACTGAGATAACGTCTTAGTCTCCCTACAAATTCAGGAAGAAACCAGAATACTCTGAATTAGCTCTACACCTACGCATAGCCTAAATCATTTTCCCCACAAAACTGTTCCCCAGGAAATGCTTATTAAACTTAGTCTTGAATTAAATGAAAAAACACTTACAAACACAAAGAAACCTCAAAGGAAATTCTGCATCAGAGAATAAGTGTCAAAAGAGCTTCCATGTCCTGCAATACAGAGAGTACCACCTACAGCCAGTGTCTGATACTGATCAAATTCTGGCCATGAATGCACAATTCAAAATGTAATATGGCTGGCTTTTCTCCATAAATATCAGAATATCCTCACTTAAATTTTCCTAAGTCACCAAAGCATATAA
The DNA here is from genome assembly GCA_013396695.1 of Sakesphorus luctuosus. NCBI lineage: Eukaryota > Metazoa > Chordata > Aves > Passeriformes > Thamnophilidae > Sakesphorus > Sakesphorus luctuosus. Next base: position 538,898 of record VWZD01012439.1, read on the forward strand.
ACATGGATTTCTGAACAGTCAAAATTGCTTTGGAGAAGAAAACATACAACTCTTTTTTTCCTCCAAAAGATTTTGCATATTGATGAATTTTAATGATATCACTTCTAATGTCACTTAGGACTGTGCAAAGAATCTTTACTCTTTCACTCATGAATCACGTTCCACATTGTACAGTCATAAAACAGTGACAGGCAAGACAAGAAAAAAAACCCCAAAGAAATACAATTCTTCACTAAGCTGACCTGTCATCCAGATGTATGTTTTTTAATTTAGAAGTTTAAATGGAGAACAGGATTTTTTTAAAGCAAATAACAAGGAAGCACAGGTAAGTTGGCAAAAAGATTTTAAGATGATGCTTTGCTTAGGAATACGAAACTTAAGAGAAGAATCAATTTTACACTGTGTTGTGCCTACTTGAAATGCAACAGCCAGATGTGACATTCAAAATGTATCTTTTCTTCCTGAAAGACCAATATTTCATTGCTGAATCATTTATCAAAGTTCTACCTTTTAAGATTTTGCAGAGATAATAACATGCATGGTGTCCATCCTGCAATCTCTGTATATTAGGAAAGATGCTCCTGTTTTTGTATGTAAACTTGGACATTGTCTGCTAACTACCCCATTCATATTACAAGCTTCATAAATAACCAACTCCTCTGCTTTGGAAAAAACAGATATGACTATTCCCTTTCCAATAGACTAAAAGATTTGTGGATAGTGTGCATATGTTGCAGTGTCTTCTGAACTGCAGTTTGAGGGGAAAAATAGCAGAGAATATTCATGGGTTCAATCAAAGCCTGAATTCTAAAGGATGTCTGAAGAACAACAGTTTTACTTTGACATGTGAAATACTGAAATCCAGTGGATAACAACTATATTATTTTTGTGAAAGGTACACTACAAAAGAGCTTGCAGACAGAACTGAAAGCTACCAGAAAGAACAGTTTGGATGGTGGTAAAAAAACCAGAAGCCAAGGTCCTGAAAACCTCAAAATAATTTAAAGTAAAAATAATGTAAGACATTCACTGAGTTATTACATGAATCAGGTGAGAATTCAGCTCTGAGAGAGTACAGAGTGTGCGAGCATTAAAAAGACACAGTCTGTGAAGGAAAGCCTGGCAGACATCACACCAGCATGACACCAGACACTCAGCATTCATCCCCCTATCCACGTGCTCATTCAAGATCTCCTTGAGGTGTGACGCTGAGAAGGACAAAGAACCCAAGGTGCCCACTCATTTGCACGGATTCCAGCAACACTCCAGCCAGTTATTCCAAGTTATATTTACAAATAATGTAGTCAAGCCAACACAGAAATTCAAGAGAGATGTAATTTTAAGCCCAGTTTATATAATCTTAAATCTACCTGGATGTTTACCACTGCAAGCCAAGACATTAAATCAGTTACAAATCCACTCTAAATCCATACAGACTCATTATCAAAACTTGCAGTTTGCCAGTCTGCCACTAATCACAGAATCAACCAGGTTGGAAATGACCCCTGAGATCAATGAGTCCAACCTATGACCCAACACTGTCCTGTCAACTAGACTATGGCTCTAAGTGCCACATCCAGTCTCTAACACTTTGTCACTAACAGAGCAGCCAACAAGCCAGGACATTTTTTCTAAAATAAAAACAAAAACCAGGCCATGACATACTAAGTATACTAAATATGAAAAGGTAATATGCATACATGGGACAGGCCAGACAGCCTGTGGACAAGGATTCCACTTCAAGGAAAAGGTTTTCACTTACATATATCTTTGTGACAAAGTGCATCATCTAAACTGGAATTCTCCACTAAGATTTGAAAACTACTGAAGACTTCCACTCATCTATTTCGTTGCTCACTGTTTATCCTCAATTCAGTCAGCAGCAATGCCTTTTCTTTCAGAATGCACAGACCTAAGATAGCTGGAAGTTTTAAGCTAGCCAAGATCTCAGAAAAAAGACTTCCTTGCCCTGGGATGATGACTGCTGCACTGTACTGCTGTCACACAAATATGCCTGCTCTGTCTGTCACAGTTCAGACTTGGGAGCTATTCCTGCAGCAAAGCATTTGCAGACTTATTGGCACTGCAGCTTTAAAATAGTTTACATTTTCCCCCCTTGCTCTATCTAAACTTCCTGCTTTGATCTAATGTATATTTTAGCTTTATATGCTTGAATTTTGTATCAGGTGCAAAAAAGACAATATTCAGTTGATGTTTGGGAGATGTCCTCTTGAAAATGTGTATGCCAAAGCTCTCTCTTTCCACTGTTATGTTCCAAACCCAAAGCATCTTGGCACCTTTCTAAAACAGGTGTAGGCAGCAACAGCAAAAAAATGGTATCTTGCATTTTTTCATTTAACAAAAGCATCTTTAGTGACTGGAGAAAGGGCAATAAAACTACAGGTTACAATTTTTCAGTCAAGATAATCTCTCTCCTGCCAAGAAGTCTTGTAACAGGATCACAACCCAAGATTCTGTGCTGTGATACTGCGAGAGAAATATCCATTAGAGGCCCTGGATAACTCTGCTCAATTTACAACTCCCATTCTAATAAACCCTGAAGTACTTTAGTCGGCTTTGATTTACACTGTTTTTTCTCCCCTTCCTGCCAAATACCTGATCAATGGATAAACCTGATACTTTCTTGCCAGAAGGCAGTTGCCAGGGCAGTGAATAACTCTGCTTCTTGGAGGACAAGGAGCAATACTGAACGTGCCCAGGTTGAAACAAAACATTTAAGACATTTGTGGCAAGACTGAAAAATAAGAATGAAGAACTACAGATCTGAGTCTGCTGGACTATTGCTGCTGCTTCAGTAACCAAACTCACATCCTGACTTGGAAAACTGGACTGTTTCTTGGACATATTGCTGAGAAACAGTCTCCAGTTCAACAGCCTGAACAGCGGGTTCTTAAATCCCAGAGTCAGAGACTAATAACCAGGACATTTCAAAAACTATGAGAGTTTGTATCACTTCTCACCTAGTCTAAAAAAAAAGGAACTAAAGAAAAAATTAGAGTGGGCACTCTGAACAGGCTTGTGCAGACGACTCTGATAGTCCTTCAATACATTTCAGAAAAATATCCAAGGAATAGTTAAGAAGCAACCTGCTCATAACAAACTTTCTTACTAAGTTCAGACACCAGATTACAGGTAGAATCTTACTGAACTCAATATGAATCTAAATACTTAAGAATCACATAAACCTCTACCATTTATGACATTCAACTAAGTCAGCATATTGTTAGAAATAATTTCAGAAGAAAATTTACACAATATTATAAATATTTCTCTTATATTAATACTTATTCCAAAGCACTGTACTTTGCTTCAACTAATGATTCTTCAGTTATGCAAACGTCACTTGCAAGTTATGGATTTATTATTAATGAGAAAGACAATTATTGCCACCTTTCTTGCTTTCCTGTTTAGAGAAACAGTGCCAGGCAGCAGGTTTTCAGAATCCCTACTCATAGCAGAAGAAATAAATGTCAAAGCCACCTTGCCCTCAGCATGTAAAGATAATCTTACAAGTGCATTCTGAAGGACTAGCAAAAACGTGGATACAGCGATACTCAGTAATACCTCGGAGTTCTTTACTCCATCTCCCATTGTGAAAGATGGGTGAATTCTCACAGCCATCTACTTTCAAAATAAAACTACCTAACGCATAAAGTATCACGTTTTAACCTTCATGATTTCAGGACAATGACTTTTCAATCATCTACTTTTCTACAGATACTGTGTTCCTACTTTCTTTTGCATGCAAATAGAATTTCCCAGGCCTGCATCATCTGTTTTGTTTCACATACTACCCCCACCAAAAAACCCCCCAAACACTAAACAAAACAAAAAAATCAAACCAGCGTGTAACTGGGCAGGCAGGATGTGGCACTGATTTTTCAGAAATGTAACACTGGAGACTTTGACAGAGAAAGGAAAAACAGAGCCTCCAAGAGTCAGCATTCAGAAAGGCTGAACACACTCCACAAACACTTTCCCAGAATAAGCACCAGCAATAACTCTGCATGTGAGCACAAGCTGAAAGAGAACCATAAGCACATTAAGAAAAAACTGTGCTTTACATCACTGTGTTTTAAAATCCCTATCTGGTAACTTTACTACTGTATATATCTGCACCCATGTCCCTAAGCAGATGTAACAGTCACGTTTCTGCCCCGGGGCCTCTTCATGAGCAGGAATGCCACCGAACGTATGGAGGTGCCGGCTGCAATCTGTGCCCACCCAACACTTCCTATCTCAGTCTAAAGACATATGTACTCATTTTAAACATCTACTGCAGCAGTACTGATTCCAGCAACGCTGCTTCTAAAGTCTTTGGATCCAGACACAACTTGAGGAGGACAGAGTATCTCCCATTATACACAGCTCCCAAGAACATAGCTGAGGGGAATGGAAAAAAGAATAAAAATGTGATGGGTTTATCATGGCTACGCAATGCCAAGTCAGTGCAGTAAAATCTATCTGATCAACTAACCTACAGGAAAACAATAGAGAAGAGAGCAAAGGAGACCAGGAGATAAATTATCAATTTTTGAGATCCCTGGTACAAAAAGAAGGACTGGAATGACAGACACAAAAAATAAAATAAAACTAGAAATAAAACACGAGTCCAAGCTCGAATGAGCAATAAGCAAAGCACACTTCAAGACATAAATCCCCACCAAATGCTTTTCTAAATCAAGCGAAGTCCTGGTGAAACACACCCAACGACCACACTCAAGCAGTACATACAAGAATGCTGCAACATTTGAAAAATGTTCCCCGACAACTTCTGGCAGAAGAGAATGCCCGTGCCTTAAAAGGTGAAAATTGGCCCCAATTCCTCAGGAATTTAAAGGAGTGAAGGTTACACACTTCATTAGAATATTGCCCCTCAAATTCCTACTCATAAACAGTCCTATAAGAATCGCATGCTGTTATCAACCTTTACTACTTCTTCATCCATTTATCATCTATTTTTGTGTTCCGTCTCCCCTCGTTTTTATATTCCTCTTCCTACTTCATTCCAGCAGTGTCTGTCACGCCTTCTCACGCTTGAGATGCCAATTCCTCACGCTGTGCTGAACTCCGATTTCGCTGCTCGCGCTCCTCGCACACCCGACTCACCTCCACCCTCGGGCGCACCAGCTCACGTTTCACCGCTCAGAGCACATACTCCACCGCGCAGACAACACGAAACCGCACCCTGCGTTCCTACGATAAGCGCCCGGGGCGGCCGAGCCCGGGGGAGCCGCTCCGGGGTCCGCCCGGCCCC
>VWZD01012439.1:544449-621300 GCA_013396695.1 Sakesphorus luctuosus
GGTGCGCGCGCTCGTGGCGCTCGTGCGGCGTTCGGCCCGGCCCGGCCCGGCCCAGCGCGGCCCCGCCGCACATGGGGGTGGCAGAGGCGCTGGGCGCCGGCGCGGCGCGGCTGCTCTTCTACCCCTCGCTGCTCTACACAGCGGCGCGGGCGCGCCTGCCCGGGTCCCGCCGGCCATGGTTCCACCGCATCGACGAGGCCGTGCTGCTCGGGGCGCTGCCGCTGCGGGGGCGATGCCGCAGGGTAAGGCGGCCGGGCCGGGCCGGGCCGGGCCTGCAGGGCCGGAGGTGCCTGACCGTGCCTGTGCCTGTGCCCATAGATGGTGGCGGAGGAGAACGTGCGCGCCGTGGTCACCCTCACCGAAAACTACGAGACGCGCTTCTTCTGCTGCTCTCCGCAGGTGAGCCCGGGCATTGCCCGCGCCCCTCCAGACTGGCCGGTCCCGGCTCGGGCAAAGCTTCAGCCGCCTCCTGCCCCGATCCCGGCGGCGACCGCCAAGTCCTGTGACAGCAAAGACGTGACTTCTTCCACCCAAGGCGACTTTAAAAACTACGCGACAAACCAGTAAAGCGTGAGGATGCAGCCGCAGTGGCGGGGAGGGACGGGGAGCATTGAATCCACCAACACTATGTAGGAATGCCTTTTGTTTTGGGAAGAGATCCCAAGTCCCCTCTTTTCTTTTAGCTGAACCACATCTTTTCAGTTTCCTTTACGCCTTTTGGATGGTCAAAACTAAAGTTTTCATGCATCTGATTTAAAGGATTGGCATTCAAACTCTTTTTACAGCCCTGCTGAATTCCTCAACTGTCTCAAGAGGGTTTGGAGTTCTATCAGGAAAAAAACCCAAACAAAATTAACTGCCCAAATCTACTATTTCCATTTCAGGAATGGAAGGCAATGGGAGTGGAGCAACTGTGCCTCAGCACTGTGGATCTAACTGGAGTCCCCACCTTGGAAAACCTCCACAAGGGCGTTGACTTCATCCTGAAACACCGAGCCTGCGGTAACACTGTTTATGTGCACTGCAAGGCAGGACGCTCCCGCAGTGCCACCATGGTAGCAGCGTATTTAATTCAAGTAAGAAGGAGTTTGTGCTAAACGGGGTTTATTTTCATACAGTCCGGGCAAATCCACTCACCCTTTATAGTCTGCTCTCGCACAAGAAACCTGAGCATGTGCAGGTTCAATAATATTCTGGATTTTACAGAGTTTCAACACTCATTTTAAGACACCTCCAACTTCCCTTGCTTTTTTGAATGCAAGTTCAAATTTTGCATGATTCTGCTGTTCTTAATCCTTTCTATGGAGGAGCAGATTGAGGTGGGAATAACTAGTCACTCGTGAGGGTAGGTTCACTGAGCAGATAAACAGCCATTTTTCTCGTTCACATTTTCTCCTTGGTTCACTGAAAATGGTGAGCCTTCCTATGCTTTTCAATAACTACAAGCCAGGATCAAGAGAACTGACTTTGGATTTCTGAGTTCCTCTACTGACCCAACTGGGTAAGCCAGCACTAAGAACAAAATCCTACCTGTGGATTCTTCTGTTGGTGTTATTAAGTGCTCTCTGGAAAAATTTTCTGTTAGTGCTGAAGGGAAAATTTTCTCACTAAGTGCTGAAGTGTGACGTGAGTATCGGTAAAGTTTTTTCAAAATTTAAAAATGCAAGCTTCACTTTTGCTCTGGTCTGGTGGGGAACTATTCACAAAATGAAGGAAGAGTGAGCAAGACAGAAAGTGGAGGGTCCCGGCAGCAACCACCTCTCTTTAACTGAGGGACTCATCTCATGAATCACTGCATGACATTCAGGCCTGTCTAAGAGGAACGTGAAGTAAATAGAAGGGGCAAACACCAAGTTTTCTAGCATCTCTAATGTTGCCTGTAGCCTCCAGGAAGGCTCCATTAAGTGGTGCAAGGAAGGAATGGATTTTCATTTGCTGGGTTTCTTCCTTTTCAGCTGCATCACTGGACCCCTCAGGAAGCAATTCAGGCCATATCCAAGATTCGGCCTCACATCCTCATACGAAACAAGCAAGTCCAGGTCCTGGAGAAATTTCACAGGAACATGGTCGCTGGGACAGCTGCATAATGTCAGTAAGAACTATCAAAATCCCCATCTCAGCTGCTTTAAAAGAAGTTTTTATGATCTAATGAAGGCTTAAGCGTTGTTCTTGACCATCAATAAAGAAGCTTTCCCATAAATGACAGTAAAGGGAAAATGGGGCTCTTTCATTAAAGCTTTCTTTTCTTATGGCTAATATCTTAGTTCTCTTCGAGCCCCATAGTTCTTTTCTACACATCAGTGCTCAGCTGAACTGAAATCCACAGGAAGTTAAAATACTTGTATTTGAAACAAAGGGGAAAAAATACTTTGTCTCAGCAGAGACTTTATTCAGATTCTTACCCAAAGGGTTACAGTGCCAGCAGAGAGGTGTAGGAGGAAGTGATCGTAATTCTGTCTTTCACCAATACTATGTTATGATTACAGGTGGGGATTCCCTGTACAGTAAAGGAAGTTAATACTCTAAAAATTATCTCCTTCCTTATGCTAGGTGATAACAGAACAGTAAGCCAAGTATCCACTTGGTTACCACTCCTCTCGGAGAAGTGCTGAATGCAACCTACTTAAAGGTCCTGGGGTCAGCTCTGGAATCTGTCTGCCAGGCCCTCCTGCAGTAGGACATAGAAATGTTTAAATGGGGACATCCCTGGGGACACAGTGCACATCTAACTCTGGGACTGATGAAATGGCAGCAGCACACGGTCTCCTAGGCAGTTAAAACTAGAAGCCTCGGCCAAGGAAGATGTCGTCCATATGCCATAGGATTTGTTATTGGTGGTTTCGTTCCAGGCTAAAATAGCCATTTGCTGCAGTTTGGGCCTCAAACAAGCAGTTTATCATCAGGGAATCAAAGTAATGGCATTTAGTCCATCTGAAATCTAAGATAAAAGAATTCAATAAAGTTCAATAGTGCTATGTAACAGAAAAGGCCCACAATCAGAAAGACTGTACTTCCTTTGCACAGGTACAGAGAATGGGGTCTTTACTAGATGTTGTGAGCTTGTGATAATTGGGACTGGTGCTGAGGGTGGTAGGTGTCTCCGAGCTGTACAGCAGGACACTGTTGCTGCCCTTTCTATCACAGCCTGGTTCCTGCTTAGGCCAGGACAAACTGCAGGTTAGTGAGCAGCACTTTGATGCCACTCGTGACTGTTACAACAGAGGTGGCTGGGTTAAGTTTAAAAGTATTTGCATCACCCTTTTTATAGCGGTCACGAAAGACATAGATGCTGCCATTGCAGCTGGCAATTTTCCAGAGGGATGGTACTGAGCTCCAGGCATCTGGGAGGCACAGCCGAGTGAAGCTATCCAGCAGGGGATTATAGCATAGCAGGGAATCCCCCTCAGCAACAATGAACACCACATCCTTGTGCACAGCAGCATGCATGCGCCCCGCAAAGGGCAGTACATATGGCTTCACGTGGCATTTCTCTGAGTTGGTATCGTAGCACTGAATTAGCCGAGAGGGCTTGGTGAAGAAGTCTAAGTCATTTTCCTCCCCACCCAGCAGGTAAATGACACCATTAAGGTTTACACCTGCAGCTCCAGAGACTGCCACTTCCAACTGGCTGGTCTCTGTCCAGACATTGTCTCGTACTCTGTAATATATGACAGCATTAGAGAGAGTGTCCTGTAGAGTTTTCCCCCCCAGAGAATATATTGCATCCTTGCTTGGCACGGAGACAAGGGTGTGTTGGAGCCGGTCACGGGGCAGAGGGGCACACCATTCCCAGTCTATAGTCGCGTTGTTGCATTTCCACATGCGTCGTGGAATGGAGCCACCAACAACGTATAGGTCACTACCATGCTTGCAGGCTGCGGTGATCTGGTGACACAAACTGTTCTGGCCACTCACACTTATGGAGTCATCATCAGCACAATGCAGAGAGACAGCGAGGGAATGTGTACGTGATGACTCCTTTCCAATCAGGTAGATGTGAACATTTTCTCCAATCACCTGAGAGAAAGGAGAAGTGCGTCAGCAGAATTAGATCTGTTTACACAAACATCACTGGATTTTTCAGCTTAGGACCCACCTGTTGGTCTGGGGTGTAAAACCTGCTTCCCAAGTCCTGCCACCCTACAGCATTCAGGACTCAGAGCCTCAAGGCCTTTTCAAGATACCAGTCATATCTGACACAGCAAAATAGCCACAGATGTCACTAGAATCCCAGTGTTTATGGTTTGGGTAAGGGCCAGTTACATCACTGATGGAGTGCAGTTACTACAAGGGGAAGGCCAAACGCAGATTTCTGAATGGTCTCTTCAGTAACTGAGCATCAGGTAAAATAAGGTATTTGTGGCATTGCTCCTATCCCCAATCAAATCAGCCTTAGGTTAATTAAAATAAGCTGTCAGTGAGGTTACTATTTATGACAATTAAAGTATTCCTCTCACAAGCACCATGAATTTCAATGGCATTTATGTTTTGTGACTTGAAAGTCACACCTGCGAGCAGAATACCCTGGCCTGGGAAATGTGAAACCAGCAAGTGCTACACCAACCCCAGAACAGAAGGTCTTTTTAATACCTTAAGACTCGATCGAAGTGTCTCTGAAAAGCCGGCTCGCTCCTCCTTGTTGAAGTTGATCCAGGTTTCTATGGCAACTGCTGGATTTTGAGAACATGGAACGCCATCTGCAGTTTGGGGACAGAAAAGCACTTATGATACCTAGACAAATGTTGTGTACTCAGGAACATCCTTTTCCTGTGACTGCCTTCCCCTACTCCCACCCCAAACCCGACTTTCTAGAGTGGAAAAATAGACACAGAGGTTTATAGGTTTTGGCAGGCATGATCAGCACCACCAGCCAGACAACTACATAAAATCAGTTTGGCTAAAGTTCACAATACAGAGCTGCCAGATCTTAAGCACTTTGGATGAGTTTCAACAAAGGAACCTATCTCCAAGAGAAAGAGGGCAGGAAAGAGAACTCACATGACAAATATTTTCTTACTTAATCATTAAGGCAAAAAGATTCTCTTATTCAGAATCTCAGCACCTGCCTTTCTGGCTGGTCCTAGAAACCCATCTAGCAAAAGTCATCTGAAGAATGTTTCTGAGCTCTGTCAGACAGCTGACCCTCATGACTGAACATCTGGTGTTGCTGCTATCCTCTTAACATTTGGAAATCCCCAATGAGCTACTAAAGCTTTTCTTAGCCATGTGACACTAGGAAACACCCAACAAACTGCATCAGATTTCAATCTATCTTAAGACATAACTGGAAATTTTGGTTAAGCCACATACTATTCCATCACCATCATCATCATCATTATCAGTACACTGAAATTTTAAGTATTTCTCGTTTATTAGTAAAAGGGATTTCCATAAGCTAACCATCACATGTAGTGCTTAAATGGAAAGAACCTGGATTTTGAAATTGATCCTGGAGTGCAATAAAAGGTAAAGTTAGTAAGTTACTATTTTATTAAATAAATTCCAATCCTTTCTACTAATAGCTTCTTCTATTTAATTCTTCCTTTATTTAATTCTTCTTTAACTAAACAAAGATGCAGGAAATGCAAAATAAAAGGACCTTCCCTACCAGCAGAAGGAGTGTATTTCAGATCTTAATCCATTTTATGAGCTAAGTTGCAGCATAAATACTGAGTAATGTGATTCTATATACGGAAATAGATTATGCATGGAAAAAAGTTTTATTGAGCAATTATTTTAATTTAGGACCACAAACATTGAAGCCCATAGTCCTTAAACTATGATTACTATGTGGAATCCCTAGGAACTTAAAGGTGATTGACCTCTAGAGTTTTACGTCATGATTTTAGAGGTATCTTTTTAATAAACTCATGACTTACTTTAAAAATTTTAGCAGATAGTTATCAAAATTACTAAAATTTTATCACAGTTTTGAGCTATCAGTGCATATAATCAGTAAGTTTTTTATTGAAAATGTCTTTAAATGCAATAGACATAATATAATGCAGTATCTGTAAAGACTCTCATATGCATAGCATCAACTCCAAAACCTATTATAAGTCTTATGGACAGATTTGCCAGTGTTCCAAAGAAGCCTGTCATGGTAGGTTTGTTGTTGTAACAGCACATAAAACACATGACACACAAAGTAAAATTATTTACTCATTTACAAAGAGTAATTAAAGCAAGGAAGGGGCACATATGAAGTATGAGCCACTTCTACACTCCTGCTTCCTCTAGCAATGATACATAAATGCATAAAAATGGAATTGTGACTGCAGCATCCTGGAGGGGTATCCAAGTACTGGCTGTACCTAGGAGGGCAGCGGATGACCTTTAAGGATTGGTGGCAGCTGGACTAATAAACACTTGTTTATGTGTTGACACATCCTTAACAACACTGACTCATTGCATCCATTACTGTGGAGGATTATTACCTTTATAAGAAGGGTAATTCCTGTCTTACCTAAAACGTTTCAATGCCTCTATTTCAGTCAGCTGAGTGCCCAGCCTAAATAATCCTAACAATTATATACAATTGTAAATAACACCAACATAGTCTAAGGATATGTGTTCTGCTCAAGCCTTCTTACAAATGTTGAGTTATTGCATTACTATGTTAAATGATTATGAACTAAAGGGGAAAAAAAGACTCTCATAAGATGTTTATTTCTGGTAAGGCTTCTTTATTTTACTTTTAATGCAAACAGCAATAGAGAAAATTTTTGGAAGTTATGTTTATAAAACCTGTAATACTTCTAACCTGTTGACTCAGGAACTGCTGGGAATTACCAGCATCCTCTTTGTCTCTTTTCTACAGCTTAGATGTTTCCTGTCCAGTAACAATTAATTTGGGGTTTTTTTCTGATTAAGTTATCCAGAATGTTTTGCTTTGCTTTGCTGCTAAGTTTCTGAGTAGACAGTGATTATGAAAGCTTGGATCTTTCCATCTGTTTTGTTCAATCCATGATAGACTCTCTGAAAGTCTCTGGCTAGTTTCAAGAACTCCTTACCTGTAAGGATGTCTGTCAGTAGGCGGACAGGCAGGTGCAGGAACTCCTCTGTGTCTTGCAGTTGGGACAAATGTGACTTGGCACAGTGTTTTGCAGCTGTGTAGAGCTCCATGTCACTGTGTTGATCTGCCAACCACATGACTTGCAGACAGTTTCTAACCTGCACTGTACGGGCCAGAAAACGGGAGCACTCTTCAAAAAGGGCAGTCAGCTGGTACATGTCTGCCACTTCGTAGGTTTCCTGCAACTCCTCTGCCCTCAGCTTTACAGTTCCATGGTAAATATAGTCCACAAGGAGCTGAAAGACGCTCTCGCTAACATCCTGCAGCTCAATTACCCGGTTGTGGGCCTCCTTTAGGTTGGAAGTGAACATAGAACGAAAAAAGCAGCTCTGAGCTGAGAGGACCAAACGGTGCAGCTGGAATTCTTTGCCTTCCACTGATATTGTAACATCAGCGAAGAGCTCATCCTCCAAGCATAATTTCATAATACCCTGGGCCACGCGCCCTGAGTGGGAGCGGTCAGTGAAGGTGTAGTTCACAAAGTAGTTTTCCTCTGCAGACGAGCCTCCAGTCTCTTCTGACGAGTCCATGGTGCTACACAGATCAGACCTCCAGCAATCTGTAAAATCACAATAATTATATGGCTTTAACTCTCCACTAACAAGATTATGCTGTACTTCAGAGTACAGGGGAAATCCAAACATATTGGTAAGAGTCCAGCATATTTTAGACTGAACATAAATAGCACAGCCAGAAACTTCTGCTTGAGCTTCAGAATCTCAAACAACAAATGAGAAGTTGGCATAATTAAAATTATAATGTATACCCAACTTCCAGTACAGTGAACATCACATCCCAGCAGAACTGGGAGACGTGCATATCTTTTTGCCACTCACTTCACTGACACAAAGAAATGCATCAATAGTTATTCAAGTGGAAAGTCCAGCAACTGCCCTAGGAAAACTGTAAAGCCAAAAAAAATGTGGAGCAGCATAGCTGGACTAGATATAAAAAGGATTACAGTATTGCAATAACAAAGAGCATGGACAGCAGCTCATATCATCAGGATAATTACCATCCAAAACCAGCATGATGAATCTGTGCAGTGTTATCAAGTAAGGTGAACTTGTTTTTACCAAAAATATGCATAAGAAGTCTGCCAGATGTAACCACTAGTCCTTCAGATTAACCAAATGAGATAACGAATGAGAGAACTAATGGTTATACTCTGCTTTTTAATGTGCCAGACACCTTCATCATACAAAACATGTTAGATGTTGTAAGTCACTGCTTCCCAAGCAGAAGGAGCAACAGAATTTAAAGAAAACACCTTTTAGTAGATACTACAGATGTTTGCAGAGCTCCAGGTAGTTTTTTGGTCAAAAAGGCTTCTGAAACAAAGGACTGCTGAAGGAAGGAGCTCTTTTTTAACAAGGCTCTTGACAGCATTAAAAACAAATAGTTGCCTACCTTCATTCACTTTAAACTTATTTTTACAACTGAACTACCAGCTATGGTGGCTAATATCACAAATTTCTTCAGGCAATACTGAACATGATTTCCAGTTCAATGTTTCCTGAAGATGTGATTTCACCAGGAGACTCATAGTTACTTTTTCATGGTTTAATTTGTCCAACATGCCTTTTCTTACAACAGCTCTGCTTGACACAGAAGGGCTTCTAAGTTCTTTACTCAAATTCAGTTCACGGGAAGTACTACCTACATCCTTAACTAGCTGGACAAGTCTGTCCCATCTCTGGTGATGGCCTATCTTAAAATACCCTGATCGTGATTTTACAGGAGTTCTGGTCTGTCTGAAAAATATCTATACATTAGACTGTAAGAGACTGAGGAACTGCCATTAACACAGAACACATTGGTACTATTTTTTCCAGCTTTACCAAACTTGAGCCTATCCTGCACACTTTAGTTAAAGCTCTTTATCCTTACAGTCAAAGGTGCTCAGAAGATGCAGCCCAGAATGCGAAGAGACCACGGAGAGCACCAGGATACTGAAGGATGAACTACCCTACCCTCTTGGCACAACAGAACCAGCTTCCCACACTGCCCTGCAGAATTCCCAGAGGATGGTGCCAAGTCACAAAAGAAATGCCAACAGTGGCTAAAGACTGCTGCAGATCTCACATCCTCCTTTGTAACACAAAGCTCCTCGTTGCATCCATGGCGACTCTGCTATACTGAAGAGGTGTGGAGGGCAGTTAAGTGTCCCATAAAGCTGCATCTCACAGTCCATGCTCTCCATAGGGCAGACAATTGGTGACAGTGGTACAGCCAACACCTGGCACGCCTCCTTCATAGAATCAATTAAGTTGGAAAAGTCCTCTGAGATCATCGAGTCTAAGCTAGGACCAAACACCACCTTGTCAACTAGACTATGGCACCAAGTGCCACGTCCAGCCCTTCCTTAAACACCTCCAGGGGTAGTGACTCCACCAGCTCCCTGGACAGTCCATTCCAATGTCTAATCATCCTTTTTCTGAATAAATTCTTCCTAATGTCCAAGCTAAATCTCTCCTGGTGCAGTTTATGCCTATGTCCTCTAGTTAGTCGGGAAAAGAAGCCGACCCCCACCTGGCTACAACCTTAGGTAGTTGTAGAGAGCGATATGGTCACCCCGGGCCTCCTTTTCTCCGGGGTAAGCAACCCCAGCTCACTCAGCCGCTCCTCTTAAGACTTCTGCTCCAGCTTCCTTCCTTCCTTGCTTCNTGTGCCCGGCCCCGGCCCCGCCGCACGGCACCCACCTGTGGCGCCTCCCTTCATGCCGCCGCCCCGGGCTGCCCCAGGGCTCCTCCCGCCCCTCACCCTGCGCCAGGCGCTGCCGGGCACTCGCCGCTTCCGCCACCGACCCGGAGCCGTCCCCGGGAAGCTCTTCCGGCGCTTCCGCCCCAAGGGCAGCGCGGCGGCGCTTTCCGCTTCCGCCCCGTGCCCTTGGCCCTCCGTGTCCCGGCGCGATGTTGGCGGCGGCGGCGCGGGGCCTGGCGCGGGCCGCGCTGCGAGGTGAGGCCACCGAGGGCTCGGGGCCATGCCGAGGGCCTGGCCGTGCCGGGCCGGGCGGTCGGTGAGACGTGTCTGTTTCTCTCCGCAGCTGGCGCGACCCCGGCGGCGGCGCGGGCTCGGCTGGCGGGGAGCTCTGCCTCGGAGACTCGCCGTGAGTGCGGGGCCGGGCTGTTGCGGGGGCGCGGGGAGCCCGGGGCGGGCGGGTGTGCCCCTGTCAGNCATAGGGCAGACAATTGGTGACAGTGGTACAGCCAACACCTGGCACGCCTCCTTCATAGAATCAATTAAGTTGGAAAAGTCCTCTGAGATCATCGAGTCTAAGCTAGGACCAAACACCACCTTGTCAACTAGACTATGGCACCAAGTGCCACGTCCAGCCCTTCCTTAAACACCTCCAGGGGTAGTGACTCCACCAGCTCCCTGGACAGTCCATTCCAATGTCTAATCATCCTTTTTCTGAATAAATTCTTCCTAATGTCCAAGCTAAATCTCTCCTGGTGCAGTTTATGCCTATGTCCTCTAGTTAGTCGGGAAAAGAAGCCGACCCCCACCTGGCTACAACCTTTAGGTAGTTGTAGAGAGCGATATGGTCACCCCGGGCCTCCTTTTCTCCGGGGTAAGCAACCCCAGCTCACTCAGCCGCTCCTCTTAAGACTTCTGCTCCAGCTTCCTTCCTTCCTTGCTTCTGTCAGGGTCGCGGATGCCACGGCAGCGCCCGGGATGGGGGAACTCAGAGGCACGACCGACACCGACCTCACGGTCCGGGGCGGGGAGCAAGAAGGCAGGAAGGCAGGAGCGCTAATCCTCGGCGAAGCGCAGCCCCCCACCAGGGCCATGCTGCCGCCGTGCAAAGGGCCAGCGCGTTCCCTCGCCCCGAGGCGCTGGCTCAGCCCGAGGGGCTGCCGGCGCCCCCCGCCCGCCGGTCGTCATGGCGACCCGCCTGCCCGCGCCGTGCTCCTCCCGCGGGGCTGCTGCCGCAGCAGGATTCAGCTCCAGCGGCGCCGTCCCTGCTCCAAGGGTCTCCCACCCCCGGCGCCGGGAAGGGAGTCCCTGCAGTCCCGCGGGCAGCGCCAGGCTCGGCCCCAGCCCCGCTGCGCCACCGGGGCCTGCCCGGAGGTGGGAGAGGAGGAGGAGGAGGANCGGTCGGTGAGACGTGTCTGTTTCTCTCCGCAGCTGGCGCGACCCCGGCGGCGGCGCGGGCTCGGCTGGCGGGGAGCTCTGCCTCGGAGACTCGCCGTGAGTGCGGGGCCGGGCTGTTGCGGGGGCGCGGGGAGCCCGGGGCGGGCGGGTGTGCCCCTGTCAGCAACCGGGGCCGCGGGAAGGCACGAACTGCCCCAGGGACGCTGCTGGGCGATGGAACCACTTCAGTGAGCGTGTCGGGAACGGGTTGGGGCCTGACACGCGTAAACCCGAATTTCGTGGAGAAAATGGGGTAATGTGCTTGCTCTGGATTCCCGCCTGCATCCTTTCTCGTGGGCCCGCCTGTTCTTTCCGTGTGTAGTTGTGTCTGGGCAACAGCTTCATAGCCTCTCATTGACCTGAATCTTAAGAGTTTGTAATCATAGCATCAGTGAAAACAACGCAAACATCAACGTGGTTTTTCTATTTTGATTATGGTGAGGTTGCTTAGCTGCTGGCAGAACCAACAAAACCAGAAAACAAGATCCTTTCTTGACCCAAGTTGAATGGCATGAGCAATACCTAAGTTCAGGCTGTTTTGTCATTTCTGCCTCCTTTTTCATCTTGTTACTTGCTTTTGCTGCCATCTTGTTGGACTGTTCCTGCAATGTTGATAGTCCACAAACAAATTTATAGTCTGGCACTGATGCCAATGTCATTCCTTACCAAAGTGTCTAGGTCCATGTTCTTTGTGGCACAAGTGTGTTGCTGTAGTCCGGTCTGTGACAGACAGCTAGACTGCTAAAAGAGATTTTTAAGTCAGGGATTGGAGTTGCTACTCTTTTTTCTATAGCTTTCTGTATTTCCTGCCGTAATCTTGAAAACTTTATTTTTCTCTTTAGCTACTGTCAGACCAAAAAATGAAGTAGAACAGAAGCAGCTATGTGCTTTTGGGGAGTACGTGGCTGAGATTCTGCCCAAGTACATTCAGCAAGTACAGGTAGGTGCTGTTCAGAAATTGTTCTTCTTGTGGAGCAGGACCCAGTGAACACACCATTTGTTTGTTAGCTGTTTTCAAAAGTTGTTCTGGAGAAGAAAAATGGTCAGAATTGCAAGAAAATTACTGCTGTTATTAAACACCTTGATCTGATGTCTTTTTGTGTCTTCTGTACCTCTTTGAGTGTTCTGCTGGAATCAGCGTAATGTTCAGTCCTGTTGGTGCCTGTACTCATGCCCTTTCCACCCACTGTTCTGTTTTCATCAGGTGACCTGTTTCAATGAGCTGGAGCTTTTGATCCATCCAGATGGGATTGTTCCAGTTCTGACCTTCCTTCGCGATCACACCAATGCCCAGTTCAAATCCTTGGCTGACTTGACTGCTGTTGATGTCCCATCTCGGCAGTATCGCTTTGAGGTAAGAAGTGCTCACAGGTGCAGAACTTGGAGGGTTTCACAAGTGCTGGTGGCTGTGGGTGCTGGTTGCAGCTCTGATAGCATTTTTTGGTTTCTGACAGTGAAAAGAAAACCCACTCTGAAACAATGGGGTTTGTTTAATCTGTTGACCATGGAAGCAATAGTAGAATGGATACTGCATGGGTTCTTAGTCTAGCTTTCCTTTCCTGGCTCTGCTAAAATGCTCTCTCTTTTTTTTTTTCTTTTTTTTTTTCTTTCATTTCTTTTGGCTTTCACAAAATGTCTTTAGACTTCTTTCTGGCCAGTTGTGAACTGGTCCTTGTCCTTCTTCCTCGCAGGCTCATCAGTTGCTGTTGGCACAACTGAACATGTTTTTCTTTAAATCTCATCAATCATCTTAACAAGTTTCCTCCAAAAAAACCTCACCTAGAAACAAAGCAAAAAAATCCTTTTTAGTTCTTTTAAAAACATTTCCTTAACATCAAGGCCAAATAGGAGATGAGACAGATTTTCAGAATGCTCTCAGAAGATTTTGGGCACTGGACTTTTATCTCACAGATGCTTCTGAATATATCACTACATAACTTTTCAGCTGCAGAAAAACTGCAACTGCAAATAGAAAAGATACAGCTTTGGTGAAACTACAGACATATTGTCTTCACACTTACTCTGAGAAAGCTTTGTCCACTTAGAAAGAGCTGTAAAAAAACAGTGGCAGAAATACCTGGGGCTCACATGCTGTAAGAGAGCGACTATGGTTTAGGCAGCCTTATGGACAACGAGAGGTCTGTCTTCCCTTGTCTAGTCTGTGCAGACTGTCTTTTATACAGAAGTGAATTGGTAGATTTTTAGTTCTAGCAAGTAACAAGGATGTTGAAAAGTAGCTGATTGGTTTTCCCCTTTGGTTTACCTTATAGTATTAAATCATTTAGCAACCAGTGCTTAGAAAGCAAGAAAGGTGCAGCAGGTTTGCCTCTTCTGTATTAGCTAATTGGAGGCTTACTGTTTTCAGATATAGCTCCTTGCTTTGCAAATAACATCTTTGAGTTTTAATAATGTGACTCATAATTATGCAAAAATCCTGACAGTTTCTTTAACTCAGAAGCCTCCAGTCTCTGAAGAAGTTGAGGATCTGTTACTTCAATGTTTTTCTGTCAAAACTCAAGGTATTAGAGTCATAGAAATGAAATAATAGAAATATCATCATGGCTCGGTTTCGCAAATGCAGATTTGGGCAGGGCTCTCCCCACGTGGGTGTGCCCTTCCAGCCTGCGCAGTGGATTTTTTAGGTGAGGCACAGCATGTGTGGAACTGGCCCCACCCTTTAACTCCTCAGGTTCATCTGCCACGGCTGAGCGTGATTGGACGGTGACAGTGAAGTCCTTGGGACTAGAACCTACAGCCCCCGGTATTCCCAGGAGGTCTCCCATCTAAGCACTAACTGGGCCTGACCCTGCTGAGCTCCTGAGATCTGATGGGATCGGGCATCAGGGTGGCATTTAACTGCCATAATAGAAATATAAACCTTAATGAATTAACTTTTTCCACTGAGGCAATATCAAACAAGGCTACAAAATTTCTTTAAAAGTTCTGAGAGATTTTTTTTTTCAGCCTGATTGTAGTATGTATTACCTCTTCAGAGATTATAGTAGTCCTTATAAGCAGCCTTTTAATTTGTACTTCATCAGCAGAAAAATTATACATTTTCCCTGGTATCCAACTTCTTTGCTGAAAATTAAGTGTATTTCTTCTTTGCTTTCTCCCACTGAAAGTAATTGCAATAGTAATTGATAGCCTTTTTTTTTGAGACAGACTATGGTCAAGTGTTTCTGTTCCTTCAGTATTCTGTCTTTTAAGATTTAGTTTCCCCGTTTACTTTAGCTCTTCTTCATCAGTCATATTAACCTCATGTAATTTTTGTTACACTTGTAAGGACAAAAGTTGTAAACTGCTGGAATCTCAGTTGTAACAGTGTATTTTAGTGTCCAGCTCTGAAGTGCAGAATGTGATTCTGCTCACAAGGAATATTTGAAATAGTGTTTGTGTGGCTTTGCTTAGCCAGTGCTGTACTGCAGAGAGATGCATAAATTCTATACGAGACCTATGTTGCCTTTTATTCTGTTTCAGATTGTATACAATCTCCTCTCCCTGCGGTTCAACAGTCGGATCCGTGTGAAGACATACACAGATGAGCTGACGCCTGTTGACTCGGCAGTGTCTGTGCACAAGGCAGCAAACTGGTATGAGAGAGAGGTTAGTGCTGATGTGCTTGGGATCAGAGTCTGTGAAGGGAGCCTGTATTTTCCTGATTAAACTGATTTCCCAGCCTCTCAGGAAGAAAGTAGTATTTCCCTGGCTGCCTTTTCAGAGTAGAAGATAAAAGGCTGTTTGATTTGCTTTTAAATAAATTCCTGCATCATTTTTGCTGGCACTGTATGAAGCCAGAAATGTTACTGAAATTTTGTGGACATAATACATGCAGGGTTTGGATTGTATTTTTTTCAAATATAATTCAACTTACTTGGCTCTCTTTCATTTAGGTTTGGGACATGTATGGTGTTTTCTTTGCCAACCACCCTGACCTAAGGCGCATCCTCACAGACTACGGGTTTGAGGGCCATCCATTCCGGAAGGACTTCCCACTCTCTGGTTACGTAGAGGTAGGAGATACAGTTGTGTCTAAAGTTATCAGCTATCTTAAATACTCTTAGATATCTGAGTTTCAGTACAAAGATGAGACTGCTTTACAGTCACTTGTCTGAAAGGCAGTAAGGATGTTTCACTTGTACATATTCCAGAGGAGTTGTACAGATCTCCTCCATGGAAATTGGAAGTATCACACGGAGTCTTATCCCTAATAAGGCAGCCTAAGGCCAAAGACATTGAGCAAATGTTATGTGCCATATACCAAAGGTATTTGTCAGGCAGAGAAAGTACCTGAAATGCTTGTAGCATGCTTTCTAGAAAATTAAAGTTTCCACTTCAAAACTGAACATTTCTAGAGGGATAAAGGACTGAACCATTTTTAATTCAGTTAGAACTTCACTTTGTTGAGTTTTTATAGGCCCAGATTATAAAGCTGCAGTTAAACTGACTCTTGCCATTTATCATTTACCTCTGTATGCCAAACCACATGTGAAATGAATGTGTTTGGTATATATCTAGTTTCTTGCAGAAACAGACAATATTTTGTGCAGTTTTAAGACTCAGTTGAGTCTCAGGAGGAAATGGTGAGGTTCTGCAAGCAGCAGACTTGCAGAAGTGAGGACCAGGCAACATCTCCTGAACTGGAGTTTGGAGATCTGGACTGGCACAGTGAGGACATAGCAAGCCAATCAGAAGAGTCTGGTACTCACCTGCATTTCCTCCTGTTTGTCTTTTTTTTTCCATGTTGAGTGTTATGCTAAAATTTAAAACAACTAAAATTAAACTAATGCCATATTATAAAGATTCATGAGTGTAGTCCCCAGCTTTGCCAGTCCCAGGATGGACCACCTCATTTCAGTGACACAGAAGAAATTCTTTTGTCATATGACAAACTAAAAGTATGATTCCGCATGAACTTCATGTGGATTGTTAGGCTGAGCACTCCTGTTTCAGGGTGGTTAGTCGTGACACCTGAGGTGCATGGTAGCAAAGAGGGTTTTCCTGGAGAGTCCAGATATCTTGATAGCAAGTGGAGGACTCTTGTTTAGCAATGAGGACAACTGAAGCTGTGACAGATGCCTGTGGGCTATCCATGACATAAGAGGTAGGATTGTCTGCATCAGAGCGTCTCTGGGTCATAGCAGGTGCTAACAGCAGTTGGTGAAAATGACTGACCTGTATCCTTTGCACTGTTCTAGGTTCGGTATGATGATGAAGTGAAAAGGGTAGTGGCAGAGCCTGTGGAGTTAGCTCAGGAATTTCGCAAGTTTGATCTGAATAGTCCATGGGAGGCATTTCCTGCCTATCGTGCAGCTCCAGAACCTCTGAAAATAGAAGCAGGAGCCAAGAAAGAAGATGCAAAATAGCAGCAGAATGGAGCAGATGCACAGCACCATCCTTTCTGTTCTAATATTGTATTTATAATAATAAAAATTGATATGAGATACTTGCCTGTTGTGATCTCATGAATGATGTTTTCAACCTAGATGAAAACCACAGGGTGAGGGAATGTTCATTGACTATCCTGATAATCCAACTACTAGATGTGTACCTGGTGCTTTGAGTTGTAAAACACTGGATTTGCTTTCTGGTTTGCAAATTGAATGGAATGCAGGCATGCCCTGTGGCCAGTGTTTTGTATACGCTACTGCTAGCAGTCCCTGCAGGCGTAAGTCAACCTGAGCACTCACTAGCAGACTGTACTGAAGCAGCTGTGGAGCTTAAGCAGTGGGACAGCAGTATCTTAGCTCCAGGATGGGTGTGGGGAAAATGGTAATAATAGGGCAAGCAGGCAAAGCTTTTGTAAATGGTTCTAATACAGTTCTTATTAAAACAACACAAATATACCTGGATCCAGACCAAAACAATTATGGAAATCTCTGTATTGTTTCCGTGGGAATTAGGTCAGTGCCTTTTCTCCCAACGGGAGTTGCAGGTAAGCTCTGATGTGACACTGCCTCATGCTGGCTTTTTGTTCACAATCAAGCAGTCTTTACTTTTCTCCAGCATCTTCAGATTGTGTGTTTTTCTGCAACCAAAAATATCTTCCTCCCTTGTCTCATAGACAAGAGTCTATGCCTTTTTGTCACTACTTCAATTATTTTGAGCTCTATGATAAAATAGCATTACCACTTTCTTTGCTGTTGTGGAATATCTTGGTTTGCTCCAAAAAAGCTGGAAGAATAATGTAGTTCTAGTCCACCTAGCACCTGTTTGAATGGGATTACATGACAGTAGTCGTCAATTCATAATATCCCTTGTCCTTGGTCCAGAAAATGCATAATGCAGTTCTGCATCAGAGAACTGGCTGGCTTCATTAAGATCTGAAAACTACCATATAAGAGATTTCATAAAATAATTCACAAGCTGTTTGTACAGATTCCCTGAATCACTACTCAAGCTTTTAAATTGTAAAAGCGCTAATTAAAAGAGGGGCTTGGAGTAGGTTAGAGTATGGGAGGTGGAAAGGATAGAGTAAATTCAATTAAAAAGAAGAACTACTCACTGTGAGTAGAATGTGATCTGTTTTCAAGAATAAAGAGCTGAACTGTGGGGTAAGAATTGGGTTTCATGTTTGTTTGTTTCCACCCCTTCCTTGTATGCATGGGCTGCTTAAATTCTTTTTTTCTTCTTTTTTAAACTTTATTTTGGGCTGCTGTGACCAGCAGTGCTTGGGATGTGACTCAAGGGTGTTTTCTGATTAAAATTAATAGTATTTGCCACTCACCTTAAATGCTATAGCTCTACATGGGAATTGGAATGGAACACAGAGTGGCAGAAGTTGGGGATTTTATACAGTTCTTAGCTCCACTTTGGGTCTACCATCTATTGAGCTCATTAAATAGGAAATGCACTTTTAGTTCTTCCTACAAGATGTTCCAGAGCTGTTTCTGTTTTCTGTTGCCATGTCTCTCACAGCATGCTGATTTTGATATATACCTATTGCACAAGACAGAAAAGTTCCTGGCACCACTTCTGTTACCATGAAAATGCTTTATAAAGCACATTTCCTCTCTGCGTTCTTCATCCCCAGGTTGAGATGCCGCGCCAAGATTCATGGTCTATATATTATAAAAAATACATATTTCCCAGTACGATAAGTCAGAAGACTGATGGTAGAAGGAACAGAAAGAAATCTACCATTTAAACATAACGTTTGTGTAGAGGGAGAATTTGATTGACGTCACATCAAGAAATGTTACACACAATGCCTTGTCAAGTTAGACAACATGCAAAGTTTGCTCAATAATGTGTGTACTGGAAACGTAACCAGCCCTGTGGGGACAGGCATTGGTTTCAGTAGGTCTTTAATATATGGAATGGTTGCTAATGGAGCCAAATCTCATTATTTTAGCCTGGAAGATTGTGAAGATGGCAATTTACTCACCCAGATGCATTATACCAGGGCACAAGAGGTTATACAGCCTCTTAAAGTGCTGACAGGCTTGGCACTTTACCTCCTCCACTGCTCCTGAGCTCCAGGGGCCATTTTTGCCTGTGCAGCCTGCTCACTTTGGCTTCCTCGTGGCTGGTGGGTATTTGCTTCATGCTGGATAAGGTGTGGTCACCTTGGTCAAGCACAAAGCTGGCTTCCAAATCCCCTGTCCCTGCTTGTTCTGCACTGCCAGCCTCCACGGGGCTTGTTTGCCTGGGCTGGATTCCTCAAGTGTAGGAGGATGTTGGATTAAATGAATGTCAGATGTAGCAGACTTACAGACACACTATTTAGAAGACAGATTTTCTGGTACTGGAGGGACAAACAGACTTCACACTATGACTCACAGTCACTGTGTTCAGCTTCTCCAGCTGAGCGGGTTTTGCTAGTGTTTTCTAGAACTCTGCCATTTCTCCCTACAGCCAGGCAAGCAGATGCTCCTCCCAGAGGATGTGGCTATAGGCAGTGTCAGGGTGTCCACCTGCATCATGGCTGCATAGTTGATATAGGCCTCATAATTGCTCTTCAGTCAAAATCCAGATGGGGATTTCAGCTGAGCCTAGCACTCCTGCAAAACAGAGCTTATGGGACTACTGAAGGACAGGCTGGATGACAGCATGCCACATATCACACTGCATCCCATGACATTTTCTTCAAGTTGTGTAAGAAGATGCAGTAGGTGCAGTGGGACAGGGCCCTCCCTGTCACTGATACATAGCTCATTACTCCTTCAAGAAGTGGATGCCGCTCATAAATTGAAAGAAAAAGACAAGGAAAGCATAAGGACTGGCAGCACCATACCTGGAAAATACTGGTGTAACAGGTCCTGTCTGGTTATGGTCAGTACTTCACTCCTACTTTCCTCAAGGTTTTCTTCCTTCTTCCCCTTCAATGACTCCAGCCTCACCTTCCCTGGGAGCCGTGTATGTCTTTCTTCCTTCCACTCTTTCCTCAAACTTCCCCTAATCTTTCTCCCATGAGCAGCTAGCAGACAGTCCCAGGCAACTATGATCTTCCCATGTTCTGGATGAGATGATGGAAGAAAGTGATTTCTCCAATTCTATAAGCAGAATTTCCCTTTTGTGAACATGCTATCTCCCTGCAGTCCCATTTCAAAGAAATCTCCCTCCCAAGGAGGCTCTTCTGATGCTGTACTAACCACATCTTGTGCCTCAAACCAGCATCCAACCAGACTGTGTCATTTTTGATCCCTCTTATCTTGTTCCCATTTTCCATCTTCCTGCTTCAGGAGGTCATGGTGAAAAAGATGAAACCAGTCAAGGCGCCCCTGCATAAAACTGGCCTGTTGAGACATTTTGAAACTGCTTTGACAACAGACGGTTTGACCAGGGGAGTGCAGAGGGGCAGAGTTGAGCTCACTCATCAGCGAGTACATGGCAAGGACAAAATCCTTTAGGAGAAGCACTGCCAAACATTGCAGTCATACACATGGGGACTCTATGCAGCTGTCAGAAATGCAGGCTTGTTTCTCTGCAAGTATTACTGCCATACAGACTGCTAAGGCATATGCTTACCACTCTGCAATTGTCTTTCTGTGTGGGATAGTGAGGTAATGCTACAAAATTCCCTTAGCTCAAGGCAGCATCCACACTGATGCTTGTCTCTCACCTGCCTCTGTATCAGTCACCTTGAGCAGACTGATCCTCCTCTCTTCTCCCTCCCACCAACATGAATATCCTCCTCTAGGCACTTCAGCTGCAAGCTGTCCCTAGGAATTTCTCCTGTTGACAAAATCATGTACAGCCCTCACAGATGTTGGCCAGAATCGTGGGCTCCTCCCTGTGTCATGTGCTGCATGCAAAAGAGAGACATTTCATGGCCCATGGGATACTGGGGGTTTTGCCTAGTGAATTCTAGATGAAGTCATGTGTACACTGTGGACTGTAAGGGACTCTGGCACAAAGAAGGCACATCAATCTTGCTGCACAGATGGGCCACCACTGTCTTGTGGGTCACTGTTTAATAAAAGATACCACATCCCAGAAGAAAGGGATGCAACTAAAGCATTAAGCAGCAGAAAATAACGAAAAATGAAAGCAGCAGCATCTGACTGGAAGATAGCTAAGGGTATGACAGAAATATAGGTCTTTGAATCCAAAGTGAGGGTAAGAGTGGCTCTGGATATTGTGGGCCCCTTCTTCCATGACCAGTTTGTGACTCTTCCATTATGTACTGCTTCTCTTAGCTGGTGTGAGTCCATGTATTGCCAGGTACAGCTACAGATCCTGAAAGTTTCAGAAGACATGGTCCTTTGCACACTGACAACTTACTAACTGGGACATCATCCCAACCCTCAGTAAACCCTCTGGCGACAGTAGTTGCTACAAACTGATGTCCTGTAACTTCCTGGGAAACGGATGCATATCAGCTGTACCTCATCTCTCTTCTAGGCAGACTGACTTCTCCCTTTAACCTGAGGGAGATGGCATTTATTACGTATTTGTATAACCCTAGCATCCCATACTGTGCCATACAGAGCAGAAATACAGAACAGCTTGACTGGGGCTGGGCACTGATAGAAGTGTAAAGATGTTTAGGGAACAGATATCTGCTGCAGAGGGAATCAGATGAAGTTTTGTCTATGTAATTCATAACATCTGAGGCAGACTGCTCATTGTAACCCAGAAATCCAGTCACAGGAGAGGACAATGAGGTGTTAAAGCCTGAGTGACTTCAATACTTGCTGTTTGCTAGGTCAGTGTACTGAGTTCTCCGCCCAGGAGATTTGATACCAAACTGAACCAGTGACATTTCTTCTGCCTGCTTGTATATTTTGGCTGCTACTGCCCTTCCACAAGTCTGCAGTCTGCTGACCTTATTTGTTTGTGACATTTCAGGATTGTTTGCAGATTTTCAAACCTGGGTAAAGAAAAACTGAAAATGAAGCCAAGGAGCCAAGCAGAAGTGTCACAGAGATGTGACAGAGGCACTGTGCAGAGATAGAAGGGACTAGAAGGTCATCCCTTTTTCAGAGGCAAACATATGTAGTGTAATTTCTTGCAACTAATAGCTTTCTTTAAGGCATTGCAGTGGGAAGTCAGTCTTTGGAAAACAAGCTTAAACAATTCTGCCAAAAACAACAAAGTTTTCCAAGTTTCCAAAATATGATGGAAAATATCCTTCAGGGTCATCAAGCTGAACTACAAGCCCTTCCCAGGGCTGCAACCAGAAACACAGAAAGATGGATCCATTCCAAGAGGCTGCTGGGGCCAGGAGCAGCAAGGGAAGACGCCACAGCAAACTGCTCAGGCTACACGCACAGCACTGTCTGCGGAGCTCGTGGCAGCTGCTCCTGGGCAGAGCTGCTATGGCCCAGGGACAGTTCAATGCCTGGCTGTTCCTGTGTGTGTTTGCTGGATCCCAGAGGCTGACAGGTAGGAAGCGCATCTGCTGGCGACACGGCTTCTTGGCTTGGCAAACATCTGTGCAACGCCATTTGCATGATGCTTTGCCTGCTTCTTCAGATATGGTCAGAGGCTTCAGGTAGCTGCACTGGCATGGGAGAGAGATGGAGTCCAGCTGGGGGGTGTGCTGGGAGAGGCACAGGTACCTACTTGCAGGGTGAAGACCTGCTGCTATTTTTGGTGAAAAGGGAGGATTTTCTTGTGTCTGCACTGAAAAAAAACCCCTGCTCCTGCAATAATGTTTGTGGATTTTCTACATGCTTTTTGGGGAAAAACCCCTAAACTTGTTGAGTGATAAAATAAGTAAGGAACCATTTTCCCTTCCCCAGGGGATATTTATGTTACTATTTCAATACAATTTTATGTTTTGTTTAATTTTTCCCTAATCAAAAATCTACCACTGTGTATATTTATGAGGCTGTTACTAATAACAGCAGTTTGGCATCTGTTCAACAAAAGCACGGACTTTTCAGCCAGTCAGACATCTCTCAGTAGAGGGATCTGTAAACCTAGAGGATCAGTTAGTAAAGAAAAGACCAGCAATAAAATTTTGAGATTATATAATATTTTTACCTAAGCTAAAAGCCTTGCTGGCACATCTATGGTGGAGTAGAAAAGAAAACCTACATCCCTATCACATTCCAAAGCCACAGCTGGCTTGGATCATGGAGCCTGCAGCTGTGCAGAGAAACAAACCTTTGCAGCCTGCAGCGTTGGCAGTGCACTCCTTCAGGCAGCTTGTACATCTCCCTGAAAAGCTTTAATCAGGAATGGAAAGTTGGAAATGATGTTTGGTAGTAGCCATCACACACATACAGTACTAAGTTTTCTACTTTTTATATGCACCTGCTGAGCTCAACTCTGGAGTATTCAACATAAATTCTCACTCTTTTTATATAAAAAGTCTTCATCTATATAAAAATGAAAAAACCCAACCAAACAAAACCAAATGCATCAGAGAGATTACTATTTAATACAAGTTTTTTCCATTTCATGTTTCTTGACCTGAAGGATGAGTCTGTAAGAAGTAGAAGAGAGTCTTGGCTACACAATGACACTGATCAACACAGAGAAGGGAGGGGATGCAGCCTCTCTCACACAGTTCTGGAGCAAGGCTAGTGTATCCTTTTTCACAAATAAAGAAATAATAAAAGCAATAAATGCAGAAAGTAAAAGCACTAGAAGTATTAGCAAATTATAATTGAAAAATATTTAGGCTTAATTTGACTTTCATATTCAAACGCTACTATTCCTCTGGCCTCATAACCATTTTTTTCCAGTTTACATGGTGTCATATGGCCCAGCAAGTAATCAGGTGGATATGAAATGAGCCATAATGGATCTGACAAGGTTTGTTTTACCCTCACATTCTGCTGTAGCCAGCAGCAAAATCTTAGGGAAGAAGTATAAAACCAGGATAAGCATCAGGTTATGTTTCCACTAGCAGGCTGAGGAGCCTCCCAGCTCCCTTCTTCCTTGAGCAGCATTACTTTCTCCTGCAAAAAACCACCAAGTGACCAAACCCCATCAGTTCAAAGCCCATCCATACTTGGCATGAGAGGCTGCCTTGCTGCCTGTCAAAGCAAGTGCCTTGGCTGCTGTATGCCTCAGCTCTGCTGGAGGGATTAAGGGCCATGATACCCAAAACTTACCCTTGCCTCACTTAGCCAGTGCTGCTTCTCTTAAAAAGCTTGTTTTGCTTATCAAAACTCCATGGTCAGCATCTGTCATGTTTGGCAGGCTATGAGTGGTAGCTCAGAAATATTGAAGCCATTATTGACAACCAAATGGCAAAAAATAAACAGAAAGGTTTTGCGCTGCCAAACTCATCCTGATGTCTTTCAGATGAACATCCTCGCAGCGGCACCAACACGCTCCAACGCAGCCCAGAGGATGCTGACATCATGCTAGAGGTCTCCTGAGCACTGGGGTCCTGTGGGCCGAGGCACTGTTGGTGGCCATGCTCCCACCTACCTGCACGTAAAAACTCACCTGTTCTGTTTGTTCTCATCCCTGACGGATTTCAGGAGAACACCTTGGCGATGTTTAATTGCATTTGTGCTCGCTCCCATTGCGAGGTGCAGCTGAAGGGGTCTCCGCCCCGCCTCGTGGCACCTCACACACACGGGGTGGGACAAGGGACCGTCCCCACTGGGTCAGGTGACTCCCAAGTCCCGCCCGAGGCGGCTGGGGCGGGAAGCAGGAGCTGGACAGTCCCATGGGGAAGCCGAGGTGTGGGGCCGGTCAGAAAAGGGGTGTGAGACTGGCAGAGAAGGACATGGAATGGGACTGGGCGGGCCGTGGGCAGCGAGCCAGGGAGCGGCCGCCTCCCGGTCCGCCCGAGCTTTGGCAGCGCTGCAGATGGCTCTGCAGCTCGTTTGTAGCTGCTGGAGGGGTTGTGCTGGGCTTTCCGTGTGCATGCTGCTCCTCTCTTCCAGATGCTCTGGGGAAGACTGGATATTCAGGCCAATGGGACGATCCGGCTGCGGGATGAAGAGCTCGCCTCCCTACGCCCGGCACGGCGGTTCCTGCAGATTTTACAGGATGAAGTTCCCAAAACGCAGACAGAGATTGAGCAGCATCTGAGATATTATTCCCTGACTGATACCCCCTTGCCTCTAACAGAGTTTGACCGTCTCCTTTTCACTAGTGTTTACGCTGCCTATCAGGTTCGTTCCGTGCAGGGTCTGGATAAAAACCTCTGGATTCACTTTTTCTCTCAGCTGACTGATGAAATCTTTCGTGACCTGTGCAAGGGGCTGTGCCCTGCAAATACCACCCTCCTCCTGGCTTTCTGGCCTTGGAAGGATAAGCCTTCACATTTAGCATCCCTGAAACACTTCTATCATTCTAACCTGGCCAGGACCAAGAGAGACACTTAATGAGGGAAACTACCATAGGAAAGGACACACTTGTCTTCACTGCATCCTTGGCGATTTCCAATGCTTTCTACAAATATGCCCCACCTTTTTGTCCTGCTTTCTGTACTGTGCTGGCAACCCACTAAGAATTAATCACAAGCTTTTGTTTTTAAATGAAAAAAGGCAAAACTATACAGTGTGTTTCACCCTCTCCTGATTTTTTGCTAGGTGGGCTGTGCTGAGGGCAGCAGTGCTATTTAGATGTCTTATCTATCTCCATCACTGATACTGGAGAGAAGGCTTGAAGTATTTTTCCAGGATGTTATGCTGGTGTCCTAGCTGACTGCATTTCAGATCATTCAGTTCAGCCCCCTTATATTCTCCCTGTAGCTTCAGCCAAATGCAGAATCTTTTCTCCTCTCCAGTATGCAACTAAGCAGATTTTGTTTCATGATATAGCTGACACATTTAATTTCATTTTTCTGTTCACATGGCATCACATTTTACATGTCAATAGCAATTTCCCATCTCATGTATTCATTTTTCTTTAAAAAGCAACCTGAAAATGTATGTATTCCATGAACCTTTCTAGTATTTGCATAATTACACATATTCACAGCTTTGTTTCAGTTATCAGTTTGGAATATACTTCCTTAAATCTCATTTAAATTCTGAAGGATTGTGACCTAGTTATTTCTTCAAGAGATTTTGCCTCTCTTCTACAAAGTAGTTTTTGTACAGCTATTGCAAACATAATACTCAGTCTCTATCCTCAAAGTCAGAAATATAATTATTTTGTAGAAATAGATCATCAACATTTGTCTTAAACATTGCAGTTTGGAATTAAATAAATGTAATTATCTCCGCAGGAGGGTTTGGATTTTATTTTTTGTTGTTTCTACTAGGTTTCTTGCTGCCACTATAGATACATTAATTTTGAACATTGTGCTTAGATGATGTGATCCATAATTCCCTTTCTGCAAATATAATTTTTACATGCTCAACAAAAGAGGCATGTGTGACATTTGAAGTGGGAACTGATAGATTTTGACCTAGTTAATCTTCTTCCAAGCAATTGCAGCCCAACAGATGGAGAGAAGAAATGGTAACGTAGGAATAAGAAGCCTGGAAGCAAGATACCACAGACTATGGTTTTAGAGGTCAGGGTAAGGCTATGACAGGAAGAGACAGATTTGCACAGTTCAGTAAAGCGGGTTGGTTGTTGATGGTTTTTTGTTTTGTGTGTTTGTTTAATTTTGCTTTGTGCTTTGGGGTTGTATTTGTTTATTTGTTTGGTTTTCACCCCAAAGGATGTAGGAATTAAGAACAGAATTTTACTTGAAGTAAAACTTCTTGTTCCATCTAATGTTTTACTATTCTTGTGCTGGTTTTTTACATACCGCCAATCTCCACCCTTCATCCTTTTACCAAATATACCCCCAGTCTTTAATGTCTGGGATATGTACAGAGTGACAGAGGCAGTAAGTGGCTGCTGACAAGCCAGTCCAAGCAAAAAATATCCAAAAGCTGAGCTGACATGGCACTAATGCATGAAAATACTATATTCTGGAGAATATACAATCTGAGCCATATGAATGTATGGATAAAGGCTGAGTGGATTGGCTTGTGACTCAGATGCAAATACACTGCTTTGAACTCAGAATTTTGTTAGGAACAGTTTAAGAGCATTGCTATCTGTTGAGCAGATTGTAAGTGATGCCTGAGAGTTTTTGATTTTTAATTTTTACAGATTTTAGAAGTAACTGCAATAGATGTAACTTTTAATGTACCAGTAAAAGTAACTCCAGCAGCTCAATCTTTACACATACCAATCTCATCCTGTATCAATCCCTCAAAATTCTGTTAGCTGTTTACTCTTCTTTTCAAGGTAGAATTCCAGAAAAACACCTTAAGGCCTGTACCAGAAGATATAAACATAGATAGAGTGACCTCTAAGTCCAGAACTTTGGAAGGCCTCCAAGGACTCTATGTGCTGCGAGGAAGATGAAGGTGATGAAGGAGGGGTCCCAACTCCCCCAGACTCAATTCTCAAAGCGGTGTGTAGGGGGGCAGAATGGGGCAGAACTGAGGGGTGGCAGAATGGGGATTGGATGGACATTATTATAACAATCATAGAACCAGTGTCATGGGGCATGTGCGTGGATATGTATTCCTGGGTCCTGGAGGCTCCTTAAAGCTTCTGCTCCTTATCTTATCTCCTACTAAACTGGCCTGGAGTTCTTTTCTCCTGATTCTTTAAGGCAACATAAGTTAAACTCAGTTGAGGTTGCAAAGTTTGGTACATGCTCGAAATTATGCACTTGTGTAGTTTATATATTTTTGGGAGACAGACCAGGGTTTAGCTCAACTGAAACAGCACCAATGGTGCCACAATGAAGCCTCCAGCATTCTCTGCTCCTACTACATCCTCAGTGGATCCTGCTGACTGGCTGTCTTCTGTCTGTCTGTCTGACTGTAGGAACACAAGAGAGTCCCCTACAGCCACAATAGCCTCTCTACAGTTGCACTGCAGCTCAGCAGAACACGGTGTGTAAGAAACTGCTTGGAACACAGGTCCTGAAAACATCACTTCATGGTTCCTTTGATCACACTTTCACTAGGCTATCGATGTAGCATATGGCAGGTTAGCAGTACCCTTGTATTCAAGGGGCTCATTTCTGGGGAAGGTAATGCCCCCGCAGTCATCAGTGCCACTGCGTAGCATGATACTACTCACATTTACATATTATGAGCCGGCTCCTGACCCAGATCTCCAGAGATTTAAAAATACATTTTTATTCTTCCTACTCACCTTGCTTCTGATCTTTCAGAGGATGGTCTGTATCTGGATTTGAGCCCTTATCTTTCCTTACAAGGGCTAGAAGCCTACATTTTTGTTTGTTTCTAAATGTATTCTTTCTATTAAATGGAAGCTGAGATTCTCAAACACATCTTTTTGACTTCGTCTACATCAGGTACAGAAAAGCACCAAATATTGTGAAACTTGCAATAAAATCGTAAGAGGTACCAATGCTTAACACACACAAATGATAAAAAAGAGTGTACGCAGACATACTGACTCAGTATAATTCAGGTCATACAACCACCATGCCTCTTTCTTACTTGAGCTGATACCTCAGTCCGGGACAAGAACATAAACTAAAAAATAACAACAAATGCCAAACTGAGTACATTTTACATCTTTTGTATTTTTATTACATTCATTTCCATTACATTTATTCCCTCCCCAGCTATACAAGGAAAGTCACCACACCCTTCACTCTCTGAATGCTGGGGATCTGCAGTAACATGACTGCAGTGGTTCTCTGATCCTCAGCATCTCACTACGCTGCCCCACCCATGCCCCAAAACTACCTCATGCTTTATGTTTAAATCAAACACCAACACGGGACACACAGTTACAATCTGAAAGGCCTCTATAGATGAACGGCAGATTCAGCAGTGGCCCTGCAGACAGGGCAGAAGCGTGCAGCATATGGAAAGCACTGGACACATGATACAGCATGCTCAAAGTAGAGAATGATATTCAAAGAGTTATATCCAAGTTCATGGCACCTTAGCTCTTCCTATGCCCCTTTCACATCTACATTTAATTGTTTGATCCTTGAAGTGAGCTGGCACCTGGAATCCACTTTGACTGAGCCTCTGGATAGATCAGGAAGCCTGTGAAGGTGATGTACTTGCCATGGTTGCTATAGGCACCATAGCCATCATGCTGATGGCTGTAGAGCCAAACTGTGTCTCCATATTGCAGAGGCAGCATGATACTCTGACTCTGCATCTCTCGCCTCTTGGAGTGGTTGTCATCATAGATCATGGCCTGCACCTCATTGTGGTTCTTCATAAGTTTCACTGACATAGTCTTAAAGGGCATTTTGCCAATGGTGAAGGAGAAATAGTACGCACCAGGTATACGGCATGAGAAGATACCAGTGGAGGAATTGAAATCCTTTCCAATGTTCACAAACTCTGTGTCAAATGTGATTGGCTCGTGTTGGGTTTGCTTGTCATCTGCCCCCAGAAGACTCTGTGAGCGGGCAACAGAAAATGCAGAGCGAGGGTCTTGTACCCTGTTTGGTTGATCAGATAACATGTGTCGCTGTGAAGCTTCACTCTGCTCTCTGGGAAGTTGCTGAATTTTGCGAGGGTGTGGCCCCAGCTCTTGAGAGCTGAGAGAATTCTGGAAGAAGGCAGAAGTGTCTGGATAGATTAGGTAGCCATTGAAAGTTGTATAGGGGCCCACATTGCTGTAAAGAGCATACTTGGGATCTCCATGTAAACGCAGCCAAACTGTGTCACCATAGTCAAGCTGCAGCATGGCACTCTGGCTGGCTACCTTCCGTTCCTTGCGGTGATGCTCATCATATACAATTACTTGCACCTCATTCTTGTTTCTCATCAGCATGACAGACAAGTTTTTCTTTGGGTATTTCCCAACAGTGAAAGAGAAGTAGTAGGCTCCTGGGATCCGACAGCGGAACAATCCAGTCTTGGGATCAAAATCATTGCCGATATTCACATACACTTTGTCAAAGGTAATAACCATCTCGGAGCTCCCTTCCATGCTGCTGGTTCTGGCCACAGAGAAAGCAGAGCGAAATTCAGTACTGGTGTCTACTGGGAAGCCATCAGTAAGAAGAAAAATCATGCAGCAAAGGAAGCCAAAGAAGACCTGAACATTCAGTCTCATCATTGTACCTGAAAGGAAAAAGAAGCATATTTTAGCAGGAATACCATTAATTTACAGCTCATACACCAGTTGAAACCCAAACCTGTAGACTTGCTACACAGACATGAAGGTCTGTGTCCAAGTATTGAGAAGTTTCCAATGTGTTCTCGAAGCAGTGTATGGGACCACACATGAATTCAGATCCCAGCACGAGTTTTCTATTTTCCTAGTGAAAGCTGGATCTTTTTTAACCCATACTCATTGGAAGAAAAAGAATCTCCTCTGATGCAGGAAGAATTTTTGATTTTTTTGAATTTTCACATTTTGTAGATTTTAGGAACACAAGTAGCTATGGCAAAGTAGATTTTTAGTGGGTTAATATTTCTAGCAGCTTAAGTTTAATGTCTTTCTATTGCTACCCCTTGTCTCAGAACAGGGAGCTAAAATTCTTTAGCTGTTTAGTCTCTCTTTCAAAGTACAAGACTGAAGGGTCTCAGAAGAAGACATAAACACAGGGCAGAGTAACCCAGAACGCTGGAAACCCTCCAAGAGCCCTTTGTATGCTGAACAAGAGGAGACTGATGAAGAGGGGATGTCATCGACCCCAGACCCAGTTCCTAGGGAGGTGAGACTGGGGTGGGACAGAGGTGGAACTGGAAATGTGTAAAGTGATGATTGGATGGATTATATTATAAAAGCAATGGAAATTAAAGCTTGCCCACGCGCGCATTGTTGTATTCCTGGGCGAGCCTAGGTGCTCACTAAAGCAACTACCCTTTATCTTATCTCCTACTAAAAATTTGGCTTGGAGTATTTTTTACAGACTTTTAAGGCATCACCTCCTTTGAATGCCAAACTATCCTACAGCTTGTCTGCAAAACACTGTGTTGCNGTATGCTGAACAAGAGGAGACTGATGAAGAGGGGATCTCATTGACCCCAGACCCAATTCCTACGGAGGTGAGACTGGAGTGGGACAGAGGTGGAACTGGAAATGTGTAAAGTGATGATTGGATGGATTATATTATAAAAGCTATGAAAATTAAAGCTTGCCCACGCGCGCATTGATGTATTCCTGGGCGAGCCTAGGTGCTCACTAAAGCAACTACCCTTTATCTTATCTCCTACTAAAAATTTGGCTTGGAGTATTTTTTACAGACTTTTAAGGCATCACCTCCTTTGAATGCCAAACTATCCTACAGCTTGTCTGCAAAACACTGTGTTGCTCACAACGCAGAGGAATTTCAGAGCCTGTTTGCCAGAGCTCCCTTTTGTCGTGCTTTTATTTGGAAGACCAAGAATGAAACAAAGCCCTACACAAATCCTGTATTGTACAACTGAGATACAGCTGAAGGGCAGGGAGAAGGGGACATATGCTCTAGAGATTCCTGTGCAGATGCCACTGCCTTGCCACTGCACTAGCTGTTTCACAGAATGTGGAAGCTGGAAGTCAAGTAAGTTGTTAGATCCCATTATTTAGACTTCAGCAGGAATCTGTGAAGAGAGTAAAGAAATATGAAGAACAGGAACATTTGGGGAAGGAAGACAATGGAGAAAATGAAAGAAAGAATAAATAATAAAGTAAAACAAAATGATAAATAAAAGTAAAGTCTTCTGATGTATGCAGTTTCTGAGAGAGAACTAAAGTACTAAAAATGGGGAAACAGCTCCCTATCTGGATAATAGACCAGACATAAAAAACTTCTTTGACCCTTAAAAAAGGAGGGATAAATTAGGAACTAATAGGGTTTTCTGTTTCTAGTTTCTGTGGGGTTGTTTTGTTGTTTTTTTTTTTTTGGACTGAGGCCAAAAATTATCTATTAGTGCTTTCAGGCTGAAAACAAAACTGCCAGTCATTCCAGTGAGAATCTTCTCTCTGTGTCACCTCTCTGTGGTTATTAAAATATCATTCAGGCTAGGAGGCAACTGCCTGGTTTGCAGTCTGCTCCATCTGTCACCCCAGAACTGGTGCCTTGCCAGCCTGCAAACAAAGAATTCACAGACCAGCAGAACAGGAGCAAAACATGTAACTCGTTGTGGGGCGGGCTGAAGACAAATCTTGAATTAAAATGGATAAAGAGGTAAATATTTGAATCATCTGAGATGGCCTAATAATAGCAGTAAAGCAGATGGAATCCACATAGACTGTGAGGTGGCAATGGGATCCCATTTTGGCAAGATGTGATACCTAGCATCACTCACCAGCAGGAATTCAGCTTGACTTACAGTCCCTGCTCTTTCACACTTGAGAATAAAACTGAAATCTGAGACGCAGCTTTAATAGACATAAACTCAAAAATTATGTAGATTCTCACTTAATTACATGAAAATGACAGACTAGCAAAGACAAAAAGAAATATCCATCCATGTTCTAATTTTACATTAGATCACTTCTCTCACACGTATCTGTAGCAGGACTCTGCCTCAGCAGGGATACAGCAGCTCAAAATTTGTTTTACAAGTTTATCAGTGATGGCCTGAGCAAGGAGTGTCTACTGATCAGTGATTAGACTGAGTTAGGAAGGTCTGCTATTTGAAAGCTAATTTCTGTGTAATAAGGTCACTTATTAAATGTTGGATCACTCAGCACAGTTGCAAAGATCCTCTAGTGCTGCTGTCTTATCTTTATCAGCTCTTCCCAATAACTTACTTGCAAGTCATTTAAATAAGGCAGTTAATTATGCTGTATTTCCATTAGCAAGTTGTTTCCTTGACAGCTTCCACTCACCTCTTTCAGGACTATTTAGGTTCTTTTAAAAATAATTTAGATACTGTCTAATAACTGCCTCACACTAAAATAGTCTAAGAATAATTTGCCAATCATTAGGAAGACCCATCTAACTACAGGGGTGCCATAAACAGAGGCAGCTCATGACAACTTTCAGACTTGAGTGTTGGCAGAGTAATTCTCAAAGATAAAGGTTCCAAAATGCTCTGTTGTTCCCCCAGAAAGTGTTTCTGATGCCCAGGTCTTTTACTGGTATAATTTTTATCCAGCAATGAAGAGAGAGCACCAGGGATATGAAGGTAGGACATGTTGTATCAGCCTTAAGTCCACGCTAGGCATAAGTTTTAAAACTTCAAAAAACAGTGAGGTGGAACGCCCAGGCTAGAGATGAAAAGTGGGTCTTTAGCATGTGTCATGCATAGCAGCCGTGTTATTCTCATTATATTTACATATGAATCAGGACCCTTTTCTCTTACCCTACCATTCCTTATTGTCCAGACACCACAGAAGTACACAGCAAAGCTATGCACAACCAACAGATAAACAAGGTATGCTACTGCCTTTAAGCTACCAAGAGGGACAGCAGCCCACAGAGAAGTAGCCAAGAACCTAATTTCGGAATAGGAGGCACAAAAGACATGATGGAGCTAAACAATTCTCAAAGGCACTGACATAAAATTAATGACCTGAAAAGAAGCAGCTAAAATGGTAGTGATTCACACAGCAGAACAAGAGTTGCAAATGTTCCTTGAAAAGCAAGTCAGAATCCACCATTCACATGACCCAGGAAATTTTAATAGCTTTGTGTTTGCTGGAGGTGATTTTTCTGTCCTGGAACAGAGTCAATCCACCAGTGAAAAGACAATTAGTTTTACTCTTCTACTGAAATCCATAGATTTACAAAAGGACTTTCAACAATAGAAAGGTCACCCCATTTCTAGACTTGCAGGCCTGCTTGTAAAACTCCCAAGGGTATTCTTTTTATTCCAAAATACTAATTATCTAGATTCCCTAGTCCTACCTTATGCAAGAGACCTTTAATTTCAGTAGGAATTTTGCCCAGAATACCACTGAAGAATAAGATACGAAACAAAACTGAAGCAATACAGTTGGATGAACTGTTAGTAAAAGGTTCTTAAAATCTTGTAAGCTGCAAGAGCAAAGCCCTGTTCTTCCTGGCTCTCACCCTAATATTTAAAGACAGCTGCAAATGTTCCAATTATTTGAATCAGTGAAAGTCTGTGTAATGAACAACTCTCTTGGACTATAGTTAGCAAGACTTTTTTACCCCAGATACCACATACTGTCTGTTCCACTCACCCGATACAGATTAAGAACATCAGATGATGCAAATGCATCAGTTCCTCCAACATCAAGGACAAATTAATTGTAACACATCCTCCAAAGAGAAATCTGTATAAAGAGGACAAGAGTAACAAAATCAGGGATTCAGTTATGGCTCTAGCCTTTCTCTGCTTTTGATGAATGTGAGATTTCTTTAACTCTGGAACAACCCTGAGAGGTAAAACATTGAATGCTTTTTGGAAACCCTAAGCCACATTTTCAATGACAGGACCATATGACATTAATATAGAAGGTACTTTATTTTGAATATTTTCTTGAGTCAAGAGAGTCCTTTAACATAATAAACCAGACTCTGTATACTCAAAGATCTGTGGAGAGACAAAAATTATTTTGAAGTGTCTCAATTCCAGCCATACTAGG
Source organism: Sakesphorus luctuosus (assembly GCA_013396695.1). NCBI lineage: Eukaryota > Metazoa > Chordata > Aves > Passeriformes > Thamnophilidae > Sakesphorus > Sakesphorus luctuosus. The sequence continues at coordinate 578,525 of VWZD01012439.1, forward strand.
GAGAAGGGAATGGAGAGACTGTATTTTGGTATAAGCCAGTAATATTATCCTGCACTTCAGAATATTAATTAAACCTGCTGTGTTTCAACCAAAGCCCTAACAACTCTGTTTAAGCTAAAATGATGCTGTATAAAATTATGTATATTCACTGACCAAAATGGAAACATTATAGTTCTGGCATTAAGATTTTTCTTTAACGTCACTCAAGAAAATTTGTCATGCACATTTGAAGTGAGAGAGTGACACAATGTTTTGGCTACTATGTATATTTAAAGATATATTAATTTAGACAGACAGAATGGGGGCTTAGTAGAGAAGATGGCTGACTAAATCCTAGGTGGGAACAAGGAGTTAGTCTCACAAGCTAATGCTCCAAAATGTAGTATTTTTTTATATCCATTTCTAAATGAAAACATGACACAAATCTTCCTCTCCCTCACATACACACTGCTCAAGCAAACGGGACTAAAACTGTAAAGCGAAGAAACATATTCTACCACTGATCAGAAATGGAAGAACAGAAAACATTGTTAGAACATTTGAGTTTAAACTGTAGTTCATAAAATGTGTTGAATACTATAAAGCTGTTCTGCACGTGCAGTTAAATCAAATGTTGATAAGCAATGATTGAAATTACAGCAGCAGGAATTAATGAAAAAATAGCCATTGCTGGGAATAAGTTCAGTGATCAACAGGCTCTGTGAAAGCAGACGCCAGAGGAGACTTGAGACCACAGCTTGGGAAAGCCACAAGTCTGTTGCTGTGCAGTGTGTATTTAACACTGCTACCTTTAGACATAAAACACTGAGATGGTTTCAACAGTAGGAATTTTCACATGGATCCCATTACAGTTGCAGTAAGGCCAAAGTTAAACTATTTCTTTTCTCGCCCCCAAACCTAATTTCCTTTTTTAGCCTGGTTTATGTGTGCATTTCTTTCTCCTGGTGGCCAGAAAAGATGCTGAGCCTGTGTAACAAAGCTTTGTCAGAGCATCCCATCTCTCCAGCAGGAACCATATTGCTGCACCAGAAGGCAAATCACACTGGCATAAAGGATTAACAGAGAGTCTGGCCTGGAATACCAGGAGGTATTTTGATAGCTAAAAGGAAGTAACTGACATTTTGGCAGCAGATACCATAAAGATCTCAGTTAAGACAGTAAGAGAGGAAGGCCCCAGCGGCAGAGTGCACAGTTCAAAACTAGCTCTAAAGAGAGAGGAAGACACAGAGACCTCAGAGAATGGAGTAGAGGGCAATTTTGTTGTTCCAGGTGGCTGGGCTACAAGCCATGTAACAGAAAGACTTTTTCACACAAGTCCTCCTTTTTTGTTTGCTTTGGCTGTGGAGGTAAAACTATATGAAGCATAAGGACACTGCCAGAGAGACTGTCCCAGCAACAGACCTATTGGAATGACAGACACTTTGTAAGGAAGAATGCTGCACAATTCAGCTTATTCCAAAGGCAAATGGGAAACTATTCTATAAAAATGAACAAGACTTAGTTACAGGGAAGATTTTATTTTAGAAGACTTAAGATATTTAAACTTAATATCCTGGATGGAGATATTAAAGACATGGACCTGTTGGAGTGAGTCCAGAGGAGGGGCACAAAGATCATCAGAGGGCTGGAGCCCCTCTCCTATGAAGACTGGCTGAGAGACTTGGATTTTGCAACCTGGAGAAGAGAAGGCTTCAGGGTGACCTTATTGCAGCCTTCCAGTTCCTAAAGGGAGCTACAAGGAAGCAGAAGAGGGACTTGTCACAAGGGCATGTAGTGATAGCACAAGGCGGAATGGCCTTAAACTGAAAGAGGGTATGTTTAGGTTAGATATTGGCAAGAAATTCTTTACTGAGAGGGTGGGGAGGCACCGGAACAGGTTGCCCACAGAGGCTGTGGATGCCTTATTCCTGGAAGTGTTCAAGGCCAGGCTGGATGGGGCTTGGAGCAACCTGATCTGATGAAAGGTGTCCCTGCCCATGGCAGGGGGGTTGAAACTAGGTCATCTTTAAGGTCCCTTTCAACCCAAACCATTCTGAGATTCTATAATTCCATGAAATAAAACTGGTTTATTTCATCATCTGACAAACTAAGACAAACAAGCAAGGTCCAGTTAGTATCAGCAGTGATGCAGGAGAATGTGAAGACAAAGGTAATAACTATACAAACCATGAGAAACTGTCTTAAGAGGCAATGATGAAGAAAGTTTAGAACTGTTTGCAGAAGACTTTTTTGGGTTGGAGACAAGATCTGGGAAACTAAGGAAAATGCAGGTGGGTTCAGCATCACAGAGTACTGTTGCAATTTTTCTCTTTTAGTAAGAGTTTGTGTGGCAAAAAGGTAAATGTTTTTCCCCCAGTAACTAATGAAGCATGGAGAGTTTAAAGGGTTCATAAAGAATGAAAAAGCTGTTTAGATAGCCCCATTGAACACAAGCTTATTAGCAGGTTTTCCTGAAGTGGTAGCTGACCACCTTAGGGACATCTGAAAAAGAAAAAAAATCTCTGCATTAAACTCAGCTGGGCAAACTGAGCTGCAAGTGACAAAGTGGAAACACTAGATAGGCAGAATGACACTGGAATCAGTACTCTGGAAACAACTCAGATTCTAACCCCTTTATTATTTCTGTTTTATTGTTACACACCATGTTTCTTTCTAGTAGTTTTTCTACATCACTTCCTTCCAGTGAAGGAAAGTTTAATTCTCAGGAAAATTCCCACTCCCTCTGTTAACAAATGAAAGTCTAGGAAGAGTTCCAAGACTATAGGTAGGTATGTACAGTATTCACTACAGACAAATATACCTATAACATAGATAGAATGTAGGTAGATTTTTGATTTTTTTCTGAACCACACTTTTTCCTTATGCATCTAAGCAGCAGTTTTCTTCAGTGCAGCTGAATGAATATTTTCTTCCTCCAATTATGCTCACCAGAAGAGAAGGTTCCTGGGCTGTTTTCAGAGTTGATGCTGTATTTGTCAATTTTCTTTCAATCCTTAATTGTAAGAAATATTTATAGACATTAAAGTAAATGTCATCAAGATGAGAGTAAATATTCCAGTTAAAAAGATGGTGTATTGGCTTTGCTTCGTGTGCCACTTTCATTCCCATTCTCAGTCATCCAGAAGTTTAGTACAGCACTGTGAGTTGGACAAAATCTTGCAGCGAGTCTTTCATGCTCTCCTCTCCATCTCCTCACTAAGAATGAAAACAGCTGTTAATAGTAGGTTTATTTGTCCAGGAACTACTAGGACCCTCTGCAACCAGAGTCCCACAAAGGTGCACTAAACAGGAAAGTAATTTTGACTGTCTACACATTACAGGAATTGCAACTTTTGTGTTATAGCTTCCTGTTGAAGACTGTTGCACTTCAGATTGTGCTGATATTTTGCTAACATGAGATACTGGAACCTGTGGTGTACTCTCAAGGTTTGTTCAGTGTCCTCTCTGGGATGGTTTTGCCTCCTCAATTTTCTTTGTGTGAGTCAGTGCTGCACTTTGTATCAGCCAATATATGATTTTTAACTGCTATGTAAGGTCCTAATCAAACAAAGGAACAAGATTTTTCTTATTTCTTCTCTAGCTGCATAGCCACACCTTTTTTCTTTCTCACTTGGGCAGGCAAATAATTATAATTTTCTTCTAGAACTCTGTGCTTGCAGAGGTTGCTTTCATTCCTTTCCATACTCACTGGAATGCTGCCCTCCAGTCACTGCTGTAAGACCTGCCACATAACCCAGCTGGGTAAAAGCTACAGGGAATACGCTGGTACTTGTTCGTTGATCATCAAATCCAAATGGACGAACCTGTGGAGTTCAGTGGTTGTCCCCTAAGGGAATTAATGGATAGCTGAGTGCCAGCTGGGGTTACATGCAATGACAGCAAAAACATTTTTGTTCCCCAGTTATGGCTGACCTCATTGCTGGCTAAGAGCTGATTTAGTGATGCAGCCAAAAATTTTCACAAATTGGGTAAATCTGGTTCCTACCTGGCAGTTAACAGAAAACTTGCACAAAGGTTAAGTTTCAACATCCTTTGCGTGATAAATCAACTTGTAAAACTATGTTTCATCAATGGAAACATAATTGCTTTGGTCATTTTATCCATTAAATGCTTCACTATTATTGAGAAAATGTCACATGCTATTGAGTGGTATTTTCTGACAGTCAGCTTTGCAAATCCATCTGAAAAACTATCTGTACTGGAGTACTTGCCTACAGGAATGCTGCTTTCTTTGTGAGTTTTTTAGCATGTCCTGACAGGTAAGGCAGGAAAACATGCTGTCTTTTAACATCTGCCATCACACTCAGCCAAAAACCCACATTCATTTCTTTCCATGCCCTGCTGTTTCATTACTGTAAAGAAACTCAGAGAACACTGTGAACTGCACTGCAGTGCTGCTCTTTACTGTCAACATGCTGCAACATCTCAATTTGGAAATTCACTGAGCTCTAGTGTAGTGAAGAGGGAGATAATAGACATTAAGATCTGTGTGTCTTCCATCTCTGCAATGGCATCTTCATTTCTACCCCTTCTATTTCTGAGTCAGGACATAGACCTGGAGCTGGAGAACAAGCATCATGCACTGAGCAGAGGTCAGTATTATTCCAGAATAAAAACTCTGGGGAAAAAGAGGTGTCAGTCAAAGTCAACATACTTTAATAAGTCTTTTTTTTTCTGGTCTTGTTCTCTAATTGTCCAACAGGACCATAGAATGGTTTGGTTGGAAGAGACATTAAAGATCATCTGGCTCCAATGCCCCTGCCATGGTCCAGACACTTTTCCCTAGACCAAGTCCCATCCAATCAGGCCTTGAGTTCTTCCAGGGATGAGGCATCCACCTCTCTGGGCAACCTGTTCCAGTGTCTCACCACCCTCATAGTAAAGAATTTCTTCCTAATATCCATGATAACTCAGTTGCTTTTGTACCCAATGAATTGGTAGACAGATCAAGAAACAACGATTCAAAGAATAATCACAGCATGTGACTACCCTCATTTTTGTCACCAGACAGTGTTTTGAGACACAGAATCTACTGCTCTGGCTGGAGGAACAGAGAAAAGCATTTGCTGAACAATCTCCTCAATTTACACAAAGCTTTACAAAGTTGTTCCCATATCTGCTTTCTAGCTTTATATTGTTTCCAGTATTTAAAAAATGCCAGTCCCCTCATAATAGCAGTAAAAATGCTTGTGTGACTATTTCTATAAAACTCCATCTTCACTGGAAAGCTGCTGGCAAAATGCTTTGGCATTACCATCAGAAACTGCAGCTGGACACTGCTGTTCACTCATCAGTTCCTCATTCACAGCGAGGAAGTGCTCAGTGCCTAGCAAGTGTTCACAGACTCCAGGCTCATCTGCATGACCAGCCAGTTTCCTCCTAGGCAAAATTGCCTTTGACAGCTTGAAGCTGATGCCTCTGATTTTTGCTTATAGGAAAAGATTTTTGCTAAAATATTGAAATAATGACTACAGAATGCATTTGCAGATTTTACCTGACTTTTTAGACCCTAGCTGGACATAATATAAAGAACATGAAGGATATGGCTGCTCTAAACCCTGTTATGCAGATGCTTTAATTAAAGCAGGTTTGGTATCATTACTTGGCATTAAATATGCAGCTCATACTGAGAAAAGTGCCATTTGCAATAGCCTACACAATTTCCTGACCACCACACTGAGAAATTCCAGTCATGCACCCTAAACCCAAATGTTCATATACAGTTCATATTTCAAGCCAGGTGCTCCCTCTACTTAAATACTTTCAGTTCCCTACCTTCCTTTTAGCTACTTCTGTCTAATACCATTCCTTTTCAAGATAATTATCAACATCTTCCACCAGGAGATTACCATCTGCAGAACCCCCTCCAGCATGTTCAGTATTTTTCTGCACAGTCTGTCTCAGATTTTCTCACAATTTTCCTAGAGAACAACCCTCTCGCCTTTTTCCTCCTCCTAATGGTAAACACGAGGTTTTATTACATGAGCTCTATTAGCTTTATCTCCTTCCAGAACCACCTTGTTCCAAAGCTAAACCTCCTTTAGCATCAGATCACAGTAAGCCTTCTTTTGGATTCCCTTTCTGTCTCCCAAATAAAGACTGCATTTCATACACTCATATGAGAAGTAAAGAAAACAAAGGGAAGAGTGGGAAAAGGAACAATGCAATAAACTCAGGCAAATCAGTATGAGCTAACGTGAAGCACTGCTCAGTCCTTGGGTGGAAGGGATGTGAATTCATTTTGAAATATCTGGGGCATCAAGTGACTGGCTTTTTAAGTATATAATTATTTTTCCCAAGGTGTTCCAGCCATAATGGAAGATGAGGGCAGGGGGTAAATCAGTCAGAGCTTATATAATGTTACAGCTTGTGCTCATATGTCCCACAGTACATCAAAATATGAGGATTTCTATCAATTTATAGATAATTCCAGTGTAAGAGTGTTTAAATTACAACAGATTATTATGCTAATATGCTACAGTTCACTGAGCAACAGCTCTGTGAAAACAGCCTTCTAAAAGCACAGCCTAATTTTTCATTTTCTCCCTGTCTTGTTCATTCTACACAGACTCTTTCTAGCAGTTGCTTTTCAGCCTTTCAGTCCCAGAGAGTACCTGTTTTCATAGAAAAAATTCCCTATTGCCTGCTTGGTACAAAAACACTTCCACTTCTCTGAGTATGTCTTTAACTTCTCTAAGTGCTTTTCTTTTTGTCTGAGTGGAAAGGTTTAAAGCCTGAGGAGAGAGAAAAACCCCTCTGTCTTTAGAGGATTAAAAAATTATTTGGTTTCACTCAGAATGTGAGCTCAGAATTCAAGATCTTCTGTGCAGCCCTCCACTGCAGCATACAAAAGAGCTGATCATTGTTCTCCTATTTCTTTCTACCTGTCTCCTCACAGAGATCCAGAATTTTTCAGCATGCACAGGGGACTGTCTGTTCCATTTATGTTAAACAATATATACTAAACTATGAACAGGAGGGGACCCAGATTTTCTTTCCCTGGAGAAGTGCCTAAAAATATAAATTGTAGAACTATGCTTTATTTTATTTCTGTTCTGAATTCCATTATTTTATTTAATTTCATTTTACCTCTAAAAAAGCAGTTTTGGACTACAGTCTTTCAATCAAGGAGTAAAATACTAGAAGAGTTTGTATTTTCAGTTCAGATAATTTTGCTAACTGCTAACCCTCATTAATTTTTCTTCTTCCATATCATTGTTTTTTACCATTCATAGACTCAGTGAAGTGTCTGCTCCACAGAAATCAGAATGTCCCATTCTCCATGCCTTCACCAAAAAAAGAGACCTCTTCTGTCTTCTAGTAAGCTCCTACTTTTCATTCAGACTCTTTTCAGAAAGGGCTGGTCTGTGGTCTCAGTGCTGTGCTATCCTACGATATCAGACAAACATCAGAACAGAGTCAGCAGACTGCTTTTATTTCATTTACACAAAATGATTGTGTTGCCTTCATAAAATGATAGAATGGTCTAGAAGAGAGCTTAAATGTCTTCACAACCTCCCTAGACCAAATATTCAATAGTTTTTATTATCCCAGGTCCTAGAAAATTATTCTTGTAGGCTACAATAATAACTTTTTCTGCTACTTCTTGTTTTCCATTCCATTACCATGAGCCCAAAGAAAAGATCATTCCCTCCTCTATTTTGTATCTGAAGACTGTTATGTTCCCCTATCAAATTTCTAGTCTAAAAAATTTCAGTTATTTCAAATTATCTTGCAGGTCACATTTTTCTGACCTGTGATGAGTCCTGCTGCCCTCCTCTTGACTCCTTCTGATTGAATTACGCATCTCCCAAAGTGCAATAACCAAAACTTTGCACAACCTCCATTGCTTTAACAATGCTGAACAGATCAAGAGGATTTCTTCATGTCTTCCAGGCTTGAAATGTCTGTTTGCCTTCATTTGCAACAGGCTGACATCGACTCATGTTCAGCTTGCATCTATCATAACAGATTCTTTTCTGCAGAGTTGCAACCTAGTCATTTATTATGTCTTGTGCTTATGCAGTTGATAATTTCTGCCTTATTGTACTACCTTGCATTTATCCCTACCAAATTTCATCCAGGTCTTTTCCTACCAGTGCTTCTAATTTGCTGGAAAAATTTTGAGTTCTAATCCTTTCCTCCAGCATATTTCAAGTGGCACAGTCTTAGGTCCCTGGAAAATGTGATTTACTCATTCCTTATATTACCATTCAGGTCACCTAAAAACACTGAGAAAAAGCAGATCCAGGACACCCTGACACAGCTATCGTATCAGTGTCAAGCAGCTTGTGGCCTCTCTGAAGGACTGGCACAGACTAATAGCATACAGATTATGAGCTCTGAATCTTCTGATATTATTTAAAGACCTGCTCGTTCAGATAATCATGTTCACCCAGCTTACAGCCTCCTTCACCTGCTATGCCCCATGCCTCACCAAAGCAAATATTTAAATTAATGTGTAACCACAGCCAAGAATCTCAACTTTTACTTAAAAACAAAACAAAAACCCCACCAAATTAAATCTCTCTTATGTTACAAATATCTTTTAATATGTAAAATGAACAAAAGCCAATTCTGTTAGAATCTGCTGGGAAAGATGTGACCATTTCTCTTCACAGACTTAGAGATATATTAGAAATACCACAATTTATTACATTCACTGTAGTTACAAGAATAAACTTCAAGTGCAGCACCAAGGCAGTTGGTTGATTTCAATGGACTAAACTATTTCTTTGCATCTGCTCCTGACCAAAGGACTGAAGGATTCTTTCCTCAGGGCTTAAACACGAGCCATGATGGTCAGAAGCAGGGACATAACAGATAGTAAGACTTTGTGTACATCAGAATAAAGATAATCTGGTATTCTGTCTGACAACAGAGGCTTGACTCTCATCTAGCTCTGGCTCATATTCCAGTATGATTGCCATAGTCTCCCTGGATTCCTTAAACCAATACATACAGTTTTCCTGGCACCATGGCTGAGGCCCTGGCACAGCAGAAAACATTCATGGTATGAATTAACCAGCTGGAGGATGAAGAGGGAGAAATAGGGCTTTATGAATTTTTAGTCTTTCCCAATGAAGCCCTAGTAATCAATTATTATCCCCTGGTGTAACCACTCACTGCTTGCTCTGTGATTATTTGATTCTGGCGGTGTTAACCTCTGCTGGAAACCTCAGACCTTTGATTAGCTGCAGCAGGAATTCCTCCTTTGTTCTCTAACCTGTCTGGAGGAAGCATGCAACTAGAGAGAAGCTGTACAGGGAAACGAAAGCACTCAGGGGTAGACAACAGATTGACAGAGCACCAGCAGCAGAGCAGTTGCATATTACTGGCTTATCTCATTTGAACATCAGCAAATTTCCTTACGAAAGAAAGGGTCAAAGGAAAAGGTAAAGGAAAGCTGGAAGGAAAAATGAAATCCTGACTTTACTTCAGCTTGGATTGTTTGGCCAACAGGATCTATACTCAATTTCTGGTTGCTAAACAAGAAGTAAGAGCTGAAGCTTTTATTTTCTACTGGGTGAAAATCAGAGTCAGTCTTTCAAATATTGTATGATGAACTATCAACTTACCAAGCCTTAGTGTGTTGTCCAAGACACTACAAAGATCCTCAATCCTACACAGCAGTCAGTAAATTTTAATTCAGTGAAGCATCATTTTCCTTAACTGTGCATATTAGAATAGAATGCCTGCTTCATACTTTGGCATTTTAAAAGGATGGGTGAATGGAAGAGTTCAGGAATAAACCCCACCAAATCCTAACATCTAACCTCAGATGCCGATAACAAAGCTGTAAACTTCAGCATTTAAAAAATGCTCGCAACTTAAACCCCTACTTTTTTCTTTATTCTCATTCTTATAGTCAATGTAAAGATGAGTATCTCTTGGAGGGAGACATTTCTCCATTGCAAATATTCTGTTTTCAGAGGTACTCCCCACCTTGGAAGTCCACTGTCACTATCAGATTAGTTTGTTTCAATGCTCTCTGCCTATAAGTAACCATAAGAATGTGGAAATTCTGGCAGAAGGACAGTGATCTCTTGGAGGCTAACTACATGTCTTCTTTCCACTACCACCCACTTCCACTAGCACTGGCCTCTTTTTCTTTTGGTCTTCATATTACAGGGTGCTCTACACAGAAGATTCAGACTATCTTGTCTCTACACCTTGGCCACACTGTATTTCTCACTGTGCCTATGTTTATCGAGGTTACTATTTTATACAAGCGTTAGTGTTCCAAGAACTGGTGATCAACAGTCAGCCTTGCTGCTGTTCAGAAATATGCCTATTATTAAAAAGGAGAGTATAAATATTACCATACACCTACTTGACCACAGACCACTGTATAGTTATCCTGTTTTTTTGTAAGTATAGCTGTTGCCACTGTGGATCTGCTCAGACTCATGTATTTGGAAAACATGAATGGTTTGCAGTTTATCAGTGGAGGCCACGGCACAATGGACAGATGATCACACTAGTAAAACATAAGTAACAACAAAAAGGCTTCCAAGTTTTGGCTCCTAATCTCTGGTTTCAATATATTTTATTTCTGCATTTGTTTCTTCATCTACAAAACAGCAAATGTCTACAACATCAAGAAATTATTAGATTTAAATCAATTCTATACCAAAGCCATAGGTTCTCCATTATAGAAACCAAATGTACTTTGAAGGCGTTGCTTCTTCCAGATGGAAAATTCAGAACTCATTTGCAGAGCCTAGGCCACAAACCATTCAGTACTCTGAATTACAGCTTTTTAGAGGGAACCAGAAGGAATGTAGAGGGTAATGCTGCCCTACTGGGAATCTGCATGCTTCCTGGACATAGCTTTTACTGTGATAAATTAACCCTTAAAAACGGCTAGACAAGCAAACAGCTGTCATACGCCTAGACAGGATTGCAGCCTCCTTTGCAAAGTATTTCAAAGTCTTGTTACACATCATGTCCCTGGAGAAGAGAAACTGCAGAAGGTTGCAATAGCACCAGAATGAATAATTGAAGCACTGCTCATTCAGTATGTGCATAAACTGAAGGGTCACAATGCTGCCTTCTAGTCAGCTGGCATCGAAGAAATTCACCCAGTGTCTAATAGAAACATCATCTGGAGACACTGACCTACTTCCCTGGGAGCTTTTAGGGAATGGGTGAGAAGATGACAGTGGGATTGCCAAGTACATAGAGAAAGATTAAACTGGACTGCCTAACAGAAAATTGTTCATTACAGAATCAGTCGCACATGGTACTCTTGGAAAAACCCCTGGGACTCAGCTCCCTCGGAAACTAGAGATCTATGCAAGATTAATTCTGTTTCCCACCTCAGAAACTGCCCCTGTGGGAATTTTCCAGGATTCTCTTCCCCATGGCCGATCCCTGGGAGGTTTTCCAACCTCGGCTTCGTGCAAAGTGGGGCCAAAATTCATACCCTTTCCGACATAAACTCTAGCCATTTAATACTGGAAATAAAATGGGTGAGAGAGGGTAACTCGGGCATTTCCCGCTATTGTCCAGCCGCTCACTGGGAAGGTAGGATGAGCAGCCCGCCCGCCCGCGCCCTGCCCGCCGCCCCCGCGGCCACGGGCAGGGACATCGCGGCTGCCCCAGCGCCCGCCTTCTCCGGGACCCCTGCAGTCTCCCCCCGACGGCCCCTCCGCCGCCGCCTCCTGGGCACCGCTCCGCACCGACGGCCTCGACCCAGGCCCTCGGCGCCGCTCCCATCGTCCCTGTCCGACCGCGGGATCCCATCTCAGTGCCGGCCCTGCAGGTGCAGCCCGGACGCAGCACCCGCGGTCCCCTGGCACGGTACCTGCTGCCGCCCCGCGGTGGCGGCTCCGCGGCGGCGGGGGCTGAGCGCGGTGCGGAGCGCGGTGCTGAACGCGGGGCCGCGGCGTTGCCTGCGCACTGACAGCTCGGGAGCCGCGGCGGCGGCAGAGCCGGGGCTGGGAGGGGGGCTCGGGCACCCGCTCCGGCGCCGAATCAGTGACGGGAGGAGGGCCCGGGGGCGGGAGGGAGAGGGGAAGGGGAGGGGGCGGTGGGGCGAAGTGTCTCAAAGCTTCTGTCACCGCCGCAGCTCTGTCGGTCTCCGGGAGGCGACGGCACCCGCGGCGCCGCGAACCGGGGGGCGTGTGAGCGCCCACACGGAAAGGGTTGGCGGAGTGATGCGGCGGTGTGAGCAAGCCGGGCTCAGCTCTCTGATGCCTTCCAGGGAGGAGAGGGCGCAGGAGACGAGCGCCGCGGGACTATGCACCAGCCTTTTGTTCAGCACAGCGGCGTCTGCGGCGACAGAGGGAAGCGGGGGAGAGCCCAGCGCTGCTCCCCTCCAGGGCAGGGGTGTGGGATCGGCCGGACCGCCGTGGGGTGGCGAGGGCAGAGCGCAGCGCCCTCCAGTCCCGGGCTAAGCGACCCGGGACAGTGCTTCCACCCCGGCAGTCCTCGGTCAGGTCGATGAGGGAGAGATGATGGCCTTAGCTAGACGAAAGGATGTAACTGGGGAAAATGGCATGGCTACCCAAGACCGTGCTCATGTCTGACCTTTCGCTCTGGAGATTTGTGAGTCCCAAAGCATGTCTGTAGACTGGGTTATTTGGTTCATCAAAAGCTTGTATCTCTCTCTAGAAAGCTTGGCTTGCCTTAGATCATCACCTAACAACAACAAGGCTACTACTTGTTCCTTTGAAGGCTGGCATTGATTTCTGCTGACAGCAAAATAGCAGGCTTTGCACATTCCTGTTCTGTGTTGAAGAGCATCTTCTGGGTTTTGTAAAGCACGTTTATCATTAACCCTATAATATCTAATGTTGACTTCCAGAAAGAAGATGTAAACATCTGAATGTTTAAAAAATGTTCTAACTCTCCAGCATCGAAGGTCTGTCACTCTCCTGTATGCACCTACTATTAGGGGAATTTAGATGCCAATGTACTCACTTGGAGTACAGATGGGGCATCTGCTAATGCTTCTGCTAGTGGATGGTCCAGCCCTGTGTTGGCATGCTCTGCTTTCCAGCGTCCGTCCCCACTTACCCTCTTGCGGCAGGCATCAGTACTTTCACCAGCTGTATTAAGACACATTTGAATCAGTTTTCACATAGTCCCTTTCCCCTTCCCTTCCTTCCTCATCAGAGTATACAGTGCACTCATGTGCCAGTCACAAAGCTGATCCCTACAACAGACAGAGAAAGAATAAAAAAATTTAAAAATTAAGTTTTCTTCAGAGAAAAAGAGGACTGACAGATGAAATGACCAGAAATTCATTTTCTCTTTAGGGCAAGGAAACAATTTATGGCATAACAAGAACTTCCTTCCACTCAATAGCTTGTCTAATGTGATGTGCACATCATATTAAATACCTGCCACCATGTAAATCCTCCCTAGCTTTCTACCCAGCAGATGCTGCATTGTATTATATCTTTCCTCTTCCCTCCTACAGAGCAAAACAAAGGTACTGATGACAGGCAGAGTGAGACATGAGAGAGTTAGAAAGTAACCCTCATGTGGATCTAGTAACAGCTGTCAACTGAGCAGAGTATATCCTGGATGGGCTTACTTCCAGCTGGTACTGCTGGCTAAACATATTTTGTGCTCTCTTAACTGCTTTTTTACACATTTCAAAGGACAGATTACTCAATACCCAATTTACTGCTCCTGGAGGTATGAAAGGACCACTAACTCCCAGGATATGAGAATGCTCATCTTGAGTATACCCTGGACAGATGTATTCCTTTTAATCATCTAGGAATTATAACAATGATGATTAATTTATTGACAGTATGATAAACTGCACTTCTAACTATGTATGTTTCCACTGGAGTCAAAGAGATTGAGTACTAGGATACTACAGTATTATAAAATAGACACATATTTTGCATTGTCCTGTGTAGTCCAGATGAACTGTGCTCTGCTCTGCCTCTGCCAGCCAGTTTTTCTTTCTTATAGGGGCAATACTGGTACATGCTTCTTCTGCCCCAGCTGAGGGAAGGCAGAGGACTGAGAGTGAACTGTGTTCTACTCAGTAGCAGCCAGTGGATTTACTACATATCCCTGAAAAAGTGTTGAAACAGCAGAGTTGCCTTATCTGTGGGTTCCTAGGAAGGAGTCAGGAGAAGGTCGAGATACTGCGATAAGAAAGGGATACACTTCCCAAAAGTGGAGAAAGGAAGAAGACCTAGTCCCACCTCATACTGTTACTTTTACTGCAGGTCCAGGTTCCCCACAAGGATGTATCCCTTGAAGTCTCATGGGTGTACTCAAATGCTCTTTTGGTGTTAGCATTATGAAAAATCTCAGGGCATAACTCATTAATAAATAACAGCCTCAGAAGTGTAAGAATCAGTGTTATAAAGTTAAAAACTCCATGGAACAGAATGTTCATATTTATTTTACATAAAACTGATTTCAGTCACTTGCACTTGTTCACTCGTGTTTCGCATGTTCACTCATACTCACAAGCACCAAGAGGTGTATCCGTGTGGTCTGCTCAGGACTATGCCTGTGTGAGTATGACACAGAGGACAGGGGACACTAGTTATTGAGTTCTTGGTATGCCTTTTAGGTTTGCCTTGACCAGGCACAACTAACTATAATTTTGACAAGCTATTTATGTCTCCTGGGAATCATGCAGTCACTATGGCAGTCACTGTGGCCCCAGTTTTGCATTCATCATCCTTCCTAATTCTCAGGCAAGGCTTCTTTGTTTTCTCATTCTGTGTGTCTTTGTTGCTGCCTCGCTGTTGAGAGAAAAGGGATACGTCATGTGACATACTGAAACCTTGTTCCCATCCTCCTATTATCAGATCCCAGGCTCTCTGCTGTTATTTTTGATGTGGCTGTATTGGAGTGCAGACCTTCTGGTCTTGATGTGTGCGCATTCCTTATTACCTGTTTTATTGCTGTTGATTGTACTCTTCGTAATCAATATGTGCTGTATTTTTAATCCATGATCTGTATTGTATCACTATAAAGATGAGAAATGTCAAAGTAAATAGTGATTCAAACAAGCCTAAGGATTAAAAAGAATACCTTAAGAATACATAACGACTCACTAGTAGGTAAGCCAGCTCATAGTGGGACAGTGTAAGGCTAAAAGAAAAAAAACCTGTTACTTTTTGATGTAGCAAAAATCCTGCATTAAGCTACTGCTGTTTGTATATTTATTACTAACCTGGAAATGGAATGATCAGCTGTTAGCAGGTGGTGTCACTTGACTTACAATGAAATCTTTCAATAGCAAAGAACATCATCAGTAACCATCATGGTTGAATAACAGGATTTTTTGAAACCCCACCTGCAAGTCTTGTTCTTGGAAATGAAGGGAGATTTGGTGAGCTTTGGTTTGGTTTTTTGTGTTTCATGGTCTGAGTTTCTATGATTCTGAATAGCCTACTTGAGGGAGATATGCATATAATTTCCTTTAGCAGAATTCAAAGCTTGAGCCTTGGGGGTCACTGATCATATGAGGTCTGGACTGTGTTGTAAGGACAGGAAGCCAAGTGGGGAGATATTCTGTGTTTGTTGAAGTCTGGAGTAGGTCCATTTAGAAGGGTAGGTCATAGGGAAACTATGATTACTTCTGTAGAGAAGTAGCTCTATTCCAGGTGCATGAATGAGGAGGGAACAACAGCTGTGACAAGTGCTGGATGTGCTGTGTTTTTCCTCTTTGCTAATTGAAAGAGATTCTGGGTGCATGTGGTGTGTGCCAGCAGAAATGCAGCATAAGTTATGTTCATGTGATTGAAGTGTAATCCTGAGTACAGCAGGAGCAGGTTCAAATTCCTTCAATGACTACATTGGGCAACACTGACAGGGGTCACAGGGGAAATAGCAACAGGAAAAATGGCTGAAATCCTTGTGGCTGATTGACAACTTATGACGTGTGGCAAAAAAAATCTGGAAACCACTCAATTTATTGAATAGGTGTTAGACTCACAGCAAGATACTTACTGAGGAACTTGTCTGACAAACTGTAACAGACAATTTCTGGAGATATCTGATGGGACTTATGTCAAGAAGGTGAGCAAGATCTGGCGACTCCATGAAAAAAGACATAAAGTCAAACCCACAATGACAACAGGGCAGCATGCTATGATTTTGTGGTACTTTAGACATGAATGCTGATCTTTTCCACCAAAGGAGCAGCCAGGAAGACAAAAAATTGACAACAGAAGAAGAACATAGAAAGATATTATTTTAACTCAGTGTGCAGAACACATAAGGTGTCAAAGAATTTAAAGAAATATTTTAGGCATACAGTAAAACTGTATTGAAATTTTCCTTTCCACTGTATATACATATATATATGTATCTTCAGTTTTTCTACAAGTCCCTTGAATTAAATTCTGAATTATGTGGACATTTACCCACAACAACTAAAATTACTTTTCAATTCTGTTTTCCTGAAAGTCTGAATATTAAACTCTTTATCCTCATTCCAAGAGACTAAATGGAACATGTGTCAAAGAAGCTGAGAAAAATTTTTACAGGGTTGATCAATCTTTTCCTTAACTAAGTTCTTTAATATTTCAATTTGACAATGTACATATTATGGGAATTCCACCATATTTCTCATTTCTATGTGGGTTTAAGGTTTTATTCTTCACATTTTTATATTCTGTAAATTGACACATTTTTATTACTCTCAGCTCTCCTTTAGGCATTCTTGGGATTCAAGATCTCTCCTTATTAGTTGAAATTATAAAACAATTATAAAACTCTGCCAAGTGATTTTTACTGATAACAAAACACTTGGGAAGTTCTGAACCTCTGTGAATATAACTGAACCAATGTAAGCAGTGCTGGTCTAAGAAGTAACCTCTAACGTTTTGCGTTTTTTTTCTTGCCTCTCAGTTGTGTTCTTAAACACTTCTGGATGAGTACATAGACCCACATTATGAAATGGGTAAGTCTGGAAAACAGCCCCCCCAAAAAACCCAGAATGCAATTCATCAGCCGGATGAGGTTCCTGGTCTTGTTCACTGTGCATTTCCAAAAACTGTTGTCCTGGCATCTGTCAGAAATCAGTCACGGGCAAGGACAGCCTAAGGCAGCACTGTCAATAGGAGAAATGTTGTCCGCCAGCACCCTCGAACGCATACACAGCCTGCTGAGAACATCATGTTAAGTCTTTTCATAAGGCTTATGTAAACCTTCTGGTTGTGCTCAGGCGGTTCCTTCAACTGTCTTACATGGCTGTAAAATTCCCCTTTCTTTAAATATGAGCACAGGCCAGTGATTGGCATGCATAAACACCCCAGCTCCTCAAGATAGCCTTTTTCACTTCCATCGTTCTCAATTTAGCACTTAACGGTTGAAATAAACTACCAGTCTGTATGTGTGATAAGTCACATTATTTTGAGTGAATTATGACAAAACAGAAGTGTCTGCAATAAATCACCCCTCTACACTACCCTACCCACTCAACAGAACACAGCCATAAAGTCTCATTTCTTGAGTGATGATTTCTTCCCCATTTTTGATTTCAGTGTTGGAAAATAGCAGCCTCCTCTCTCCCTTCCCAGTTAAAGTTAACTTTGATTGAACCCAAGATCTTCATAACAAAGACCAAGGCATTCCCTACATGTATATTTCTGAAAAGAACAGGTGATCAGAGGGCAGCACTGTCCTCAACTCATTAAAAAAAGAAGTGAACAGCATATATTTTGAAGATGTCTTCTACATTTGGAAACCACCTTCTCTGTCATTCTTGAGACTTAAGTGCTATGGAAAATTGCTTCAAGTCAGTTTTATCACTCAAACTGTATTTTTCCTTCAAAAAAATTTCCTACACAACTGCCATCTGTACTAAATGACATGCATATAACTCAAAAGGCAGAAAAAGGTACTTTTGTCTTTCCATCTGTGCCAGCTCCTTTGTCTGCAAACAATGAGCTTTGCAATCTGAATAAAAATATTTTCCCGATATTTAGTTCTCTAATTGAAATCACAGGATGAACTTAACACATATTCCCTTAGTTATTATTTATGAGCAATTTTCTTTTCTTGTTACTCCTTAAAGCAAAAATACTGAAGTACAAACTGTTTTTCATTTTCATCTAAACCCCTACACAAGTGGATAGAAACTGTCATCATGCTGTACTTTCTTTGCAACTCTGCCCCCAGTCCCTGCTTTGACATAGTAAAAGGAAGCTTGACCAGATTTCTTCTATTTGGTAGCTTCTACCTCTGTAAACACTATTTCTTTGTATTAAGGTGTTCAGAACATTTGCAGTTCTTCTCAAGATTCCAAACTTGCACATTCTAACGTGCAACTTCTTACCCAGTATACTCCCATCCCCCTGAAATCTCACATGTGAATCATGCAATCTCATATTGTTAGTGATACAGTTTTCTAAACAATTTAGGCATGCGAAGATCGCATACAAAGAAGTGAGAGAAATTATAGTGTGTGTATTTTTACTTTGTGCAATTCCAAGTGACAAAGAACCTGGTATTCCTTCAGAATGCTAAGTACTTAATATTGAATGCACTGGATGTTTAGTGTAAACATTTTTATCAGTAAAAATTCACTTTCCCCTAAAGAAATAAGTAATACTTTGAAAGAAGCTTCTGCATTCTAGATGACATATCTTGGAAAGCTGGACTTCTATTAATTGTTTGGAAATTAATTTAATTTCCCATTATCTACCTTTGAATGCATCTTTATTATACATAAATGTTCCTCCAGACACAAGCATTCAGCCCAAAAATTCATGTTTGTATACCCTAAAGCTAAATTATTTTAAGGCAAAATTGCTCTACTAAACTAAAATGTGACCCAGCTTAATGTATAAAATAAAGCATACATGCAAAGCTGTGCAGGCTACTCCGACCAAGACTTTATACAGGCCAACTTCAATGTTTCTTCCTGATTGTCAACGTGCTCTAAACCTGGATTCCCCTATAGCACTTCCAACTATTGTTCCAAATTACTTAAATGCAATGGCCCATAAAGCTCAGCCTCCCAACCCCAATGTCTCCAGTGAATTAAAAACAGTCTCCATAGTAGCAATCAAATGTCTCCTGTGCCTACTTATTGCAGGAAACAGTGTCATCCTTGATGAATTCTATCCAGCTACAGCAACCAGCAGCTTCTTTCTCATCAGCCACCTGTACTTCTATGTTAAAATTCCTGTCAGTTATATAAAAGTCTCACCCTCTCTAGGGTGTAGGTGTATCAAAATTCAAATTAAAACAAAACACATCCAGTTCTTTAATATTTATCTCTCCAGTTTCATGGCTGAAGGCACCTCACTCTGTGTTTTTTCAACCCAAGACGCAGAGGAACCTGAGTAATTCTGCTAAGCCCTCCAGGTCTCTGCCTAATGGGACCTTGTGGTAGGACCTTACTTGTATTGTTAGAGGTAAGTGTTCAACACTTATCAGTATGAATTGTTATGTGTTTCATGGGTTTACATTAATGTAGCGTCTTTGCTACACTTGCATAATATTCAGGACTCACACATCACAAAACCAGATTTGAGGCAGGTTTCTGGCCAGGCAACTGCTTCTTCTTCATGAGAAAGGACACGTTTTGGGCTGAAGTGTTGTGCTTTCTCTATCCCTCTCTTATTTCCTCCTCTTCTCTTTGAGAATGGTGACAAAGATGTGTTTGTTGGTAACTGATGCCACGGAAACTGAAAAAATCATGTGACTCCTGTGTACTCTCTGTTCAATTTGCCTGCCCACTGATTACATACTTTCCTTTGCTTTAATGACTGTACAACAACTAACCATACAACTATGCTTGTATGATTTACAGAACTAAATATGCTTCTGCTGAAGTGTTTTATGCTGATTTCCTTTAAGTTTTGGAACTTCCCCCTGAGTTGTTAGGCTAACACACACAAGCCCTAAGGCCTACACCATGAATCCTGCATGTCCTGTCTACTTCAGGCCCCAGCTGATGGGTAGGCAGCCTATTCTTAGATCTCCTCTATGCTGCCAAACTCTTGCAATATAATTATCAGTAATGGGTTTTATCTGTCCTTGAGCCTGCTGCAGAGTGACAGAAGAAGTTTCAACTTTCTCATATAACTCAGCCCTCCTGGGGAGAAAAAAAGTATAAGAAAAGCCAAATGGTCTAATTAGACTCAGATTCACAGTTTGGAAAGGACAGACAGCAGCCCTCTGCACTGCAGGGAGCAAGAAGGTTCTTTCTCTGTTTCCTCAGGGGCCCATACTGTTCCCAAAGGAGCACAGTTACAGGAAAAAAAAAAGAGACAGAGAAAGAAATAAAGGACAAAGAAAGACAGCTCCATTTCCTGTTTTGTACTTGGTTTTTTTTTTCTCCTCAGAAGGTAAGATTTGGTCCTCTTGGCTCATCTCCTTCTAGTAGTGCAGCAATTCAGCAAGCAGGTAACAGGTGCAACAGGATCCAGTGGCTGCAAGCACTGTAAGTGCTGGTCTGTTAGCACAGGAGAATTAGCCACCGGTGCCTGGCTTCTGGAGAGGTCTGGCTGTGATCCCACCACTTCACACAACGAGGTCAAGGCTGAAGCAAGCAGACAAAATTCAAGTGTTTTCTCCTGCAACCACCTTGGAAAACCTGCTCTTTTTACCCTACATTCTTTTCAGGAGCAAAATATAAACCATGTCTATAAATGCTATGCAGGCACTGTAACTGAAAAATCCTGGACTCTGATATATATGATTAGGAGCATTCTTATTCTGCAAGTAATTCCAAATGCTTGTGTGGAGGCTTCTTTTGAAATTAGGAGCCAGTCTCACTGAGTAAGAAAATCAGAATACATTGCAAAGTAGAAGAGATTGTAAAGCTTCCTTGCATAGTCTATAATTAAAGTATGGCTACACTAGGGAAAGAGATTAGAAAGCTGAGGATCCTGGAAGAATCAGTTCTGTCTTTCTCATTATGTACACGAATGGTGTATTTCCTCTTTAGTTTTTGTTTTTTGTCTTTTTAGTCCAACGATTTGGCTTAAATCATTTACGTAAGACAGAAACCAGCAATGAATGCTCAACAGCAGAAAACTTAATGCTGTATATCACATGTATACAGTGATATACATGTGTGTGTGTGTATATATATTATATATATATGTGTGTATATATTATATATATGTGTGTGTATATATATACACACACATACATACATACATATATATCTATATATATACCTATATCTATCTATCTATCTATATGTAAAGAGATGGTAAATACAGCCAAGGGACTTCTGAAAATGGTCATACATAAACACATTGGAATGCCATAGTGTTGTGAAAGATTGGTAGGTAGGTACTTGAAAGGGTCAACCTTTAGTAATAAAACTTCAGCAAAACAACTCGGTCTGACACTCAGAGTCACATATATTAGGAAAGAGAAGAATTAAAGAGGGCAATTAAAATTTTTTTGAAATGTGTGGCACGTGCCAAAACTACATCTTGTAGCTGGACGTCTTTCCTCTAAAATTGAACAGAGAATCGTTTGTAACACATTAGCAGCATCTGCTGGATAGTGCAGGGAATACAGTTTGGAAACTGCAATACTAAGTAAGATACATAACCATTATTGGATTAAGCAAGCCATCCAGAATAGGCAGAACAGTTCAGACTCTTTCTTTTTAGAACTTTTTCTCAGTAAAATATGCAGTTTTAAAAGGGTTTTCCTGCCTAAATAGTCCTAGTTTCATGTAGCAGAAACTGCTGTGTGTTAACTGTAGAAACTGGAGACTTTCTGAATTAACAATATTGTAATTTAATTTAAAAGGTATCATTTACTAAAAGGGGCTTATTTATTTTAGCTATAGAACAATTTGAACATTTGAAACCTAGAAAAATAATTTGCAGTCAGATGGCAGCAGTCCAAGTCACCTTAAGGAGGAAAACTGAATTTGGGTTGTGCCAAAAAAACATAAAGTACAGTGGGAAACAGAAGTCTCGAATGTCTTGGCTATAAGGGATGCCAGACATTAATTTGGCAGATTCAAAGAGGGATGCACCTCATATGCATGGAAAAGACTTGTCAAAAATAACATCAGCAGAACTGTGATTGTTCTAAATCTCTCCAAAACTGAACACATGTGGAGAATCATAAACAGCTATAAAGACACAGACCAGTAATTATCAGTTTAATTACTGGCTGCACTTTTTTTTCAAGAATAATCCTGTGTTCTCCTCAGAAGGCCCTGTGCCTTGCAGCTGTGAGAGGAGTAAGAGTTACTATCCTGGAGCTGAGCAGACCCTGCATGAGTTGAGACTACTGCAACATGAGGGTCTTCTGATATTACTGAGGAGCCAATGGAACTCTGGCACTGCAAATTCCTGTGAGAGGAGCTCTCATTCTTTGGATTATGCATTAGCTACCTGTCTAAAATCAGGAAATTCTGAGGGATGGGGCATTTCCTGCTTCCTCAGAGAGTTGCTCAGAACTCAGAAGGCTTTCTTTTGATTTCTCCTTATGCCCATATTGTGATGGCTCATGGATGCTCAGAGAGAAGAAAAATGTAATTTCAGGAACACAGGGTTGTTGCCACAGAACAGATGAGGCCATCTTTAATCTACTATCCTTTGTGACAGAAGACAATTAGTATTGCAGTGTTTTATGCTGAGATTGCATCTGGTATGTCTTACATGGTGTAAAAAACCCCTATAAAGTAAGTATTTCTTTGAAATATTCTACTTTCTAAATACAGTAGAAAAAAGAAACCCATAAATACTGGAAAGGAAAATGACATCTTACAAAGTCATAAACTTGCCTTATATAACCCTGCACCACAGTCCCAGCTACTGATCAGCTCTGTCTTGTGATGAAGCACTGTGGTCCTTTTAAATGCTCATGAATATAGATAAACAAATGCATAGCCTTTTTCTGCATCTTGCAGCAAGAAGTTTGAATATATAAATATATAATGCTGTAATAAGTGATTTTTGGTATGGTTATAACTTTTATTTCTAGTAATTTTTTTTATCTTTTATGATCTATTTGTACTTATGTATGCTGTTATTAGCAGCTAGACTATAACCTGGAAGAATGGTGGGTATCTAAATTCTGGTCCTTTATTAAGTTCAACAGAGATCCTTGTAAGCCTCCCTAGCCTTGACTGACTTAAAGAATTGCTCTCTTTCAGCATTTTTGCCACTCCTTCCATTTACACCTTCCTTCCAAAATTCATAGAAACTTCACAGAGCTGCTTAATAAACCAATATGGCAGGCACAGTCCCTGCCTTAAAACACTGAGCTTGTGGCATCCCACCCTGAAGGAGAAAGGAACATCCAAGATTCAAAAGTGCTTGTGGTTGAAAGGAACTACCAAAGTCAGAGGGTCTGAAAAAACTTACGAAGTTTTATTAGTAAATTACACACTTGCCATGAACATTGGTATGTTGGTCCCTGACCTACTATATAAGTACATGGCAGTGGATAAAGGATTAAGATGAAAAAGAAGGAAGTGGAGAAAGGGGTAAGATAGGAAGGAAGGAAGGAAGGAAAGGAAGAAAAAGAAGGAAAGGAAGGAAAGGAAGAAAAAGAAGGAAAGGAAGGCAAGGAAGGAAGGCAAGGAAGGCAAGGAAGAAAGGCAGGAAAGAGAGGAAGGCAGGAAGACAGGAAGGAAGGAAGGAAAGAAGGAAGAAAAGAAGGAAAGAAGGAAAGAAGGAAAGAAGTAAGGAAAGAAGATTTAGTTTTCTTCCTGGTAGATGGTGCAGTGCTGTGTTTTGGATTTATTTTAAGAATAATGTTGATAACACACTGATGTTTTAGTTGTTGCTGAGTAGTGCTCACCCTAAGTCAAGGACTTTTAAGTTTCCCAGGCTCTGTTGGTGAGGAGCTGCACAAGAAGCTGGGAGAAAGCACGGCCAGCTGACCTGTACTGAGGAAAATTCCATACCATGGAATGTCATGCCTTGTATATAAACTGGGGGAGTTGTCCAGGGTCCTGCTGATTGCTGCTCAGGGCTGGGCTGGGCATCAGTCAGTGGGTGATGCGCAATTGTATTGTGCATCCCCTGTGTCTCTGTTTCCCCTCTCTCTCTCTCTTTAAAAATTATTATTATTACAATTTGTATTCAATTATTACTCTGTTCTTATATCAACCCCAGAGGTTTATCTTTTCCATATGATTCCCTTCCCATGAGGGTGGGTGGTGTAGTGAGGTGAAGTGAGTGACTGATTGCGTGAAACTTAATTGCTGTCTGGAATTAAACCATGACAAGTGGCAGAGGTGATCTGCAAAAAAGGAGCTAAAGGAGATGTTCTCTACTTTTTGACCCATCTATCATGTATCAAAGTAAATGTAACAAAACATGAAGATACCCGTACAAGTTATGGAAAAAAATAACAAGCTGGAGACAATGATGAAGTGAAGGGATTAATCATTGATGATATATGATAAAAGCACCATTATAGAGAAGGACACATAGCTGCAAGTTCAAGCAACTGAGGATCAGAAGTAGAACATGATGTAGTAGAGGAAGAATAGTGCAAAGGAGATTAGCAGCTGAAGAAGCAAACAAGGAAGATGATGAAGTCGTGAACTCTCAGCACATGTGGCTCAGGAGCAGAGATCCTAGTTCTAGTACAAAAGAGAATTATTCACATGACAAGTTCTGACATTTGGTCAAAGAATAGGAAGCCAGATATTAGAGATAGTATGATGGTAAACAGAGTGTGTCAGTTTGCATGTCAGCCACACAAAAATCATGGTGTCTATATAAAGTCATGACTGTTTATCAGCCCCACGGAATCAATGTGATTGACAGTGAAGAAACTTCTAAGTCCCAGTCATCTCAGGTTATAAGCAAGCCACAGAGAGGCCAAAGAGAGGACTGCATAGAAGGAGGTGGGTGGGGACATTGGACATTTTTGAGTCCCTGAGTTGAAAGCATGTCACAAAGAGAAGAGGTAGTGTTATGAAAAGGAATCATTTTGGATAATAGCTTGAAAAGAAGAAAAGGAGAATAATTATTTGTGTGGTTCAGACTGTGAACTTGCAGGAAGAATCATTAGAGAAGTAAATTAAGGTGAACAAGGGATGGAAGGATTTCAAGAAGCAGGGAACAGTGGTCTTAAGGACTCAAGATAAGATGAATGGGGTAGGAGTCAAGATCCCAAGATTTAGCTCAGTGGATCATTTTATGCCAAAACACAAGGGATTCCCTTAAGCATTAGCTGACACCTCGCTCTTTTCTGAGGGCATAACCTTACTATTCAGTCCTTTATTTTCTTCAGAAAGAAAATTAGCCCAAGAGAACAAAAATAGCTAAAATTATATGGTGAATCATGGAAAATTATATCTACTAAATTTCACAGTGTACTGCTATTGCCATAGTAACCTTAGCTGATAGATTACTGCAAGCTGCTTCTTTGCTAAATTTTCCTGGAAGCTTTGCCAATTCTCAGTTTGGTTTCAACATGAAGTTTAATAAAGACTAACTCTGAAATCTCAGATTCTCTCCTTCTATTTCTCTTTTGCCGTGTCCCCCTTTTATTCCCCTTTGTAAAATTTAAGTCCTCTATGGAGGAGTTTTCAAAGGCAACTTTTGCCAAAGTTGTAAATGGACTTGTACTAGGATTTGTGCAATATGTTTTGTTTCTGATTCTTGATTTCTGATTCAGTGAAATATAATCCTTTGTTGGAAAATGAAGTATTATTTATTGCTCCTTGCTTTGGTTGTTTTTCTCATTCCATGTAACAGAACAGCCCAGCTCACCAGTGGAACAACACCATGTATCACAAAGCAAGAAAGGAAAAAATAGCATGAGAAGGAAAGCAAGAAAAGGGACTTTAGCTCTTTATCCTGTTTTCTGAAAATAACAGCTTCCAACCATGATAACAAGACCCAACCTGAGAGAAGGGTAGGAACTATAAAGAAAGAAGGCAATTCAACCCATGGATTTATTTGATGAGAGATTCTTTCTCAGATAATGCAGAGCTGCATTTAATGCGTGCTTTGTATTCTGCCTCCAGGTATGTATAACCAGTCCTTTGTGGACATTTCAGAAAACCAGGACAGGTAATGTATAGTGCCACATTAGGAAACAAACTGCCTAAAAATGTTGGGGAAACATTATGAGTTAAGTTCACCATTGCTGTTGATGCTTGCTTGGTACTACACAGTCACAGAATGAAACACACACTGTGTCATTCTTGCAATGCTGTTGGCCTTTTCCATCCAGAAATGGAAACATGTCCAGAAGAATGGTATCCTTCTGAGAGATGTACAGGCTCATGAGCATGTGGTGTCCTCTAATTGCCATGCTTTGGCCCATGAGACATGAAACCATGATGGCCAGAACAGACCATATTTTAGATTTTGGAAATAGACAGATGATTGCTTTATCCATCTGATATAGCTCATTAGAATGCCAAAACTGAATGCGCTTAATTTTTCTTTTGAGAGGAAAAATAGTATAATTGTGGACATCTAAAAGGACAAATGATGTACTCATGTGGAAGGATAAAACCATTCAGGGGAAAACTCATGACAATTGGTCTACGAGCTTATTAGAGAAGAGGGGGAAAAACCCCAGGTGTAAACTGGAAGTTCCTGTTTGGCTTGGTTCTTGAGCACATCAAGCCAAAGGCTGACCAGTCAAAGAAACAGCTTTATGAGTCATCAGAGGCAGGAAGATACTTTCATGCTTGCCATCAGCAAATACAGAAATGTAAGAAGGATACATGAGGGATATGTAATCTCTTTTGCTTTGAGAGGAAAAGAATACTCAGTTAAAAATAAAGCTGAAGGCAGTGCTTCTGATATAAAAAGCTTTCGGTGTCAAAGCTCTTAACCTTTTAAAATATGATTCGTCATCTACATAAACTTATCTTGGGCAATAAAAATTTAATTCTCATTGCTACATCATACTTTAGAGGACCCTGTGGTTAAATCATAAACTACTGTGTTTCATCTACAAAACAGGTAATTTGTTGCTGCTTCTTCCTTCTGGGTGGTAAAGAACTCAGTAAGTTCTCTGAAATTGGAGATGTATTTTCTTCTTAATAAAACACACAGACCTGTACCAGAAATGAGTATCAGAAGACACCAGGCAGAATCAAAGAGTGTGAAATAAAACAGGAAGGGAGAGCAGCTGTATGAAATAAATGTATAGTGTCCCTTGAAAGATTCTCTATATGAGTGCTCCTTTTGGTGAGGGAATTGTTATCACAGTACAGGTGTAGAGTTGTAGACTGGGAGAAACAGTGGAGAATAGAAGTGTGATTTGAGACTGGTGGAGCTCTGGGACAGGTTACAAAAATTCATAAAATACTGGAAAGATTTAGAAAAGAAAGATCTCAAAAGCTGTGAGCAAGAAGCATATTCAAAAGTTGTAATCAAGAAGAATATTCAAATGTGAGCTCTTTTGAAGGAAAAGTATGGGATACAGCCACAAGTAGGTCAGCTCTGAGTCACTAAATTAATAGTCAGTATTTGGTTAGGAAAAAATGTTTCTCATCTTTTATGTTTACAAATCTCTCTCTAGACATACACAAGTCAGTTTAGGATGAGCTATCTCAAGTTTCTCAGAGAAAGTTCAGTTACCCTTGAGCAGCTGATATATAATGGCTCATTGTTCCAGTGCCTACACAGATTCTTCCTAGGCATAAAGTGTAAGGAACATCTTACCACAGAAATCTGAAACCAGCCATCTTTACTTAAGGAAACATACAAGGAAATTGGAGAAACATGCCAGATGCTAATATTTCAAAGCCTATTACGAGTGAAAGATGAAGATTCTCACAATGCTTTGTGTCTGCGTCTTCTTTCTACCCTGTCCAGACACATAAAATTACTGCAATCCATCCCACATATTGACTCCTTTAATTAAAATTTCTCATCAAACTATGTGGCTAGATAACAGACATTGTATTGTAAAAGAAAAGGAAGGTTTCTAAGATAATTACTGAGCTGATAGGTTGATGGTCCTCATTTATCTTTTAGAATTGTGGTGACTTTGATGGGGAAATCCTGTTTATGCAAATGCTTGTCAGCATTAGTAACATCTCTCAAATCACACATTGTGAATTTTATGAAGGATAGAAATGAGAGCTTGCCTCATTGGAATTCTCTCTGTACACCCCAAATCTAAAATGGTGTGGTGACTTTCCCTGCAAGTTACTGGAAAGGGACGAAACAGAGAACCAGTAATGTTTCTTCCTTTGATGCAGCAGAGTCACCTTCCAGGGTGGAGTAATTCAAATAGAAGCCTCCAACTTAGTGACTGCTCTGGGTTTTTTAATCAGCTTTCTTAAGCAACACAGATCATTGTGCTCATGAGGAGAGAGACATCCCCTTACTCATTAAAGAGGTGTTAGCTGGCCACAGGGACAGCCTGGAAGTTCTGAGCAGAGTAATTGCAAACTAGTAACTCAGCAAACCATGTTGCTGCATGCTCTCAGTACCATGACAGGTCCAAAGCTGAACTGAAAACCTGCCCAAGTAGGGCCTGAAGAACAGTGCCTAGAGGCACAGCAATGGCAAAACTGGGAACAGACACACCTATGACAGAGCCAGGGCTGAGTCTAAATGCAGACCCTGAGGCCAAGGCAGGCCTGCAGATGGGGACCACAGGTGAAGCCAGTCAGAGCCATTCAGGCTATTGGTGCACTACCCCAGAGAGAGGACCAGCCCTGACAGACCAAATCTAACGTCCTCAACACTGGGGACACCTGTATCATATAATGTGTTTCCCTGGAAATACGTGTCTTTTTATCAGCCCTTTGTATGCAGGCAAGAGAGATTCTAGTGTGTCTTTCTGGCTGTTTGTCTGTGTGGTTATCAGCCCACCAGCCTTGGAAACCATCCTGTGACTTTCACAAGGATCATCAATTAAAGCTGGTTGAAGGTAAGCAGGTGTCACATGAGGACAGTTATGGAAAGGCTGCTCACAAGAATATGAAAATCTGCTGAGGGGTTGCATATTTAGGCTAGATGACCATTAACTAGATTACAAAAAAAAAAAAGTTAAATGAATCCTGGATACCTAAGGCAAACACCATTTGTTTTAATGATGTGAGTCTAAACAGCACACAGATGTTGCTTTCTTTACTAAAATTAAAATTCACTGGGGCAATGGTTTCTGAACAAAACAATGCTAACTGATCTTACAGGTGCTTCCTTCAGCAGCTGACGCATTTCTAAGATAGATAGTGTGCAGCATGAGAGCTTGCTTAGAGCAATAATTTTGAAATTAAACTTCATTATCTTGCTGAACAAAAGAATCAGACTCCTCAGACTGCTCCTTCACCTGAGTGCTCTCTGTCTTCAGTGCGAAAAAGCACAGATGTGTCTGTAAGTGGCCTCACTACACCAAAGGCTCTCTGTGTTCTGCCTTCAGGACAGCTTTGGCCAGACCACACCACTAATTTGCAGTGGGAAGCAGATCATGTGCAGTCAGTCAGCAAAGCTTTGGGCCACGAGCACAATCCAAGGTGACTGCTGTTCTCCCCAGGACTTGTGCAGCCTAAAAGGCTGCGGCAGTTTCTTCCTCAGCCTTTACGTGTTCCCCTCAGCTGCACCTCCCATCTTGGTACTGGAGTGCCTCTGATGCACCTGATGCCGAAGGGGTTTTTGATTTTTGATTTTCACATTTTGTAGATTTTAGGAACACAGTACCTGTAGCAAAGTAGATTTAATGTGCTAGTATTCTGGCAGCCTAAGTTCACTGTTTATATATCCTAACCCCTACCTAAATATATATCCTAAATTCTTTTAGCTATTTAGGCTCTTTTCAAGGTGTAAGAGCTGAAGACTATCAGAAAGGCCTGCAGAACAAGACCAAACATAAGCCAACAACCTTGAGTCTGAGAACACTGGAAGAACTCCAAAGCCTGAGAAAAAGGAAAATGAAGAACAGGGGGTCCCAGTGACCCCAGCCCCAAAATGCTGGAGGATGGCACAGGGGTGGGACTGGGGCTGGACTGAGAAATGTGTAAAGTAATGATTGGGTGGGCAATATTATAAAAACCATGGAAGTCAGTGGAGGGGGGGGGTGGGGCACAGAGATGTCATCATGTATTCCTAAAAGCCCTAACCCTGGACATTAAAGAATGGACCTTTTTATCTTATCCCACATTAACTTGGCTCGGAGTTCTGTTTTTGGGTTCACCCACGGCATCACACCCAATGAATGAAACACTGGAAAACTGTTTTCTGAATACACAGAGGTGAGGAAAGCATGTCATGCAGGGTATTTAAGCTTTGAAAGTGTTGGAAATTAGAGGCTATTTCTGTTACTAATTTCTGTTAGTACTTGTGGAACTATCAGCAAATACACCAAACACACTTTGCGCGGTTTTCACGTTTCTATACTGCATTTCCCACACCAGGCACTAGAGGGCAGGAGCCAATAAAAGTTTTTCAGTGCAATTTTCGTAGGAGGAACTAAGTTGATCAGATTTATCTTTTTTAGATTCTCGTGTTTAATCTAAAATAATCTTACAGCAGCCCTTTTATGTTTTTGGACATTATTAATGCATATAATATTTCTCCTGCTGCAAGGTTTATTTCTTTTTAATGTAAGTTTTATTATTAAAAGATTAATCTTTCAAGATTGTATTGATATTTGAGATTTTTTGTTGAGTTCTGAGATTTACTAGACAAGTTTCATAAGTTTCTCAACTTAAATTCCACTTAAGGTTCTGTTTCTATGGCAGGTGAAATATTTACTTCCATGTTATTTGCATTTGAATCCATCAGTCATGCTACAAACAACAGAAGAGGAACATGCTTAAGGCATAAAAAAAAAAAAAAAAAAGAAAAGAAATAAAACCCATACCGGAATGGATCAAAACAAGCATAGGTTCAAATATTGTAGCAAAAGATTAACCTCCTAAATTGCCCCTCCCAAATTTAATAGAAATTTCTGACTGTCAACCAAGATTCCTTCAGAAATATTTATTTATTTTTTGAAAGAAAGTGATGAGCTAACCTGTAGCTATGAGGAATATAACATTCCATTGTCAGAATTAGTTGCTCGTTACATCTTGCAATCCAAAGAGACCCAGCAGAATAACATAAACAAGCATCATGAGAATTTCTTCTTTGAATTCAGCATCCTCCAGCTGGCAGTCTGGAGAGTATGCAACACACCCAGCCTGCCTCTGCTTCCTGAGAGGGGACAGGTGTGTGTTTGACGGTGTGTGTTTGACAGTGTGAGCTCTTTGCCCAAACAGCTGACCATCTCAGCCTGTGCTCGCAGAAGTCAGGGGCTTTAAGTTTGGATTTTCATGGGAGAAGAAAGACAGGCTGCAGGCATGCCTCCTCTCAAGTACGAGAGTGGCTCCACACTGACAACCTCCGTGTGGCCTGTGAAACTGCCATCTGTCCTGTGTTGCTGGAGGAATTGAACTGTGTTGCTTCAAGATATCAGAGAACAGGCAGTTAATTGTGCAAATGTGGAACCAGGCAAGTATTGAAATTACTGTCACTTGACCTGATTATGGAAGTCCTGTAAAGACATTATTTCCAGCTATCACTGTCTGGATTATCAATTATCTCAGGTGTGATTCCTAAACACCTGCCTAAAAAGAAGAGGCAGCACCACATTTTTTTTTCTATGTGATTAAACAAAAGTTCCTCTCAAAATACATTACTTGGGGATTGACTGTTACTGTAAATTTGTCAATGCAAACTCAACTGATAAATCTGATTTAATGTGAATGAGGAACTCAAAAGAAACAATTTCTATCTCTGTTAAACATACTTGCACCCCTTGTAGATAAGCAAAACCCCTCTTATCAACCCTCCTGGGCTTCAGTTTTCAGAGACTTGGGCACAGCCTTTTCCCCTTTGAGGGCTTCGGCTGCCTGTGGGCATGGTCAGCTCTGATTCATGCAGGGCTGAGGCTGATGTGCAAGAAGCTCTGTTTGGCTGAGCTACTGGACTATGAAGAGCATCCTCTCAGGCTCAAGCCCTTCCTTAGTCTTTGCCTGAGCTATGTTGCCGTTATGTAGTCTGGCAATGTACCTTCCCGAGCCAGATCCCTTGATCTGAATCTCTGGGTTGACCTTTGTTCTGTTACACCCCTGAAGACTTGTCTGGCAAGCACTGGATTGTCCACTGACCCCTATCACCAGATCTGCCCAGGCAGGGCCAGACTATACCCTTTTCAGTGAGGGCACTGCCTTGCTGCCCTGCTGTCACCCCCAGCTCCCGGATCACCTTCCCTTGCAGAGCAGCTCTCTTCTGCTCCCTCACAACAGATCATTGGATCCTCTTCTTAAGTAAGGGTCTTTTCTAGTGAGACAGAGAAATGCAAATATGATCCCAGACCCTTATGGAAAGTGTAGTTACTTATATTTGGCAGCTGACATGGTTTCAACAGTTCACAGAGCAAACTGATGGTAGTACTAACACTTGAGAAGCTGTTAGAAGTGCTCAGCTTAGGTTGTCTGCTAAACCCCCACGGTACACTGGACTGCATTGTTTCCCAAACAGAATCTCAGTACTGTTTTGGTGGTTTTGTTGTTTGGCTGCTGGAGGCAGAAGTGTATTTTGTTTACATTCTCTCCTGTATAGGAAGGTACCTCTTCTCATTCGTATGCTGAAGAAGTAATATATTTCATCAAGGCAAAGGGGAACAAAATATGAATGTTTGAAGCCTTGACTACTCTTCCTCCAATGTGCAAAGAGGTATTTTGTTTAAATCCTATATGTTAAATTTTATTAGTCCTTCAATGTATTATTAGTAGTATTAACTTTAACAAGAGAATGTAGTTCATTTTGAAGAGGAGACAATCATCTGAGAAGGAGTTGATAACAACATGATATAGTGAAGTAGAACTGAAGGCAGACCTCAGAAGACTATGGTACATAGTGATGGTATTTCTCCTGGAATGTGTAATCAGTTCATCATATTTATTGTACTATTAAAATTTATTAATTTTTGGATGACTTATAAGCTAGGAAGTTACTGGCCACTGCCTGGTACACTGAGTCCTACAGGCAGGCACTGATTAAAAATTACTTCTCTCAGCTCTGCAGCTCCTCTGTTCTAAGGAAGATCTCCAGGCCTCTACCTGTAGTACTTTCAAACTAGTTCCTCCCTCAAAATCAAGCAAAGATACACATATTCCCTTTTTTGTCCTATCCACATAGCGGGGCTGATCTTACCAGAGCCAGGGGACAAAATGGGGCCTTCAAAATAGTCTAATCAAACCCAGGGAGAACTAAATTTGTAGGTGTTTCCAGACTGTAGCCCCTTTTAACTGAATCTGTTTCTAGGGTATTTAGTCAGTCAAAATATGTTAAAATGTCATCCACAGACTTGGAGCAAGTTTGCTGAACCATGAGATCTGTCTCCCCCCAAACCTCACTATAACTTACGTTGGATCTATTGCAACTGTAAACTGCAAATGTAATTAAGGGCACTGTGATGGGGGCACCTGTGAGAACTCGGCTGTTCGTCTGCTGACAACTGAAGTTCACACACCACACCTGTTAGATAAGACTTCAGACTGTGGATCTGATGCCATTTAGGTTTGGAGTCATTGCCCTGGTTCTTGTTTTTCAAGATTAATATATCCTGGATTAAGAGCAGTTTGATGCCTTCCTCAGGGGTGTGTATTGGGACTGGCACTTTTTAACATCTTTGTTAGTGACATGGACAGTGGGACTGAGCCCACCCTCAGCAAGTTTGCAGACAACACCAAGCTGTGTGGTGCAGTTGGCATGCTGTAGAGAAGGGATGAAGAGAGGTGGGCCCGTGCGAACCTCATGAAGTTCAACAAAGGCAAGTGCAAGATCCTCCACCTGGGGAATTCCAAGCACAAATACACGTTGGGCTGAGAATGGACTGAGAGCAGCCCTGAGGACTTGGGGGAGTTGGTTGATGAGAAGCACAACATTACCCAAAAATTTGTGCTCACAGCCCAGAAAACCAGCTGTATCCTGGGATGTGCCAAAAGAAGTATGGCCTGAAGACTGAAGGTGATTCTTTCCTTCTACTCTGCTCTTGTGAGTGCTGCGTCCAGCTCTGGGATCCCCAGCATAACAAAGGCATGGATCTGTTTGAGTGGGTCCAGAGTAGGGCCATAAAGATGAAGAGAGGGCTGGAACAGCTCTCCAGTGAAGAGGGGCAGAGAGACTTCAGGTTGTTCAGCCTGGAGAAGAGAGAGCCTTACACCAGCCTTCCAGTACCTAAAGTGGGCCTACAAGAAGGATGGGAAGGGATTGTTTATCAGTGAGTCTACTGATAGCACAAGACATAGTGTTACTAATCTGAAGGAGGGTAGGTTTAGTTTAGATATTAGGAAGAAATCCTTTACTGTGAGAGTGGTGAGACACTGTAACAGGTTGCCAAGAGAAGTTGTGGATGGCCCATCCCTGGAAGTGCTCAAGGCCAGATTCGATGGGACTTTGAGCAACTTGGTCTATGTGAAAACTGTCCCTGCCCATGGCAGGGGCATTGGAACTAAATCATCTTTAGTGTCCCTTCCAACCCAAACCTTCTATGATTTCATAAGGAAGGCTGGGAATCGTGTACATCTTGTCCTGACCTCCAGCCCCTGGTGTATAACTGCTGGTTGCAGTCCCTTCAGCACAGGGCAGGATGAGTGTGATCCAAAGGGTTACTTCTTCTCACAGACAAAAAACAGCCCATTTTGTCCTGACTTGATGGATGTTACCTATTCGCAGACTAGATGCCAGTTGCCTGATTCCTTCTAATAATTACAATCTGGGTACTGTTATCTCAGTTTTACTATTTTATGCAACTATTATCAAGCAAACTGATATTACAAAACATTTTGTTT
The DNA here is from genome assembly GCA_013396695.1 of Sakesphorus luctuosus. Classification (NCBI taxonomy): domain Eukaryota; kingdom Metazoa; phylum Chordata; class Aves; order Passeriformes; family Thamnophilidae; genus Sakesphorus; species Sakesphorus luctuosus. The sequence continues at coordinate 613,221 of VWZD01012439.1, forward strand.
CCTGAACTAAACCAAGAAATCTTGTGGTATGATTGGGTATGATTTGGTGTATGTTCCACATACAGGCCTTTATGCTACAGATCCCCCCAAAATCCATCCATCCATATTTAATTTCCTTTGGCGGTCTGTGAAATACCCTCTACTCTACAGCTTCTTCTTCCGCTTCTTTCACAAAGCTACATTTTGCCTGAACATAAAATACATTTTTTAAAAGCTTTTTCAAAACTCTTATCTTCCTAAAGCCCCAGTGGAAGTGACACAAACTGTTTTTAATGAGTCCTGAAGGCATGCTAGAGGCTGCCCTGACTGAAACACCATATTTTTAACAGAGCTTACTTCCTAAGTCTAGCTGTGATCTCTCTCTCCATCCTAAACCTTCCTCACCTGTACTCAGGCACTCTCCCCCTCTCTCTGTCCCTTGATCTACCTTTATAGTTCTATCAATTTCAATCACAAAACAATAGTTACAAATTTAGCCCGAGCTACAATTTTGATTTGAACTGCCTATTATAAGTGTTCTGTGTCAGACTGACAGCATTTCTAGCCTTATATCACGAGATCTATTGGAAAATCTTAAAAATTTAGGAAGACATTATTTTGGGAGTTTATGAGTCATTAGGTATGGCTCAGATCCTGTGAACTTTGGGGAAAAAATGGAGGAAAGCAGGGCCATGTGCAATGTGTTTATATCACTGACTATAGACAGAACTTTGTAGAAGAAAAACTAAAACACAGTGCGTTATTTTCAGATAAAAAATATTTCTGATTTAAAATAGCTTCTTAAATCTCTCTCTACAAAACTGAAAGTCTAAAGAGTGAATTTTACCTTATGCTTCTATCAGGTGACTGCTATTCACACAGAAAGAGAATGAATAGAATACTCACTATCTCCACTTCAGACATTTTTGTATTTCTAAACTGTCATTAAAATGTCACAATCCCACTGCAGTCCTGTTCGCTTCAGGATTTTCTCTCTTATCACAGCACTCGGTAGGTTTGGGCTCTTTGCTTTTCTTGCCATTGTGCACAATTTAATACCACCATAAGAGGTGGATAATGATTTCACACAACAGAAAGTTTTTGTGGCTTCATATGCCTGGGTGTAACTGAACCTGTTGGTGATTTAAACTATTCCTGTAACTTTTTGAGGTGTCTGATCTTCCTCCAGTAATAATTACAGGCTGTGGCAAATCAGTCCACTTTCTCTAAGTGGCCAGAAAGGCCATATTTACAGACAAATGCAAGAGAGAAAGGTCTGATAAATTTCTGTTAAATTTTCACACCTCAGTGCTCAGACAAGTCACTGCCCAAATTCTAAACTGAACTCTATCATAAAAGTTGGTATTAATTAGTCGTATATCAGCCTTTGATAGAGGCCAGAAGCTTAACAGATCTTGGAGAACAAACTTCTTTCATGCTCTTCTCTTACAGGTGGTCTGTCCAGATCAGCACAAAGGCTGAGTAATACTGAATAATGGTCCGGGGACTTGCCATCCCAAGGGCCAAACAGAACAACCTGTGGGAGATCTGGGCAGGCATAATCAGTGAAAGTACAAGCATCAATCTGAGATGCAAGATAGTTTGCTTGGGAGTAGCACTGGGAGCAGCATCAGGAGCATCCAGAATAATTGTAGGGAACTAGGAAGTATTTGCTTCAATGTTCCCTGTGCCATTATCTCACCTCAGAACTCAGAAGGCATTGGACATCTCAACACCAATGCAGCAGGGAGCACTCAGAAGACTTCAGTACTTCTTACAAGATTTGTGGGTTCTGTTTTGATATGGTTAGACAGGAATCTTCCAGTTGCTTCTCTGCCCTTTGGAGGAAATGGCAAGTCCACACTATGTCACAGAAGTATGGCAGGGACTCAGAAGCTCAAAATCCCTGTTTTCCAGTTCAGTGGCAGGGAAAGCCTGAGCTCTCCTGGTGGAGCATCCTGGAGATGCCATTCCCTCTTCTGTCCTTTTCAGAGCTGTGAAACACTTTGATCTGTTTCTGTGGTGGACAAAGACAGGAAAGCAGCAGACTGAACAGTTTGCAGGAGGGTGCTGTTCTGCAACTTGCTGTTGTATCTATACAAAGGCAGCAAAGTGCACCAGAGACCAAATGTATGTGTGTATATTGAGGTAAAAGAATGCCACAGTGCCATCTGAGAGTATCAGTAAATGAACTTTTTGTGCCTGTGCACTTAATGTGTCCAAGGCCGAGACTAAATATAGCTCATGAGCAGTTTCCCATCTCTGTGACAAGAAAGCATGCTGTGACATTTCTTCTCTTGTATCTATAATGCGGATACCCCAAACCCTAAGCCTCTAAGGCTTTCTAGCTGCAGTCTTTTTTTGGTACCAATTTAATTTGAAATGTGAGAGTCTCTAAGTAATTTGGAATTATTTTTAGATGTTTAACAGGAATGAGAAACATTATCTCTGGACCTGAGTTTGGACAGAGAATCCCGATTCTGGACTCAGGAGACCTAGTTAGAATCCATGAGGTCACAATGTTTTCCAACTCTGTGTCTTGCTAGTAAAATTGTGTTTCTTTCTAAGCGTAAGGAAAACTACCTAGGTAGCACTTGAAAGGTTTGCTGTCAAGTTATCTTCCCTTCACATCTGAAACCTCCCTATCTGCTTCCCAGGATTTCTTCTCCCGTAAGCCTCTCTTTCTCTATTCTGTCCAACAGACAGGTCAGGACAAACTCACTGATGTCCAAAAACCCTTTCAGAACTCAGCTTCAGTTCTGTTATGATAATGATGTGCAGGTTTACTTTCATTTATGTTTTATTTCCAACTCCAAGCTCTAATTGATCTCTCAAAAACTCTCAGAGACCTAGTTAGATGCAAACTTCCTCTCTTTGCTTGTTGATATGAAGTGATGCATTATCACTTAGATTATTCCTGGAGTTGTGTTTACTGGAAGGAACTCGCCATTCCTTTACAGCATTCACTGTCCACAGCTGAGACTGTGACTCCTCCACAATGAATGCCTGTCATAAGGAGGTGAAGTGGCCTCTAGCAAATCGACATTTGTTTCCTGTAATCTTCAACTCTGATTACTCAAAAAGCCCTTTCATTCTTTCCACCTCTTCAAACACTCTTCTCACATCAAGTGAGTTTATTTACTGCCATTAAAGACTAATGCCCCACCTCTCTGAGGATCTGGTTCAACAAACTATTTTATAAGCATTTTTTTTATCTGTTGGGTTTGCTATCAATGCCTGCACTACAATGGATGCAACCCCCTTTCCTTTTCCTCCACCTTGTAGCAACTTAACAAAATGCTACAGATCAACCTCTTGCTGTACATTTTTTTTCTCCTTACTTTCTACCCGCACAGAAATATGGGGACATTGAATTTTTATGCATATATTTATGGACGCATTTACTTTCTTAATTAAGCTATAATTTTATTTTAAGAGGATGCCATCACTATAAAAATCATAATCAAATGTTAGTTACCAGCTACTACTGAAAGAATAAAAATTATTTACTTCTCATCATTAGCAGTGTTTGGCTTTTCACTCATCTTGGTGCATGGATGCTGAAAATAGACCAGTAAGTATCACTTCTGCTTAAGATTTTTTTGTATGAGAACAAGGCCACTTTGAATAGACTAAGAACAAAACAAAAAATTATATTCTTGTTAGAATCTCCATTGAATTACAGAGGAGGAGCTAGTTCCCGAAATCTATTCTGTATATTTTGGATTTTACAGAACCAAAGACTTGGCGTTCTGCCAGAACACTGAGATTTGAATTACCCTCCTAAAAGTGCAGCAAACTGCCTGTAGCTATTTTTTTATTGTACCAGAGAAAAGAAAACAAAGGTAAAGTGAAATATATTATAAAATTCTCTTTGACTTCTTGCATTTGTCTGAGTTGAGTGTCTACTAAAGAAGTTCCTCTCCCTTTAGATGTTACTTAGTACAAGCTTGTACCTTATTCAGAATAATCTCTGCCTCAATCTATGTTGGTACTAATTATACTTTCAATCTGGCTTGCAGATGCTAAATCTTGGACAACAATTTGGCTGTGTAGTGGGGTCTTACCTAACCAAGAAAACCAAGTGACAATAACATCTGTGTGTTTTGGGCTGTTACAAATGGCTCATTAAATCTCTTGTTTTGTTGAAATGCATTTCTGATCTTAAGAAAAAGATAGGACATAGACTAGTGATGCAGATATAGATTTGATCTGCAGCTAACTATGTGGGGAGCTGCCTGGAGCAGTATCTCTTCTTTTAGGTCCGCTGTTTGCTCTCTGTATGCTGTGAAGAAAAAATAACAAAGCACTGCAGGTACGAGAAATCTTTTCCTCTGATTTGTTAGTTTTGTACATCTTCTCACTTTCTCCCCTGCCTGTTCTGCAGCTGGCCTTGATGTCTTTGTAACTGAGTTTCTTCCCGCCACACAGACAATTTTGAATCACCTCCTTTCAAGGATAGTCACTCAAGTGCCCATGGAATCCAAGGAACCAAAGTAGCTTTAAAAGCTTCTGTGTAGTTGATCAGCAACTAAACCCTTTGGTGCTCAAAAACTTTTGCTTGTGAAAATAAAAATCTCCTCACAAAAGTAATATTGAAGCAGATTTCTCTGTGCAGGGCTCTCTGGGATCGTAGTAAGAGTTATAATCTCACATGCCATTTAAACCAGTGATCAAGTGCTGAGTGACCCCCCCCCTCCATCATGGTTTTTTTTTTTTCTTTTTTTTTTTTCTGCTAAGGATATCTATTTGCCCTTCCATAGAGGCTATGGGAAGGGTGAGCTTACTTACCTGACCCATCTTATGAACTGTTCATAAGCACATTTAATAAATTAATCTTCACAGCCTTGTATAGAATGGATACATCACATGCTGTATTAGGAATTTTCCTGATATTGCGAATCATATGAAAGATTTACTTAACACACTGGCAAACAGCAAATGCAAAGGAGCAGCACTGGTCAGGTGTTCTTGCAGCAAAGGCATCTTCCAGAAATATGGATCTGACTGTTCTCAAGAAGTCAGTTGTACATTCTCTGAGATCTCTTTTGCTGTGGAAGAAAATATTTCAAGTTTGAAAAGGAGTTAGTTAGAACTGGTTCCAGTTTAGTTGTTTGAAGTGTACCTATCAAGCCTGCAGGAGTTCCAGATTTGCTCACATCGTAGAAACTTTTCTGTTTACCACCAGCTAAAGTTGTACTGAAGCTACAGGGATGCAATTTTTCTGTAGAATATAAATAAGGGAGAAAATATGGATTTCTTGTGTAGGGTGATAAACAGATCAATATTACATGAAAGAGATATCGATGGGTATGAAACTTATGTAGTGAAGCATGATCCTTTTATAATTTCCAAATTAACAGAATTTCACACTGAAACTTACATAGCTTTTTAGCATAAACGGAAATTTTGCAAGGATCGTTACAAGAAAGCAGAGATTTAGAGCACAAACTGATGCAGTGCGAGCACTTTAGCAAAGAATTTATTAAGGTGAGCATTTTTACTAATGGAAGAGTAAGTGATTATCCTAGTAACACAGAGAAAAGTAGTAACGGTTGACGTATAAACTAACCATCTAGGAAAAGAAAAATGTAATCAAATGAGAAGTAGTATTTGGATCCACTTAGAAGGAGCATTCTGATAAGATACAGGGCAGTTCAATATGATACACATAATTGCTTCTAAAGAGAATAAACAAAGAACTGATCTACAGTAATGAATACCTGCACAAATCATAGCAAAATCTGGAGAGGAGGGTTCATTTTGAGTATGACAGGGAAAAGAATCTATGGTTAATTGAATTATATTTGAAAGTCATGAAGCTGTCAAAAGTATTGGATGCTGATTTCTGAGATAAGATCAAAGTTTGCAAGGTGAGAAAACTTGAAGGTTCTGAGGACTGACAGTAAGCACTAACTCTCAGGTGGAGTTTCAGACATGCAGTAAGATCTGCTGGTTCCAGCACAGCCTTTCCTTGTCAAGGTGTCCTAAGAATAAAGAGAAAGCTGAGAGAAATGCCACTGAAATAAAACTAAACATGACAATACAAAACTCAGAGTTAGTACTGTGTAGGTCTGCAAGTTGAAGGAAGATTTTACTTTGCAAGAGACCTCCAAATAATAGATATGCATACAAAAATGGTTGAGAGACAAAAATCCATCTGGCAGATATACCAAACTTTTTAGTAAAACACAGAACTAGAAAAACTTTTTCCAAGAGGTATAGAATAAGTACAGTAAATCTGATTTCTCACATATATATATATTTTGTACCCTTAAGTACTAGCTCTTAGTACTCATAGGCCTATAGGTTGGAGAGATGGGCTGATTCCAACAGGACGAAGTTCAATAAGGACAAATTCCAGGTCCTGCACTTTGGCCACAACAACACACTGCAGTGCTAAAGGCTGGGGACAGAGTGGCTGGAGAGCAGCCAGGCAGAAAGGGACCTGGGGATTTGGATTAACAGGAGACTGAATATGAGCCAGCAATGTGCCCAGATGGCCAAGAAGGCCAATGGGATCCTGGCCTGTATCAAGAATAGTGTGGCCAGCAGGACAATGGAAGTGATCCTTCCCCTGTACTCAGCACTGGTGAGGCCACACCTTGAGTATTGTTTTCAGTTCTGGGCCCCTCAGTTCAGGAAACATATTGAGGTCCTGGACCAGGTCTGGAGAAGAGCAATGAGGCTGGTGAAAGGACTTGAGCACAAGTCCTGTGAGGAAAGGCTGAGGGAGCTGGGGGTGTTTAGTCTGGAGAAGAGGAGGCTCAGAGGTGACCTCATCGCTCTCTACAACTACCTGAAAGGAGACGGTAGCCAGGTGGGGGTCTCTTCTCCCAGGCAACCAGTAGTAGAACAAGAGGGCATGGGCTTAATCTCTGTCATGGAAGGTTTAAGCTGGATATTAGAAAGAAATTCTTTATGGAGGGAGTAATCAGGCATTGGAATGGGCTGGCCAGAGATGTGGTGCATTCACCATTCCTGGAGGTTTTTAAGATGAGACTGGATGTTTCACTTAGTGCCATGATCCAGTAATCAAAGCGGTGTTGGATCAAAAGTTGGACTTGATGATCTCAGAGGTCTCTTCCAACCCAGTTGATTCTATGATTCTTCTCCTGGCAGCAGCCCTTGATGTCTCTAAGGTCTGTGTCTGATCCAGAGACTGGCTGGCGTTGAGCCATTTGCTGACAAAGAAAATGTATAATGTATCAGTTCTTCCTGCCTCTCCCTTGGGTTTCACCTGCCTAGCACAAAACACAAAGAAAGGTAATTATACTTAATACCTCCACCATTCTTTTAAATTTAGATTATACCAAACCTGAGTTCCAGGTTACATAATAATTGGTCAGAGACCAGTTAAAAAGCAAAGAAACAGCTTAGGGAAGGATGAAAAAATCTTTGATCATCATAAATCTTGTAACGTCAGCTATTGTTCCTGTTGTTAATTAAGAATGCCAAGGATTATTAGGTTCCCAGGGAATAAGAATTGATTCCTCAGAAAAACCCCAACAGGATAAAACCCAACAGCCCACTTTTCAAACTCTTGAGATTCTTGGAACAGATTGTAGGAACAGCAGCGAAAATGCTTACTCTATAACTGTATAACTATATGAAAAGCTATAATAAGTGCCAAAGGTTTGTGTTTGTCTTTTCACATTCTTGCCACAGATCATTTTTCACTCCAAGGGCATTACTGAAAAAAGTCATCTATGAATCTTAAGTCTCTACAGCTATTGCTTGAAGGAATAGGGAGAGTAGGAAAGAAAGAGTTTAACAGGATCAGTTAATGCCTTGGCTGTTACTCCTACAGAAATTTAAGGAATTTTGTAGTGGGATGCACACACCATCCTATCACCCTTTCATAACTTTGCTTGACTGACTAAGAACTTGTTCCATTAAATAGATTTTATGTTGCTTAACTTTCAGTTATACTGAGGGCTGTTACAAATTACATGGATTTTCAAGATGTCAAATACCACGTTAATAAATTACAACTCTGTTGTCCACAGATCAGTACTTGTGAATATTTTACAGCTACTTCAGTTTCTTATTTTATTTAACTGTAGAAGTCTTTTCTATAACTCCTGAATTTCCCCTCCCC
>VWZD01012439.1:621338-703800 GCA_013396695.1 Sakesphorus luctuosus
GGAGTCAGGTTTTAGCAGGTGTGTGAGAAGTGAATATGAAAGAAGTTCAAAACTGGTTAACATTATACAATAGAAAGAAATCTGTACTAAAAACTTGAGCCATTAGTAGTTTACATTAATGAAGGACCTTGATACTTGAGTTGATAAAGGACTTGTCTCAGGCAGATTTTGTAGAGGTGGGATATGTACCTTTAGATGTCTTGCTGCATATCACAGAGCTAAGCTTTGTATTTCAAGAGCTGGAATTTGACATTGCAATTGTACATGTGTTGGTAAATAATTACCTGTCATCTCCAGAGAGACATACAGATGACAGGAACCATGGGATGAGGAACAGCCCACTCTATGTTACATACAGTGAATGCAAACTGCATTGAAAACTGCATGTGCAGGTACTTTTTGTTCCCTTCTTCTAGAAAGAGTGGTAAATCTATAGGAGAAATATCATGAGATGTTCAAATCTAGGATCACAGAATCATTAAGGCTGGAAAAGACCTCCAAGGCCACCAACTCCATCCCTCAACTGAACACCACCATGCTCACTAAACCATTACATGAAGTGCCTCCTCTATTCATTTTTTGAATACTTCTAGAGATGATGACTACCACTTCCCTGAGCAGCCTCTTCCAATGTTTAACCACTCCTTCAGTGAAGAATTTCTTCCTGAAATCCAACCCAAACCTCCCTGGTGCAACTTAAGGCTATTTCCCCTTATCGAGTCGCTAATTGCCCTAGAGAGGAGGCTGAGCCCCATCTTGCCACAACCTCCTTTCAGGTAATTATAGAGGGCAATAGGTCCTCCCAAGTCTTCTCCAGACTAAACAATGCTAGCTCCCTTGGCCATTCCTCATAGGGCTTATTCACCAGTTTCATTGCCCTTCTCTGGACATGCTCCAGCACATCAATGTTTTTCTTGAAGTGAGAGACCCAAAACTGAATACAGAATTTGAGATGTGGCTTCACCACTGCCAAGCACAGGGAGATGATCACTTCCCTAGTCCTGCTGGCCACACTGTTTCTGATACAATCAAGGATACCACTTGCCTTCTTGGTCACCTGAGCACACTGCTGGGTCATGTTCAGTTGCTGTCAACTGGCATGCCCAGATCCTTTTCTACCAGGCAGCCTCCCAGCCACTCTTGCTCCAAGCCTGTAACATGGTGTGGGGTTTTGTGACCAAAGTGCACAACTTCATCTGGTTTAACCTCATGCAGTTCGACACTTCCATCCAACTTGGTGTCATCTACAAACAACTATAATATCAGCAACTAGAGTAGGGTGCCCATGTACCCTGTATAACAAAGCTAAAAATCTTCCTGAGTCTGTATAGGATACCCAGGTGAGAGGACACAGCTAGGGCTGACTGGGGGACAGAATCCTTTTTCAAATGGAGGACATTGTATTGTTCAGAGCCTGAAAATGGGAATCCTCATGTGTAGAAAATACCTACCTGTTTTCACTGGAACAGTGCAATCCAGAACACAGTGGTGAGGGATAAGGGTGGCAGGGTGCTACTATCAGGCAAGCACAGCAGCTAATGTAGTGTCAGCTCCTGCCACATACCCATAAAGGACTAAGCCATGCTGATCTCTTTTTGTCACTTCCTCATAGTGGACCTTTCATATTCCTCCAAGCTCTCCAAATTCATCAAACCTATGCTGTACTCTCCACATATGTGCTTGGCTCACTTGGCACAGCCATTCACTGTGTGCTGCCAACACAAAATACATTTTTGTCTGTCTTCTCCTGATTGTCTGCCTAACGTCTATGGTACACCTGGTGTGAGCTGTTCCACTTGCTTGCCACCACTGTGGTTGGGCTTCACATCCCCCAATGCCCTCTCTTTGTGGTGTGGCAGCGTGAGAGAAGGAAGAGGCCAGGATGAAGAGGTAATGAGAGGGAGAGAAGAGCCAATGCATTTTTACCAGAGGAGAGAGACTGAAGTACTCCCCTGAGCAACAGGGCAGTTTCTGCTCCTCTTCCCTCATCTCTTGAGTGGAAATGCTCCTCTGCCATTTGTGGGAGGCAGGGGAGGGGTGGAGTGGGGCGAGATCCCTGTTGAAATTATAAAGAACTGTCTTGTTTATGGGAAGGTCTGGCAAATCTGTTGTGTGCACTCTGTGTCCCTTCCCTCAGGCAGGGAGGGCAGGAGGTGAGAAGTCACCTCCTGGACCCTGTGTCTAGTCCCTCTACCTCATTTAGCCTCCCGGCCCCTTTCCTTCCCAGCTGATCTGAAACCCTTTCTTTTGAAAAGAGCACTGAGAAAGAGAGTGACTGACATAATCAAAGCTCCGAAGTTTCATTGGTGTTCCTTCCCTCTTAGCAATGGTCCTGGAGCACAGGAGTCTCTGAGAAAAGCCTGAAACCAGATGTACCTGGTCAGTCTCCTGTCTTTTCCAAGTGCCTTGCATATTACTTCTGGGCACCAGGATTTGCACTTCACAAATACTGAGGACATAGCCCTGAGACAATGAGATCAAAATAGCGCCCCTGCTCCTGCTGCCCTTGTAGCAGGTTAGTGGTGTCTGGCAGAAACAGGTCCCACTCTCCTCACTGCTGATGAGCACCCCAGGCCAGCATTAAATGAGGTCTGTTAATTCAGTGTGGCAGGCACATTTCCCCAGCTATGAGGAAAATTGCACTGTGCTATAATAATTTGTGCTATGAAAGAAGTGCTTTGAACGGCTGAGAGTGGGTAGAGAGTTTGAAATGGATTTGGTTGGGCTGTTGCAAATCTGTGAATAAAACGAGGCCCAGCAAGAGAGTAGTTCCAAATAATACAAGATTAGGTGAGGTAGCTGCTTCTTACTAAATGAGTTTCTATAAAAAAAGTAATTGTCATCTGTTTTCTGCTGCTTTCCTACCGAGAGGAAAACGTGGCAGTGTTATGGTACAAAGCAAAAAACGTTTCCTGACCAAGCTGAAGGTTTGATTGCAAGCTTTGTGCGGCTGATTGGCACAGACAAGCAAAAACATGCTTAGCACTCTGTTCGCAAAAAACGTGCAATTGGTGATTTACAATCCAGATCCATCCTGTCAGCACAATTTACTTTGCTCGCAACCTCATCTCTAACATTTCCTTCCTGGGGCCCGTTTGCCCCACTTTATGCTATGGAGAGGCAAACCCCACTTGGCAAAAACACATAAGGGCATGGAATGTTGGTCATATGAATGGGGTATGTCTGGACTGTGTTCTATGTGCTGGAGACACCTATGCTGAAGATTGACTTCTAGCCAAAGGTGGGGGAGCTTTATATTGATTTCCATTGGTAGAGGCTAGTAATTTCACTATTTGTTTCAGCGAAAAGACCTGATACAGTCAAGGTGTCTTGTGTCTGGATGTGTAGTATGAATCTACCTTTCCTAGTTGGTTTTCAGCTCTCCTATCAGCCCAGCTGCAGGCACATATTTAGTTATTTGTGGGGAAGAAGGAGAAGTCAAAGGTGACTAGACAAACTGGTAGCTAAAATGGTCCCTTCTGTGCTATTGGCTGTAAAAACTAGTGTGTCTCAACTGTGGCACTGCTTGAGCACAAGATCTGCCTCCAAAGAAGAAGTATATTATGACCTCATTTGAGCCTACACTGATGAACAGTCTTGTCTTACACATATGACAATTTATTCCAATTTTTAGAATTATCCCCCACAATGCAAAGTCTTTGAGGCTTTGTGGAGAGTGAATTGCTTCCTTGCCTCTGAAGCTACTTATGTCAAATGACAGGTGAAGTTCTCTGACAGGGGCAAATTTATGCTCCTGTAACTACTGCTGTGACTAGAAGCCTGCAATCTCAATTATATTATTGATGTGCTGTTGATAACAATGAGGGCACAAGAAGACTTTACCTTTTGTGCTGGTTTAGGCTGGGATAGAGTTAATTTTCTTCCCGGTAGATATTATATGGCTGTTTGCATTTGCGCTGCACACAGTGTTGATAACACAGGGATGGTTTTGCTGCTGCTGAGCAGCACTCACACAGAGTCAAGGCTTTTCCTGCTTCTCACCCCAACCCACCAGTGAGGAGGTTGGGGGTTAGATGGAAGGGGACACAGACAGGACAGCTGCCCCCAACTGATAAAAGGGATATGCCATACCATCTAGCAACATGCTCAGCATATAAAAGTGGGTAAAGAGAAAGAGAGACAGGGACATTTGGAGTTGTATTCTCAAGTAGCTGTTAGGTGTGATGGAGCCCTTTGCTGGAGATTGCTGAACACCTGACTGTGGATGGGAGGCAGTGAATGAATTCCTGGGTTTGCTTTGCTTGCATTTGTGGCTCTTGCTTTACCTATTGAGCTGTCTTTATCAAAACTCACCAATTTTCTCACTTCTACTCTTCTGATTCTGTCCTCCACTCCACTGATGGGGGTGAATATGAACAAGTGGCTGTGTGGAACTTCGTTGGTGGCTGGGGTCAAACCACATACCTTTGCAGATGTGAACAAGATTTGCTTTGGGGTTGCTGTTACCGACACTAAGCTTCCTGCAGGCCTGTGGGAACAGGGAGTCACTGCAATACTATATTCTCTCACTTTGGCCACATTCTGCCTCCCAGCATCGGTGAAGCGAGCTGGTGAAGATTGAACAGGCCAGGCTTACACATATTGTGGAGACTTTTTAAACAGAGTATTTTTGTCCTTTTCTACCCATCATTGTGGTCCCACCAAAGATGAACTGCAGCTGTCAGCTGGCCCCAAAGCTTTAAGAATAACACTTTTCACCCATTCCAAGTCTCAGGATGGAAAAGCTGAGAGAAGCATAATACTTACCATGATATATCAGATATATGGATTAATTTCCTGCCTTTGTTTTCAATTAGGGCAAAAATCTTTCTGTGGGATTTTGATCATATTCCATGCAGCACAGACTTTTTTTATAACACTCAAAGAGCTGCCACCAGCATCATGGAATGTCTAAGTCAAAAGGATCTGTATTTCTGTTCTGCTTTTTGTATTTTCAGGCGTACATGATTGCTTGCCCAATGTATATGAAAAGACCACTCCACACTCAGCTGAAGTAAGACACAAGCACACACTTACCAGCCAATGCCCACTTGGCAGTACAAAGTTCAGCCTCATCTGCTGGGCACTGCTGTGCCACCCACCTGTCTGCTCTCAGGGTTGCTCTTGGGGGCATGGTGTCTCTGATCCTGGTGCCTGGCAGCCAGGGAGGCAGCATGTACAGTGAAAAGATTGCCCATGGCACCCTGCTGACATGGGGATTTAGAGCACTGGAGACACAGGGTGTAATTTTGCAGTATTTACTTTCCATTAGGTGAGTAAGGAGTGTGATCATTGTTCTTTGCCTGACATCTTCTCATGTTCATGTGCCAGCAGCCTGTCTTTTACCCATTCTGACAAGAATGGAATTGTTATTTGCAGAACTTTATCAAATATGTTTCTTAAGGGTGAATAGCTTGCTGTCATACACTCTTCTGATATCTGCCTGTTGTATGATTAAAAGAAAATATCTAAAGTTCTGTGCATGAAAATAATACATTGAGCAAATCAGAGATCACCTGGACTGACACATATTCTTGGGAAATCTCTGCTGATGGAGTTTTCCACGCATCAGCATTCTCTCTTCCCTTTGCAGTACTGTATCAGCCCCTCGCCCTGACTTTTTCAAGGTAAAGGACTCAGAAGGTGCTTAGAAGAAGCAATCTAAAAGATATGAGAGGGTAGAACAGTCTAGAAATGCTAACCAAGTAATTGTAAAAAATCCCAATATATTTTAGTGAAAATGCACATTAGATTTGCATTTCTTGTCCTTGCCTTCAAGGCTGTAAACAACTCTGCCCACACAATTTTCTGCCCACAAATCCACATGCTGTTTTTGCCAATCTTGTCTCTCAGCTGCTCCTTTTGTGTCTCTCCCACACAGGACTTTGTGCTGGGATTCTTCTCTACCCCCAAACTTCCAACATCTGTGACAAATATATATGTATGTATTACATATTATTCTATTTTATATATTTATTTATTATGACTTGCACATGTAAAATGTGATTCCTCTTTCAACTGTTCCTTAAAATTAACTTCTTTCCCCAAAGACAAAACTTCACCACTCTCTTTGCTTCCTTTGTGATATATGAATTTATCCCTGAATGATAACTTCACATGTGAATGATAAGTCTGGAGAAGGGACACCATTATTTTTTTCTAAGCTATCACATGTGCTTACAGAGACATGTATAGCATAAGGCATAATAACAGATGCAAGTGCGTTGCTCACAGTTCCTGCACTTGGAAGGACAACCAGCAGCAGACTGAAGCTAAAACCCCAACTGCTTAGGCTACCTGTCAGAGAAAGTCCTTGACAGATGTTTCAAAATTGTATGTAACATTTCAGTCATATAAAGAACATGATGTCAGATGCTCCAGGAGGAATTTATAGAATGAGATAGTTGAGTGCAAGTATCTGTGGAGTGCTTTTGCCAATGACATACTGGTGATGCCAATCCTGATGGGATATACTGGTAGGGAGACTACCAAGACATTTTCTATATCACATCAGCATTTCCCTGCATACACCTCTTACATGAAACTGTGAGAACTGCTGACTGCTCATTAGGTGGTTTTTTGTATCTGTTGTATGGAAGCAAAGTGGTCTGGGGTTTCCCATTGCAAGACCATTAGATTGCACAATTCTACCTGAACACTTTCACCTGATGCTAAAGGTAATGCACAAACTGATCAGGAGGTTATTAGTAAAAAGTACTTCCTTTCACTTCTTTTCCTCTTCCAGTCTGGTAACAGTTAAAATATAATTATTTTTACTGTTCAACTGCTACAGTCATTTGTCATTATGACTCAAAGAACACAGTCCTTTTTCATTTGTGCGAGCCTCTTAAAGGTAGGAAAAAAATTATAGTAAAGCCAGAGGTTAGAGGAGACTAGTGAAATAGCTGAAATATATCTGATCTTGCAACATGAAGTTCACTGGAGGCTAGGATGACATTCTCCTTTTAAGGGCATTGAGAAATACTCTAAATGGATTGTGTTAGAGAGGATATTGTGGTTTCAGCTTTTGCAGAACCATAATTTGTTTTATTTTTTTTGAAATGAAAACCATGTGGAAATTTGAAGCTGAACTCCTTTGCATCAGTGTCCTCAGTTTTTTTGGGTAGATGATTTTAAAATTACACCTTGGTTTTGGTCCCTTTAATTTACATATTTTTCCCCTGCCATCATGCTGTGCTACAGTTTCACAAGGAGATCTGTGCATGTGCAAATCATTGTTTTAATGTCAATTTTCAATGAAAAATAATTTTAGAGTTGCAAAGCTAAGCAGAACTAGAAAGTGTAAGATTAAATTAACAAATTGTTTTTTTCCGGAATATGAACCTCCTTCTGCTGTCCCTATTTACTCTCAAGATCTCTTCCTTTTAAATTATGTGTGAAGTATGCTCTAACTCTGTGAGGAAAGATGTGTATCCTGGTGGAGCTGCAGTGAGTCACTGTCAAGAAAAAATTTACACGCGTCTCCTAAAAATATGACATCTATTTTTGTATAGAGTAGAAAAATTAGAATGAACTGAAAATGTTAATGTGAGAAAGTACATAATGAAAGGTGTGTCCTTCTTTTTGGGAAATTGGAGGAAATCCTCTGCAGTGTTTGCAGAGTACATTATGCAGCCGCGCATTGTGCAGGGTGGTTTCTGTAGCGGTGTAAGGTGCTGCAGCTTGGCCCAGTCCACTCACAGAGGTGCATGTTACAGTAGCTGTGTTATGCTGCAAGGCAAAGACTCGGTTTTGTACCAGCTGGTTCTCTGCTCCCTGAATTTAAGAGGGATGTTTCCTGTGCCACTGTGTCTTAAGAATGGTTTCACTCAAAGAAGCTGTCATGGGGCAGTAAGAAAGGAAATGTAAAGGATAGGTTTCTAACAGCAGCCAAGCTGCTAAATTGGCATATTGGGAAGGATGGTTCCCTTGCATGTGCCAAAAAGATGAATATATAATCCTTTGAAGTACTAAACAGTATTATTAAATGATCACAAAGGACTTAAATTTCTTGCAGAGCCAGGCAAAGCCAAAAAGGAAACCCCAGCCCATCTCATCAAAGCCATCAGGGGTATCATTTTCTTCAAGGGTCATCAGAAAGGCTGAAATTTGACTTCTTCCTGGAGGTTTCCACTGCCTCTTAATGTATAAATTTGTCTCCAGCTGGCAGGTGTAAACAGTCTGGCAGAGCTGAATTTCAGTACTCTTACCAAGAGGTTCCCCCAATTTTTAAAGGCGATACCTTACAAGAAGTTACTAACTTACTTATTTCACTGTGGAGCAAAGCAGAAAGCAGTCTGCCAAGGGATGCATGGCTTGTCATACTGTTCTGAGAGTAACAAAGGAAAAATACACAGGTTCTCCTATGTGCATTTGTTTTATTTTTGTCTTGTTCCTTGACGCAATCAACAATTGACTGCAGGGCTCTGCATTTCAGTGGCAGTTCTGTAGGTAATCAAATATCTCTTCAGGGCCTGCCTTTAGGGAAAGCATAAACATTGGATCACAAAGTTACTTTATATGCTTCACAGGACAATTCTTTCTTGCCAGTATTTGAAATATTAGACTGAGAGGTGGAAGAAGGAGTGAGCCATTTCAGAGTGTCTTGAAACCTGTCCATCCAAAATCTGCAACAGGCAGTGGTGGTGACTGCCAGTGACCACTGCTGATGCTGAATCTGACATCAAAGATTTTGTTTTTATACAGATGGATAGCCTCATAATGCAACTACTTTACTATGTGGTTACAGTCACTAATGTTCTTTGTCTCTGTTTTTCAACAGTGCAATAAGGCTTTCTGTACTTTATTAGCTTGCTGGGAAGTGAAATTCATTCTTTGTATGAAGAACTTTGATAGTCTCTTGGGATAACTGAAGAAAGGCCAGGTATTAGAAATACTTATGAGAATTATTTTATCACTCCATTGCACTGCCAGTTTGGTAGCTGACTGTGGTCTATACCTAATGATTTGGAAAGCAAGGTATAACAGAATCATACAATTTTTTAGGTTGGAATATCCCTGTTAAATGTAGCTGGAGAATGGCACAAGATCTGCCTGCTTCTATTGCTCAAGTATGTCTTGAAATTATTCAGTTAGACAGTGAATGGCATTTTCAGCTTGCCATTATGCTAAGGCAATTTAAAGCATTCATTTTTTTATTCCTTCCTTTCTTTTATCTATCTTCAACACTGTCTTAAGTGTAATTCCTGCTTCTTTACATTAAATGTCAGCCGTTTTGGTCCTGAGGTACTGGAAAGGTGTCTCAGCAATAAAGTCAGAATGCTCCTGTGTTTACTGATGTCCTAGTTCAGCAGGTGGGACCAGTTTATCACTGTGTGGGGGTGACCAAAACTATGTATCCCACACCCTCTATTCATTTCCCAAGGACTGTTAACAAGGGACCATTTGCAGCAGCTGCCCAGGGCACACCTGACCCCTCAGGCTATGAGCTGTGAGCTGGGTGTGAAAGACACCTGTGAGATAAGAGCTGTGATAACTCTCCTCCAGGAAGTCATTAACACCTTCACCAGCCTGAGGGTGCTAATGGGCCAGCAACAATTCCAAAATACCCCATGACTCACAGAGTTCATCACCCATTGTGGAACTCCCTGCCTTGGGGGAGGTACTGGGTGCTCTCACCTGGACCTGAGGGTACATGATTTTGGGGTTTGAAGACCTCAGGAGCCACTCGTTAGATCTGGAAGAGGATCAGAACCTTGACAGGAGGAGACTACCACTTTTGACCAGACTGTGACCACCACTCTTCACCAGACTGCAACTGTCATCTGCACCAACAGGTTTGTTTTTTTCACCTCCTTTTGCTTTGGACTTAGGGGAACCATGTGGGTCTCAGCCTGGGGGCTAACAAACACCATTGTGTTTGTGCCCCAGGGTGCTGGGTTATACTACTGGGTTTTGTGGGTTAAAACCAATTTCTCTTTGTGCCATTGCATTTATTGTAATATTGTTATTAAATGGTAGCTCTGATTCATAATCTCTTTTGTGTTGAGTTTGTTTCTCCTGCTGGTTTACATTTAAACCAGCACAACTGACTTGGTCAGAAAGCCTGGACTTTTGTGACTTACGAGATGTGGTTATGGAGCCAGTTCATGTTAGCTCAGGTCTGTGCTTGACATGCAGAATGGTAGCCTCCCGTTATTCTCTTTTTCTGGAAGTTTTTCTCTGTGTGTTTTGATAAGGCACTGACATTTGTACAGCCCCTTAAATGAAATCAGGAAAGTCATCTATTGAAGTCTTCTCCCTCTCCATCTTACTCTGTTCTTCCCTCTCTTTTCTGTCTCCCTTCCCTTTTTTTTGCCTTGCCATGACTTTGTCCTTTTTCCTGTCAGACCAGGTACCTGACCCAGCTCAATGTGTACCTGTGTGAGCTCTTAATCCAAGGCAAGGGATATAGTGGGAGTGGTTAGTAACGTGGAAGTGGCCAGGACCATTCCATTCATCACTGGCATGGGTTGAGATTACATTAATGTGACTCTGTAATCACAGACAGAATCACTATAGGGCCAATGCTTTTCATCCCTGATTTCTGTAGAAAAAAACAGAAAGCTGCAGGAAGTGCAATCACCGGGGACAAGAATCAAGAAGTTCTTGCTTTGAAAAACCAGAAGATCCAGGAATTTTCAGGATACTGTGGAAAAGACATATTGATTTAACCCTGACTTTTGTCAAACTGCAAAGACAAGCCTAAAAGGAAGGTGTCTAGGCTCAGCTGAGATGGTTGTGATGGTTTGAGGGTGAGCAGCCATTTTAAAATGGGATAATTTGATGTATCCAATATGAATTGACAGGCTTCTTCACCTTTTCAGCTACAAAGGCAAAGTTGCCTCCTTCCAGGACAAGACAATGACAGAGGCACGTGTTGCAGAGAGCAACATTAAATAACACCTAGGAGAATGGGTTGGAGCCTAATCATAGCCTTGAAGGATGACACTGAGGATCTTAACCTTCTCATTCCCTTTTATTGTTTTAGGATTATTTATGAAATTTTCAGTGGAGTGTGGGTAGATGTGCATGTGTTGTCAAAGGAGTATTGAGGGCTGAGGAAAATGAGCGGACTATCACAACAGACATCAAGGAAAACTGCGAATAATTAGAGATCTTCTTGCCCATGAAATGCTGAAACATTTCATGCCTCTAAACTAAAGCACTCAGAGTTATGGTGAAACTGATGGAGTAATTAGGAGAGTGTTGAGGGGGCTTACATACCAGAATGATATGTATGTACAGCTCAGAAGACTAGAACTTTTTCCAGAGTGGGAGAGATGTACAGGAGACTCAATTAAGAAGAAGTACTTGGGTTGGCTGTCTTTCCTGATGCATTCTGCTGTGTTGTAAGAAGCACTCAAAGGAAAGCATGGTTCCTTATATATAGGGCTTAAAGAGCTGCAGTGGCCTGGAGGGATCAACTGGGAATGTACAATAGAGAACAATCTCACAGTAGCAGGGAGCTGGAATGCAGCTAATGCTTGTTTTCTCACATTCTGAAATTACAAACTGTCCACAAATTTTGGGAGAGATTGTTAAATGATCCCTAATAGAGCAGTTGCTTTTATAGCTGGTTGGTTTGTTCACTTAATCATGATAAAGGCACACAAAAATGAAATCCTCAGTTACGTGTCTGATATTTCTCAGCTAGCACACAGCAACATAGGTTTTTGCCTTAGAACTGCCATTGCTACAAGAACTGTAGTGACAGGGAGAAGTCTAACACTTGGGGTACTAATCTCCAAATATTTAAGTGGATTTTTTTAAAAAAGGAATATATCTAATCCACCTTGCTTCCTATTGTTCCCCAGTCATAGCATTTTTATTCAGTAATTGGAAACAAATACTTGAAATTCTATATAATGCTTAAAGAACTAATTGACCTGACACTGTGGGCTTCCCGTGTGCTTTGCTGAGCTATGCTTTTGAATAATTTACCAAAAGAATGGTAATAAACCATAAAATATTAACCAGGCTTTCTACAGAACATAAGTTAGAGGGTTTTATTTGAGTCTATTAACCTCTCAATCAGTGTAGCACTGTCAACATGACCAAACCTGGTTTGCAAGTCCACTGTCTTTTGTCTGAAAGAGGCTCTTTGCTGTAATATATTACAGCATTCCAGCACTAATGTTACTCCTGATCCACTGGGATGGAGCCTACTGTGTCTGAATATAAAGTGTTGGGTCTAATAATGTAAATATAAGAACATAAACCCAGTCACACCTGGTCAGATCAATCAACAATATAAATCAGTATCCTGTCTGCAACAGTGGTCACAGAAAATGTTACTTAGGCCAAAACTTAAGGCCAGTGAGTTTGAAAGCAATAGGGGAATGAATAACATAAATGGCTT
Organism: Sakesphorus luctuosus; assembly: GCA_013396695.1. NCBI lineage: Eukaryota > Metazoa > Chordata > Aves > Passeriformes > Thamnophilidae > Sakesphorus > Sakesphorus luctuosus. The sequence goes on from VWZD01012439.1 coordinate 633,700, forward strand.
ACAGTGATAAATTGAAAAAATCTTTAGAGAAATATATTTGGTAGAGTAGATAAGCATCTTCTATTATGTTTTCCTATTAGGGGAAAACACTTTTAATTGTGATAACAAATGAATAGATCATTGAAAACCTGTACATTTGGTATTTTACTGAAATGTTCCCCTTTAATTCTTGAAGCACATAGAACTCTCCTTTTATAGGGATAGTAGTCAGAGTCTGTGGTTTGAAATAGAGGCTGGATGCTAAGGGCATTTTTGGAGAAACCAAAGAATAGTGACTGTTGGAAAAATGTGTCTCGCAATCCCAGGCTACAAAAGTATTAAAGACAGGTCTTGATGGATTTGCTTTTGGGGTGAATTTCCAAGAGCAACAACTGTGAGATGAATGCTCATATGTGTTTTATAGTTAAAAGACAATGTCATCAAAAGAAGTCTGAGCAACCTTTTGACTTCCCCGTATCTTGCGAAATTTTGAGAAGGGCATCTGCTTTCTCAGCAAGATAACTGATCTCATGGATGGAAGGCATCATAACCTCAAAAGTTACTATTCCATTTAGGATGCCAAATAAACAATTCTTAGTAGGCATCTCCTAGGATTCTTAAAATTGAGTAATATTGAAGAATGTTAAAAGTAATCCTGCTTGTATTTTTTTCATTTATAATCCCTGCCCTTTATGTACATCCACTTTTACCTGTCATTTTTGTGAAGTCAGATACTTTGTCCATCTTCTGTTCCCTGCCCATTCTTTCTCAGACCCCATAGGAACAGAGCTACAGCAGCAACACTACTGTTTCTGAGCTTAAAACTTGTAATCAATGCAAATTTTCTCTCTTTTCATACATGTAACCTGAAAGCTCAGCTTCTCTACCAGTGTGTGCAGGGAGACATCAGGAAAGGTGGCGAGAGAGTGAGGTCCCAGTATTCTGTGGATGATCCCCCATTCTAAGCTGTCTGATATTAACTGAAACCATCATATGATCTCACAGCTTTTAGTTGCTCTAAAGAGATGCCTGGCTCTGGCTGAAGTTAGACAAGACAGTAATGAAACTATGGAGAATAAATGTTCCGATGAAAATGCTCTTTCCCAATAGCAATGACTGCCATTGAATGCAAGCCTTAGGGTTCACTTTGCCTGGACTGCACAAGCAATAGCTATGGAGGTGAAACATGTTAATTGTCATCTGTGCCTAGCAAGGAGACTGTACTGCGTCCTATTAATGTTGAACTGACCAGTGTGACTGATGCAGTTACAAGACTGCAACTATTTTAAGTGTTAATATATAGGAGCAATTGGTCATGGAATAAAATGGAAAGTCTGAAAAGGGTACAAATTTTTGAATATGCAAAAATTTGCAAGGTGAGGAGACTGATTAACAGAACCGCATATCCCTTAAAATTGTGATAACAAGTTATTGTGGTGGAAGAACCAGCTTGGAGGGAGATTAGAGATGGAGTTTCTGAAGGATCAGTTCTGGGACCAATCCAATTTATGGGTTTTTTATGACATTGATAGAAACACAAAATTATGCTGATAAGATCAGGACTCACCCAAAGCAGGGAGATACCATCAGATGACAAACTGGGATATGACACAGAAGGAAAGAAGAGACCTTAAGAATCTGATTCTCAGGAACAGGTTGACTTTTAATATTTCAAAGTATTAAGATCATGTACAAAAACTAGAAATTTTGGGACATGCTCAGGGTTCACAAGTTGGAAATGACAAAGAGGGACAAAGAAAGGATATCTGAGTTGTCAATGTAATAGAATCATGAAAAAGTAAGTGTACTCTTACAACTTGTATCAAGCAAGTGAAAGAAGAAATTAAGTACTAACAGTAAGGTACAAGGCATGGCTTGTAGATGTCTGAGCAAGCAGGTTCAGGAAACAAGAACTAAAGCAGAACAGATGATGATGGGAGTGGAGAGTTTGTAACACAAAAGGGATTAACAGAATTTGTCTGGTTTAGACTTGGTAAGCCAAGAGTAAGAGGGCAGAGGTTCTGGAAATTCACAGTGTTGTTTGGGGAAGGCAGATGGGTGAGAAGAAGTAGTCTTCCAGCAGAGCCAAGAAATACTGAATTTCCTTTTAATTTTCAGACATCTGACAGTCAGAGCAGGGACAGTCTGGGACAGCTTTTCAAGGAATTGTGGGACAAGAAACATAAGAGGGTTTACAAAGGACTGTGATCAGTTTAAGAGAAGGGTGTATTGTATGTTTTTTGCAATAACAGGGATTGTTAACTGCCTTTTCATCTCTCACTTGACATTAAAAGCTCAAATAAATTTTTCCGGCAGCAGTTGAACCAATGAAACCTGTTTTTCTGGAGGTTTTTGTCTTGGGGAAGGACACTCCTGTAGACCCTTTGATGTTTGAAGAGAAACTACTTGCTGCCCATCCCCCAGAAGGGGCATTCCTGGATTTCCCTACCAGGCTTCCTAGTTTCACATTAGTGAGGAATTTATACCCTCTTACAAATTTGGTTCAAACTGGCTAGCAGGTTCTTGGAAGAGATGTGTAACAGTATGAAGATATTGACTCGCTTCTTTTGAAAAACAGACCAAACCCCCAAAGCTGTTGGGGGAATATATTTCTTATGTTAGTGGTGATTCAGTTGGAAGGCTTAAGCAACATCAGACCCAACTTGCTTTCTAGTAGAATAAACACCTCACTGCTCTGACAGACTCTCTGGTAATAGGAAATTGTGTAAGCAGCCTACTGCTCCACTGGAGTCCTTGTTCTGTCAACCTTGTCGCTCTTCAGACACACAGGAGGAAGCAAACTCTTCCATAACAAAGCTGAGTAGCTTACTTTCTTGACAGAGGAGGAGTGGTACTAGTTGTTCTCTGGCTCACATTTTATCTTCCGGCCTAAGAAACACAAAATCCAGGAAATAATACAATGTTTAAGAAGGAGGAATTATTAAGTTACTGTAATTGACTTGAATTATTACTTGCAAGTAAAGGCTCATAAATGAAGCTGCCCAGAATCTGTCTGTACTTTCATTCTGAATGAAAAATAACTTTAAAAAATTTATTTTGGTGTTTTTCTTCTTCTTGTCCCCTCTAATTTACAAAGGCCTGGTTGCAATTTATGTTTATGTAGTCCCAGCCTAAATCACAAGTTATAATTTTTTGTGCTGTTAAATGAGGCCTCTGTTATTTTTCAAATCTCCTGGACTGTACACTAAGGGAAGCAGATGGATAAAACATTGCTTCAGAGGTACTGACATCCAGCACAGACACTGAAATGTTGAATCTTGAAGACATTTACATTTGCTTTTTCAGTTTGCTGCCCAACCTGTCTTCCTGCTTTCTTATTTATCCCTGTGGCAAGCACTTTCAACCATAAACTCATAAAAGTTGGCTGTTATGTGTGAGAGAGAGTATGGAAGAAAGGAGTGGTTAAAGGAAGTGTTTGAAGGGACCTAAATTTATTATTTTGTTGGTGTGACTGTGGAATCTAGAAACAGTAGATTAATGTCAAACTATAACAGAAAAGATGTAGGTGGAAAACCAAATGGGTTTGGTAGGAATGGTTGTGAATACAGGCTGCATGTTCCTGGCTTGCAGATTACCGAGCATCCTGAAGTTTTGTTTAGTCAGGTCTGTATGATGTGGGAATGCAACTGATCACCTCTATCCTGAGCAGGCAATGACACCATGCATGCAGCATGCAGAAATGTTGTATGCACCACAGCTGCTGGAATTTTTGGTGCTGGCTGTGCTGGCTGTGAGCTGGAATTTTTGGTGCTGCTCACGCAGCAGGGGTGCTATGGGGATGGAGATGACACGCATGTTTCAGACTGCAGTTTTAAAGCCTCTGTCTAGAAGACCTGTTCCTGTTTCTAGTATAATTGTGGTAAAAACTCCACTGATTTCCTTGCTGTAGGAGCAAGGAGTATCACATTTTGAGGACAATAAGAATTATTAGTGAATTTGCACTCAAAGCAACATATCCAGAATTTATTAATGTTTAATTCAGCATGTCCTGTTAACACAGCTGTCCAAACAATTTTGCAATGCTAAGCAGAAACAACAAGCCTTTAATTATTCTTTTCTGTCATTCACTTGGAATCTTGTTGAGGCACAGCAATCTAGTTGTGGAAGACCTAGGAGATACTGCAAAATAATTTGCAGGCACAACAGACTACACTGGTTCCATTTGGTGCCAGAGTTTGATGTTGTCTTAATACCCCTTTGAAAAGGCCTCCATAGGCTCCTTAATTCTAGTACCTAGAATTAATAACAGCTCTAGGTCTTGAATCAGCTTTGTATCCACATTCTGTCATTCTGTCCTTGCATGTCAGCTCCCCCAGGAATGTATTTCAATCAAAGGCTTTCCTAAAAAAAAAAAATAAATTCTTTCAAAGATAATTGCCTACATGTAGGCTGTAAAATGTCACATTACCATACAAAAACCCTTTAAGAAAACACTGAGCCCTTTTGAAAGCACATTCTCTTAAGGAATTCAGCTGTCTTCTGTGCTTCTGTGTTTAATAACATTTAAACCTAGTTGCATGAGTCTGGAAACGTTTTAGCAGTGCCCAACTTACAAGTCCTGTCTTGAGATGGAAACAGAACATCCTTGTCAAGAGTATTTTGTCCCTGCTTTGCATCTGAGAAGCCTGAGATATGGCAAAGGTAACTGGCGTGGCCAAAGTGCTGTGATAGCATTGGGTAGACAGATTTGGGATGCTGCCTGCGAATTCTGTGGTTTGATTGGAAAGACATTCCTTCCTACTGATTTCTCAGCATTCGTCTGTCTTTCTTGAAGGACTCTGCATGGAAATAAACTAATCTTTTTAAATTTATTCATTCCTGCCACTGGGTGCTTCCTGCTGCCAGAACCTTCCTGGTCACATAATTATCCCTGCAACTGCCAGCAGTGTGCTGCAGAGGATTATGCAGCAGGCACTGATGAACTCCTAACAAATCCTGTTTTCCTACAGGTAGTATCAGAAAGGAAGGACAAAGAGGAAAATGGGGGAACATCAGAGAAGGAGGCATAGCTGTTCTTGAGCTCAAATGTCTTTTGCTGGTTTTGAGTTGACTGTGGCAATGATGTAGATGCAGCTCAGAATTGGAATTAACTCCCCAGAGCTGTAAATGAACATTAATTAGAACTCCTATGCAATAAAATGGGATCTCCTCATCCATTTTAAAATTGGGTGAGTGAAAGAAAATAATCCCTTCTTTGGCAGACATATGAGCAGGAAGTTAATTAATAGGGCATGTAATTTTTATGACTCTTAGATAGTGTCCTTCAAACCTCTCAGGTTTAATGGACCTGTAGTCCTAGTGCTTGGGAGTCTTAGAGAATACTTTTACTGTGTATGCTATTGCCAGGGGGAAATGTCCAGGTGTGAATACTTCATCAGCAAATGGTGAATACTGCGCTCTAGGTTTTGATTCTGCCTCTGTGTTTTCAATCTGAGGTCAATATTTTTCAAGTCAAAAACTAACATTAAGCAACCTATATTCATATTTTGAGAATTCTGCTGCATGGAAATGTGGCTACTTTTATGCAGATGCCTTTCATACAGATTGAAATACCAATACTATGTACACAGGTGTTGCCACATGAGTTTTTTTCCCCACAATCCACTCAGGTTAATGATGACATTACTTGAATATTTGCCATTGTCTGAATTTAGGGTTGGAGTAATAATCTGCTACCCTGCCCTGGACAACTCAAGGGTATTAGGATCTTCCAGGCCTTAAGGGTTTCTCCTCTTGATGATGACTTCCCTTGAATGAAAAAACCTGCCAAGGATAATGGTGGCTGATGTGCTGTGTGAGATCCCCTTTAATAAGCTTCTAAGGGTACGTACATACCCCTCAACAAACTGATGCAAAGATCCCCAGCTGATAACAAGAACTGTACTAACTCTAGAACTGGAAGAGGTATAGGTTTGTACCCCACGTAATAAAACCTGCTGGGGTAAAAAGACTCCACAAGGCTCTACATTTCCAGAGAGACCTCTTTGCAAATATATGAAGAAAACAATTTTCTATTCATAATTGTGTCTGATTTCTGCCTTGTGGGGAAAGTGGTGTGGAGTGACCCAGGAGGAGCTATGAAAGGAAGATGGAACTTTCTCAAATCATGCATGCATCTGCATGTGAGAGGGGGAGGAGGTGAAGTCTCTTTATCCATTGGGTGTACCTCAGCCAGGATACGTCTACACTCAAATTAGTGACATGTTCAGAGATGCATCCTAGCTAGGTTTAAACTGCCTCATTTTGCCATTGGTTCAGTGCACCACAGAGCTCAGCATAAGCTCATTTTCTTCATCTCCTTAGTTGGATTTTGCTCCCATTCTGACCTTCACTCTTGGGAGATCAGTATTGCACACTGTACCCAGAGTAGCAATTTTTAAACACGGACATATCTCTGTGCTATACAATAGTTAGTGGGATGGCTGTATAGTCAGCATGGCACTCCTGTTGTCACTTGCCATGCTCAAATGTCTCCACAAGAACCGAATCTACCACTAACAGGAGGCAACAAGAGCTCTGTTGTGGTTCATTAGGAACAATGAGCCCTGCTGTGCCCACATCCCATCTGATGTGTTGCTCTTGTATTCCTGTTGTTTCCTGGTTTATTTCCTCATCACTGCGTCCTGCCTCTTTGCTGTAACTGGTGCAGTGTACAGCTGAAATCTATGGGGCACAGAGCCAGTGCTGTAAGATGGCCAGCACAGTCTGGGGCGTGATCAGACACTGTGCTTGAGATAAGCCCTTCTTATGGCAAGAAGCTCCTCTGATCCCTATTTGTTTGAACCCAGCAGTGTGAAGACTGCTCAGTCTAGGTAAGAAATCTTTCCACCAGGAAATACTGTATTTCAAAAGTGAATTAGACCTGAAAGCGAAGGGCCAAGTTTTCAGTCTCCAACATGATCCCTTTGAGCAAGAGGAGTGACGTGGGTATGCTCTCCACACTAGCCTCACAGCCAGCTGTGGTTCCTGTGCTGTCATTGCTTCAGTAAGCACAATAGGCTTAATTTCTGATTGCTGCCTTTGCCTTGAGGAATATATTGAAGATAGTAGTGGAGGGAACTAGGACCCAATGTGGTCCCTCAATCCCAGGTTGGTCCATCAATCCCAGGTTAGAAGAACAGTTTGACAGGAATATGTGGAGAGAGTGCCCTGGAGCTTTTTGAACAGGAGCTGACCCCTGCTCACTCCAGAGTTAAAAGCTAGGAAAGACATTATCTGTCTTTGATTCCCTTTGCAAAGTGAAAGCTTGTGCACTCAGACAGAGCTTTCAATTTCAGAACCAGGTCCTATTTGGTGCAGAAAAGCACCCGCAGAGTCAATAGTTTGACTAAAATGTCAGAGACTCTCTTTGCCTGTACTTGGCTATAAATGCATCATCAAGTAGAGCTGGGTTATTTCCGAAATTATATTTTTCTGCTTAAAAGACCCAATGAATTGAAGTGATTGTTAAAAAAAAAAAAATTTTGGTGGCAGACAGCTTGTTGTTTTATGTGCTTTAAAAACATTAAATTGAATGAAAACTGGTGTTGGCTACCGATGAAACAAACCCACAATCCTCTTCTTCAGATCTCTTTCCCTCTACCAGAAGCCAGTGCATTCTTTGGTGTATAGCATTTCTACAGTGATGTAGATCCTAGCAGTTTTCCTTTCTTTGGATCTGGACTGAGAGCTGAGATAGTGTCTGACTAAGTTATATAGAAAAAGATTGAAAATCCCTCAAGCTGGCAGTAAAGACAAGAGAGAAAGACTAAGTCTTTTCTCATAAAGGATTGGACTTATTCTCAAAATGCTGTGCCTGTGTCTTCTACAAGCTAGATTCAGCACTGAATGGGAATAGCATCCTGAAGATAGCAGTACTTCTAGAAACAGTGTATCAGTGCTATCAGGAAGATGCAAAAGACTTTGGATTTCTGTTACAGTAAATGCTGCAGTTGTTTAGGCCTTGATCCACAACTTAAATGAACATGGAAATCTTGGTCTCAATTTATAGGTGAAGATCATTCAGGTGTATATGAAGATGAATGCAGATGTCACTTATCTTTACATGTTAGTACCAGCCATTTAGAGACTCAAAAAATATGATGGTGTGGAAAAATAATGTCTTAGAACTTTCCACTTTTCTACCTTTCCATAGGCTGGTGGACAGCATATACACAAATATTTTACTTTGCAAGAATTAGTTCTTTTTTTTTAAAAATAAAGCAGATGGCAACATTCACTGTGTTTATGAAATGCAGTCTGTAAAGACTACAGTTCTCAGAATGTGATATCACATACACCTTCACGAGAAGGATCTCTATAGTATGGCAGGGAAGCAGCAGAGAATACATTATGCACAGAAGCACTTTTCCCATGATCCAAATGGAAGCTTACAAGCCAGTTTCCAGACTATGAAGTGAGGCTAAATATTCTGTGTGCAAATAGCTTGATGCTTTGATAAACCAGCCTGTCCTGTTCTACCCTGTCCTGTCCTGTTCCTCAGCTGACCTGACAGCTTTGCAGTTAAGGCCCATAGTTAAATACGGTATAAATAGAAAACCCTTTTTGATAAAAGTAACAAAATAGGACTCAAATAGAAAATCTAAAGGAAGAACCTGATGGAGAAAGAGATTGTAGTCAAACAGATTTGCTAAGAGTTTCTTTTTGCAGACAGCATTCATTGAGGGGAAAAAACCAAATGGTTGAAGATTTTTTCAAGAAATAAAATGGATTTAGAAAGCTGTTTTCAGTCTCTTAAAATTTCTCTGTCAAACTTGATGGTACCTGAACTATTGAAAAGATGAAGAAGGGAGGTCACTGTGCCTCACAGAAGGTGTAAGCTGAAGGGGAGCTCAGCCTTTGGAAAAGAGCGTGGTCATGAAGCGTATTCCAATCTAGGGAGTTGTGATTTGATATTGTGCTGGGACAGAGCAAAATACTCTGTTTCATGTATTGGAACCTAAGATTTCACTTTGGGAACATGGAAATATTTAATATTTTCAACTTTATGGAAAAAAAGAAGCAGAAATATTGCTAATCTGACAGTTCTGAAAGTCCCAGCTCTCTAAGAAGAAAACCCAAACCCCAGTATGTTTGTAGAAATTGATCTAAAGAGAAAAGACTATTTTGTCCAGTTTTTATTCCTGTAGGAGGCTGTTATGTTACCTTGTGTTCAAGTGAGTAAGAGATGAGCTGAAAGTCTTTTAACTTTCAGAAGGTGTTTTTGCAACTTGGACAAAAGCACTATGGGAAAATCTCTGGAACTAAGAGGCAAATCTTAGAATAAAAAACTTTGCTTCCCATTCCCCTTCTCCTTCCTTCCCCCCCCCAAAAAAAAAAAACCAACAAAAAGACTACAGAAAAAGGTTAAAGGTAAAAGGGAAAAGGTTTTGTCTGCATGGGATGAAATCTTGTAGACACTGATGGAGTGTCGGTACAGTAACAAAAAATCAAAGGGGCCATTTTTCTGAGACCAAAGTTGCTTTCAAAGGACTATTGTTTTTGCTCTAGAATATTGTGCTCTGGCAATGAAATCCTCATGTGTTTGATGCATTCTGCTGTTTGTCATTGAAAGTGCTTTATCACACATTTGTCACCCGGCAGGATTCAGGCCCAGATCTCCTCTAAGTGACTAATGCTATCACCTTTCAGTCTGCGACTGACAAACACAAAACCCTGTATTGCTGTCAGCATTGTGGGCATTCTGAAGTATTAAAAGCTCCTTCTTGTTCCATCAAAGGAAGAATTAACCTTTTGATCTATTTTGCAGAATTCTGAACCCTGGGTTGTTTGTTTCATGTTAATGAAACTCAATCTTTGTGCAACAACGGGGGCTTCTTAAGTCTTACAATTCTTCAGCAGAGGCTGAGAATGGAAACCTGATCTCACAAGGCTCTGGAGCCTTGTTGTCAAGGTCATTCAGCCTTTCCTGAACAGAAAGGAGCTTTGAGATAAAAAAGAATATAAACTGTTTATTTTTGACCATTTATTTGACAAAAGATATTTTTTCCCCTTCATCTTTAACATTAGGTCTACAGCAGTCCTATAAACAGCCTCTTGTCAAAAAATTGGCTCAATGCAGTCCTGTGAAAACGTCTTCTATTCTTAACTCTGCATTGGAAAATAGCTGGGACATCAGTGCTGCATTAATTATATTAGAGATTATTATGGATATTTATAAGCTGCATGTGAATTTGGTTCAGCTCTGTATATCAAGAACATATGTAGAACAGGATTACTGGTAGCTTCTTTGAAGGGTATTGATAGATGGTCTTTAGTCCAAGAGTTGAGGATAACACAGGGGAAGAGTGATAATGACACCAGATTCTGATCATTAAAATAATAGAGCTGGTCAGGAAAGATGCTGGCACAGTCCGACTGGCAGGGCATTGTTTTTTAAAGCATAGTTGGTGGTGTTATACCATATAATACAACATATGAGGAAAAGAGGCTGGCTTGCCCTTTGCACCAATTTTCCATGACCTTTTTACTGGCTTGGTTCCCTTGTGTAGGAGACATGCAATTTCCATGACTCCAGAACATGTGCTTCATTGCTTGAAGTAGATCAGTTCTGTGCTTGGATGGGGAATGCATTATGAGTGCAGAATGGTGATCTCATAAATCTTTTTGATTCCTTTTTTGGGTTTGATAGGCTATATGGTAGGCAACTTGCAGTTTATGCATTTATAACTCTTGCATTTGTAACAAAATTATTGAAACCAATCTTTCATTAGATATGGTTCAGATAATACCAGAAGAATTTCACAGAAGCTTTTTTGGAACTTCCTTCGATTGCTAGACTGGTGCAGACAGGTGGCTTATTGTGCCTGTGTGTGAGAGGGGCAGAGTTTTTATTATGTTCCTAGCTATCACCTAGGTCTATGCAGGCTGGCAATGCTGAGAGATTGGTTTGCATCCTGATACATCAGCACTTGCAGTGCAGGCTCTAAACACAAATACAGAGGCACAGCAGACAACAAAATCCTTTGAATAGCTACAAGACAGAAATAGGATTGTTTTTGTGTCTATGTGAACAGGCAGCAAGACTCAGTGCTTGCCTTACAATTTAAAATGTAATAAATTGTACAAAGCTGGGTATGACTGTCGTGTTACCCCTTATGTACTGACAGAAATTGAGGCCACAGAGAGGAAAGTATTTGGCTTGAGATGATGCAGCAGTTCTTCAGCAGAGTCTGGGAATGGAAACTTGATCTCACAAGTATGGTTTGGAGTCTTTAATGTCAAGGTTACTTAGCCCTGTCTAAACAGAAAGAAACTGCAGAAAAGCAAACATAAACTATTTCTCATTTAATTTTGAACAGTTTATTGGACAAAACTGCATTTTTTCTTACTGTTAATAGTGCTCCTTCATCAGTGCTTTGAAACACAAAATACTTCAAGACATGGAAACTGTCTGAAATTGATAATTGTTCTTTTATCTAGCTCCACACTGTAGCACTATTCTTGTTCTCTTTCTGTGTGAAAAGAGACATTTAAATGGTATTGGTGCTTAATTTGTAGACAGCACGACATATTTGGACAGCTACATCGATACTGAGTGGGCTTGTGTTATTTCCAGTGCAGTTTGTTCTTGTATGGAAAGCTAAACTACGAATTCCTTATTTCACTGAGGGCAAGATTTTGCAGCCATCTTAATAGCATGGCGCTGAGCGTGCAAGGACCAGAGTCACAGAGCAGAGGGGGTGGTTTAATTCCTCTTTGTGCCTCTGTGAAGCTATTTACAGGTAGGGAGTCTGGATGTGGTACAAAGGGCTTCAGCTCATCCCTGCTCTTATTCCAGTGACAGAAATTAGAGTCCTCTTTGCTGACATGTGTCTGGCTTTCTGACGAGGCTGTGTTTGCTTCCTTATTTTCATCTACCATCTCCATTTCTTAAATAATTACAGAACATTTATTGACTTGACTTGTACTTAACTACTTTGAGTGCATATATATAGCCGCAATTTATACCTGCAAACGTCAGTATAAATAAGGATGCTGTGCCCCTAAACACTTTCCCCCATGTGATAACATAGTCCTAAAGTAATCTGAACAGCCAAGATGCTAAAGGAAGTTGTTTTTTATCTGCCCCATTAACTCATTTTCCATTTGCATCTCTGCAGACTGTCTATTTGTCCTCTGTAAATTGAAATATTTTGGCAGGAAAAAGAAACAGAGAAATCAAGAAAAGAATGTTTTAGTAAAAAAAAAATGTTTTCAAAAAGAAAAGTATTTCTTTTCAGCCATTTGCAATAAACACATTTCAATTGTAGTTACTGTGGTAGGCATTAAGACGACTTTCTACATGATTAAGAAGACATAAGTGCATAGGAAGTGCAGCTGTCCTCTATTTTAAACTGACATGAATTTTTAACCTTTTCTAATAGCTTTTACTGTGGATCTGAATATTTGCTAGTATGGAGGAGGTGAAAATTCTTTGGAAGGAAGGCAGTATAGGAGATTAGAGGAGGAGAACCACCCAATTCAAGTATTTTTCCTTTGAGATGTTCTTTGCTTCTTTTCTTTTCACAACATTGTACTGACCGTATCAAAGTTCCTCCACAAGCTCAGTATTTCCAAGGTTTCATCTTTTCTTTGCAAGGTATACCACCCCTTTTGTCCATTTTGGAGCATTTGCTTGGCATTATTCTCAGAGAATATGTCAACTTGTCCATTATTAGATACTGTGCTAATAGTTTTTTTCCTAATGATATATAGTGGGAGCTGTTGCCTGGGTCCATGGTTTTCAGATTGCTTTTTTTTTTCTCCTACAAAGAGCAACAACAAAAGGAGCTTCCTCATGCTCATCTTAAATCTTCTGAATGCACCAAATCCCAATACACGTCTGTAAGTCCTGTTCAAGTTCGGTTTCTAGCAATTTTTTATTGCTTTCAAGATTGATTTTCAAAATACTTTTCCCATCTTGTATTCCCATATTGTATGTATGAAGGAAAAACAGACTTTTGCATTTCATATAGACATCTGGGGCAATATTATGCACTTTGTGAGATAACAATGGAGAAATATAAATTCTGTAAATTAGATAGTACTGAATCCTGTCTGACAGTTAGTTTTGGATCAAGTATTTATCATGTGCATGATCTCATCTCAGTCTTTGGCTCTTATTTTGTATTTACAGTCTAGACTAAATAACTTAATAGTTTTTATGCTGTTTGTCTTTTAAAAATGGCTATGAATCATATATTCTAGACATAATCTTGATCATGGAAACTTCAGCCTTGGCATTATACTTTCTGATGAGGCTAGCTTAGTTTGTCTCTTGTCTGGAAATATTATAAATAACATAAGAAAACAGTATACATTGATATTGAATGGCCTCCTTTCTCCTTCCTTAGCTTTTTCTTTTTGCCCTAGTAAGACATCATGTCTTTACTACAGTTTGTTTCAATGAAGATATAAAAGTATTTTTATTTTTCTTCTGTTTAATATACAAAAAGTATTTCTCTTTTTCTTCTGATTTAGATACATTTATGAGCTGTGTTTTGGTCTTTTTTTTTTTTAAACTCAGTAGCTTGTCTCTTATGTGTTCAGTTAGTAAATACAGTTTTAATTACCAGGTGGTTTTTCATGGGTATCAGAATTATGGAGGAAAAGTCTTGTAATTGCTATAATGGGAGTTAGCTTGCCATTTTATGATCCAGTCAAAATTGCCTTCTAGTGCCCCATCCTGCAGAGGTTGTGATACACATGGCCTTAACATATTTGCAATATGCTGCCACTGGGTTTTCCATCCTATCTGCTCTCCTTCCATGTATTCAAATTTACTGTGTTTTATTCTTGGCTATTGGAATCTTTTCTGAAATATTTCTTTTTGCTTCTGACTTTGCTTACTTTGGTAAGAGAGGGGTAACTAGTTTCTGGATTTTACTAGATAATTCCACCTTCATAAGCTACTAGACAGGGTTCTAATTAATGTCTTAGTTTATCCACAATGATTTTTGTTTAGGTTTTTTAACTTTTTTTCTCCTTTAAGATAAGCCAGAGAATTTTTGTAGATAATTTTTTTCCATTTGAAAATGACTCACAAAATAATTCTCCAAAATATGAAGAATTTAGCATTGATAGCTAAAATGTTAATGTTTTCTTCTTCATACTCTGGGTATGTTACTCCATATGGAGAAGTTCTCCTTTGTGTTATTATATTTATATATACCAAAGAGCTTCTTTCTTTATAAAGCTTTTTGAGTGCTGCTTCACCCCTGTAAGTATTACTCTGTACAATCCCCAGCAGCAACATTTTAAACTCTTTCTTCTGCATTCAAGGAGAAGATCTATAAGACTCTGGATTTAAAAAATCCATGTTTGATTTAAGTTTTTAAATTGCATCTTTGTGACAAGTTGATGATCAGCAAACCTTCTGTCACCAAAGAGTGAAGTGTTCTTACAATCAGAGAGCAGACTGCTTCTCAAATATTTTACAGCATTTAACAGCATATCCATTTGTTCAATAGTCTTCTTCATTTTTAAGAATTTCTTTGTCTTGCTGAGGTCACCAGATAGCTCTTTCATTATAATAGACATTTTCAAATCTGTTTTATACTAGCTCTTGCAGCAAAACACATTTTCTTGATTAGCTTGTTCACTAGAGGTTTTTCCTAAAAAGCTCTGAAGTTGTAAATAACATTGTTCTTTTAATGGGCCATTTTTGTCTTTAAAGTATAGTGCGGTTAGCTGGACACGTTTATTTGAAATCACTCAAACTCATGACCTTTGTGACTTCCCCACTTACAGAGCTTACCTTTGCAATATAGTAGAGCTGTCAGGGATTTTAATGATACCAGTGTTTTAGATGCTATTTTCATGTTCTTATTCTCTTGGAATAAATCTGTATAATTCTGTAGTCATTTTTCATTTTTAGGCATTGCATAGTGAGGTACTGGGAGGTCCTCAGACAGCATCTGTCCCTCAGATAGAGAAACGAAGGGGGACAAGATCAAGAAAAGCCATGCAAAATGCTAGTATATGTGAGGTTTAAATTCAGTCCTACTGCTTATCTGAGAAATTAAGTTCCTTGCATACAGTCAATGAAATAATTTTTGTGGATCTTTATGTGATGAAAGTTTATTTAGGTAGGATTTGTGAAAAAAGATAGGGGGAAAAAAGCTGTTTATTAACAGGAAGCAGTTGAGCTTATTGGTATCCGGTATTTTGAGACAAGTATCTAGTTAATCACAACTGACAAAGACCATCAAAATCATCCGGAAGACTGGAATTAAAATATTTAACATTAATCAGTAATCATTGTAGTGATAATTAAGTGATTCTGTCTTCAAGTGACAGTTAAATGGACATGTAGCAAAAGCTATCCATGATTTTCTTTGTATTATCTTCTCAATGCCTCTGTAGAATAGCTCAAATGAACAAAATGAAAAGTGCAAGCTGCTTTGTTATGCTGTGGACTTGTCAGTCAGTTACTGTCAGGTTTGTTTGGGAAGTTCAAACATGAAGTACATTAAGCTTCAAGTAAAGACCAAACCAGGATAATCAGTTTGGATGAATCAGAAGAACTCATGTGACTCCAGCAAAAAATGTTTCTGTCTAGGTCTGATTCTCAGCGATACCCTTGTATTTACATATTGAAAAACTGGGAGTTGCAGAAACCTAACTTACCAGGGAAGAAGTGCTGTTATCATGAGAAATAGAAACCAGTGGAGAATTAGTTCCTAGCTTCCAGTCAAATTTGGAAAAAGGGAACAGCAGTGGGAGATAGCCTTTAAATGTATTACAAAGTAAAAAGAAGCTATAATACGCTCTTCATTTATTTTTCATCACCTTCCTTGCATGTGTGAATAGTCACACTGATGCACAACTATATTTAGTCCTTGTTTAAGGCAGTTTCTGTCAACATAAGCTGTAGATAAAGGCCAAGTCAGTATAACGTCACCCAGAAGCAGAAGCAATTGTATCATGAGTTACGTTGACTCCTGGACTCTCAGAGCACAAAACCAAGACCAGTGTTGCAGCACCTCAGACCTGACCAGGGCCAGGGCTGAAGACACCAAGAAGGGCATTCTTCAGTAGGCTTTGGGTTTCTAAGACAATGTCTTTTCCCAGCAGAAAGTCAGGTAACAAAACAAATTCTCTCTATTGTGGGGGCAAAACCCCAGAGGTGACCAATGCACTGTCAACAAAAGGAAGTATGACTCGTCTTTTGCTTCAGTAAACTGGAATACCAACAGGGTGACTGTGCAGTTGTCTTACTGCTGTTCCTACCACACTAGACATTCAAAGTGTGAGGAACTGTTTAGGTCTTACTGGCATTTTTATCTCTGTACACTGATAAATGTAATAGAGATATTATGGACTGAAAGTAAGTAATTCTTGACCCAAATAGGTAAATGGTAAATTATGTAGGTACAAAAGCAGATCCTCAATACAATGTAAAAGTATTATACAATATATAAAGGATAATTGGCTGTCTTTAATTTGTGTCTTTGTTCTTCATGTTCTCCTACATGAAACGGCATAAAAAAATTACCTGGTGAATGAGAAACTAACTGAAAGAAAATTTCATAGGTCTGAGAGAGACGTTTGAATTGCTGGTCTAATGCTGCTGCATTTACACAGAACCTCTCATATCCTGAGTGATGCCATTAAGTGACATAATAATGGAAAATCACAATATTATTTTAAATGCTGTCAAGTCCAAAATCAGTTGTACACTAGCTGAGAATAAAACCTCAGTCCTTCCACCCACCCCGACTCCCTGTGGAAAAGACCCTTTCAGCTCTGTTTGTGTTTCTTCTTAGTTTTCTCTTTTCATAGTGGGGATAATGTTTTCCCTAGCCCACCATGAGTTGGTGAAAGTGCTATTTAGTGTATTAATGCAGATTGGCTAATGCTACCATGATAAAATTACTTGGCATCATCTTACTATTTTGTTGTTTAGATTGGTGAGTTCATCTTTTGCAAGACTCTTTGAAAGTAGCTAAAGGCATGAGTGGCTGTGTGCCCTTATGCAATACCATCATTGTTTCTCTAAAGGTCATTACATTAAATAAAAGCTGCAGTGATCTTTATGAACACAAGAGAACCTGCCTAAAAATGATAAAAGAGCAGCCATGCATGCATTGAGCCTTTGGTAACTTATTGAGCGAATGAGTTCCTGGACCTCTTGGGTTTGCTTCAGTGTATTTTTGCCTTGGATTGAGGCTCAGTTTAAACCATAAAGTAGTTTTGTCAATGGTTACTTAAAATGTAGAAAAAAAATCAGAGACATATCCGAGTCAAAGAAATAGAGCTATTCAAAACCTTCACAGAGATAGACTTCTCTGTAAGGGGGAAGGATGTCAGTTCTCTTCAGCCGCTGCTAAGGCTGCTGAGATTGTGGTAGCCTGCCCTGAAAATAGCCCAAGACTTAAAACCTTTAGGTTCCCTAATCCTTGTTCATATGGCTCTCCAGATAGATCATGTGTGGGACTTGGTATCTGTGAAACTGCTGTGAAACCTAGGACCCTGACCCATGGCTTCAGGCTTTTCAGGCTATGACAAACACTGGCACAGCTTGCTGCTTCTATACCTATGAAACTGGGACCACTGAGGCCACTTGGAAGCTTCCAGGAGTACGGACATTGATTGCTATAGAGCCTGATATGTTTATAAACAACTATTTGGGGATCAATAAATGACAATTTTTCAATTTCAAGCTTATTTTGTAATGAAAATGCTGCCTTACTGAAGAGCAATCAGCCAGACTGCCCATGTTGAGTCTGAGCTGCCCATGCTGGAGACAGTCCCTTAGAGCTCAGGTGTATCTGGAGCTTATTTGTTTTCCTGACATCCCATGCTGATCAGGTATCAAGGAGCAGGAAGAGAGATACAAGTAGGCAGGTGCAGGTCTCCTGAATTCCTTTTTGTCTGCTACTTGCCCTGACATTTAGGCTCTTGTTTCCTGTTTAGTCAGTCTGTGTGTACATTTTGGAGAAGACATGAAGACACCTGCTGTATTTCAGCTGCAAGGGATACCAAATTCAGAAATCTCTTCCAAAGAGGACACTATTTTAAACTTCTGTAATTTCAAGATAATGTTTACCACCTCAGAAAGGTAATTGCCTCATGCCTCAGGTTACCTCCAGCACAGATCATCTACGTCTCAGATAGGTGCTAAGGGAAGTATTGAGTCATACTTCAAATGGTACCGAGCAGAGCTGCTCCAAGCAAGGGCTGGGAGCTTCACCATCTTCAGCGTGGTGTCTGTTGGTAGTAGTGGTTCCACAGAGCCTGGATTTGAACTTGACATGACACAAGAGCTGCTACTGATCATTGACCTTTAGAAGGCAAAAATGTTGTTGAGCTTCTAGTGATATGCCTAAACCTCTAAGTTTGAAAGAGTTGATTCCAGTACAACTAGGAAGCTGAATGAGGATTTTTCCACTTCCATCCTCAGTGAGACACTTCAATAAGGATCTGTAAAGTAAAATACCAGAGGAGCTTATGGAAGTATAACACCATCCAGAAAGCGTAATTAAAACAGTTTGGCAGGAAAATGCTTCAAAAGACCCTTTTTTGTGAAACTTCCAAATTTCAGTAAATATTCTTCAGGAAAATGCAATAAAATTAAAACTAGTTTAAAATAAATTAATTTCAGAATTTTGGCATTACTGCTTAGCATTTGTAGTTACCTAAATTTTAACTAATAATGAACATTTTGTTACTACTGCTATATGCCCTCATAAAAGAGCTGTGTTCATTTTAAAAATAATGAATTGAGTTTGTTACTTTGTAATGGTTGAAATATTTTATCTGTTTTCTAGATCATAGTATCTTCTGTTTGTATCATAATGAAAGTAGTAATAAAAATAGATCTAGAGAAGTACTTTTTCCAATGAGTAACAACTTCCTGTCCTTACACTTTTTTAAAATGAAGGAGTATCTCTGTTTCTTCAGGAAACTTTTCCTCACTTCCTTTAAACTGTAAAATAAATGTATTTTTCTAGTACAACATAAGGCCAATGAGACAAAGGTTAAGAAGAATTTTGCACTGGTACAGATGCTGCATTTGCAGCTCCTCTCAGCTTTCCTGCAGGAGGCAGTTATCAGGGAGATGGAATGCCAACGTCTTTTCCTGGACAGATGCATGTGACCAAAGCCCAGGTGTCTTGAACTTTGACAACACGCCTGCTGTTGTGACACAAGGAGTGTGCTGCACACCTGACTCGAGCTGTATTGGCCAGCTTCCCTCGGCCCCAAGGTGGAGCCGTGGAGAGATGGGGGTTGTTTCTGTTTATAAATGAGCACAATTTGGCTGATCATGATGTTGGGGTACAAAAGACTTTCTTCTAAGGCTGCTGCAGAGTACATCTGGCCAGGAGTTGTTTGCCCTGTTCTGCTGACTCTGAATGCAGCCTGTGCATATGGGAAAGGGAGCAAGAGGGCTGAACAGGGTAAAAAGGAGAAGGGGACATGGATTTCTGAACTGCCCCAAACAGGGAAAAGGGGCAAATGTTACTGTTGTTTTCATGAAGGAGAAAGTCATTCTTGAAGCATCACCTAGCTGAAATGTAAACTGAAGCCTCAAGTATGATTATGGGAAAGGGAATAATATTGCTAAGGAGAAATATTGCCCTAAAGAGGTTCATGGTTCTTGACTATAATGTCTATCAGAGAATGATTAGGGAATCTTGTGTGGAGATGAATATGAGACCAAACTAAGCAGAAGAATCACATAAAATACTGATAGAGAAGATATTTGCAAGGTCAAAAATAAACACTGATTTTTTTTTTCTGGATGATTTTTGCCAGCTGTTGGCAGTGGTTCCCTATCCCTGCTGGAAAATATCTCATTACTTCCTCAACTGCTTCATTTTCTTCCAGCAAGTTAGATTACCTAAGGGTATGTAATTGTCTTCGTATATGATTATGTAATGGATTTTCTAGTGGCTAGAAACGAGAAATAGCAGCAAGATCACACTTGGAAACCAAGAAACAAGATGGCAATGTTTATAGGTATGTCGTTCACCTGCAGGGTTATCTCATGCAGATCAACATAGAAGAACAGTAACAGCAAAGTCTGGAGAGAAACTTGTACTATTGGTGTCACAGGTCTGTGGTTATGTGGAGGATTTCAGCCTCAGCAACCACCAACTGTCACCAGCATCCTCTCCATCATTACACAACACATCTTTTCTGCTGTTCAGACTGGCCTGAGCAAGGTGCTTTGTGAAGAACTGTGTGTGCTATTTGTAGGTAAAGGACTTGCACGGTTAAATCTATTTATAGATAATACAGTTAATCTCATCTTGAAAGCAAGGGGAAAAGTGATACAGACAGTAGCAGCTGTGACACTAATATATTATATTTAACCATCACATTCTCTTCTAAAATGCTGTTTATTGACTGTCATGACTGCATATAGTCACTGTTTTGTTTTTACTGACTTGTGTGGTCCCTTATTTCCTGTTTAGCTTTGCAGACTTTTTAATAGTTACTGGTGATTTTCTTCAGGGAGCTTAATCCAGTTTATTCAAATGTTGTAAGTATATTTAGCTGAGAGTTTATATTGTTCCACCTCCAGTTCCTGCATAGCTGTTTGTGCTTCATGCAGATGAAAGATCCATATAGTCCTATTTATTTATTGATTACAAGATTCACCCAGCTTGGGAACAGGAAGAAAACACCAGTTGGCGGCAGGCGGAACACTTTTGTCCAGTAACAGTTGAAAAGTCTTTCTCATTAGTCCGGTTATACCCATCAGACCTCTTTTTGAGCAGGACTGGACTGATCTGCCAGTATAGCTTCCCTGGAAAGTTCCCCCATCCAAAGCTGTGTACTGAATAAGATTGTCAAGATTGCATCCAGCATTGTCTGTTTCTCTGAACTATCTAGCCAATGGTTCATGGCACTTTTCCCCCCTACATTAAACACCTTTCTCCTCTATGTGAGAAATCCAGAGCCACAGTTTAGAACTGACCATGAGACCCAATAGTAAAACAGAAGTGGTTGTTTCAGCAAACTGATCTCTTTCAGAGGGCCACTTTTGAGCAAGAGGCTGTAGAATCACAGAATGGACGTGACTCTACAGTCCCTTGCCCAGAAAGGGCTTGGTCATGATTTTTGTTTTGTCATAGACCAGAAACTTGCTATACAAATGTTGTCCCAAAGTTCATCTATATATAACACTATACACATAAATAATAAAGGGAAAATGTCTATATCTAAAAGTATGATTATATCTTAGATATACCTGAAATATGAGACAGTAATGGTTCTAGTAAAGGTAAGATTACAGTTACATAGTAATCCCAGATAAGGGAGGGGGAATATTTTTTCTATATTTTCAATTTTGTGCTTACATCCTAAAAACAGATACAGAAGGACATTTTTTTCTTATAATAGAAATATTTCTTTCTAAACTACAACATGTGACATGATAAGGTGACATTTTAGACTTGGTCTATGTCAGAAAGATACCAAAAGGACAGCTAAGACAGCAGCGAGGAGAGATCATGTTAAAGGCAGCTAACTACTTTCTGATAAGAAGCAAAGAGAGGAGCTCCTGCCAGCTTGTCACTACAAGAAACAAACCCTATGATCTTGAACAGTTTTCAACATCTGTGTTTCAGCAGTGACTGACATGGGAGCAAATCTGGTTTTTATCATCCTCATGCAGGCTGCTGCAGCATCACTGTGGCTAACCTCCGATTGTATGAAGGACGGGGCACAGCAGTAACCTCAAAGAACATGAGAGAGAAAGTCAAGAAACAGGACACCATAGACAGGGAGATGGAGTTAAAATTAGTTGAAGAAGGCTTTTGGAGGAAAAGTAACTCTTTTCCATTTTGTGTTGTCTTTTGTGGGTTCAGAAGGCTTGGGTTTTGGTGAAGCTGTGTCCAAAAAAAAAAAAAATTATCCTCTATGCTGCTTCCAAGAAAAGACCCACAATCATCTTCTGGGCCACGCGTACACTAAAATAATTGGGATTGAATCTCAGAGTATAGAAGCTGGTTTCCCATTTACAGATGGTGAAATTGAAGGGCAGGGAGTCAAAGGTTGAAATTTTTTAAACTTCTCTTGAGTTGAGGAGCAAATATTCACTCACAAAACATTAGTGATTAATGTTAGCAGCTTATTGGCTCAGTTTGTATTTGAGTCTGTTCTGCACTTTTGCTGATATGGCCCAGAGTCATCAGAGGGTCTCTTTCCCTTTACATGAACTGCGTTTGAGAAGACTCAAGTCATGAGAAAGATTTTATGTCCATTATCAAACTAGTGATATGTGTTGAAGGATGATGCACAAATTTCTAAGTGCAAAAACCTTTTAATGATTCACTAATGATCCTGCAAGTAGCAAATAAATGTGGCAAAGTTGGCCAAATCTTAGAAATATGAATATGTTTTATTTAGACAGAGAAAGACACCATTTTCTGATGTGTTCTGGAAGGCGGAATTTCTGTTGGAAAAATAGTCTGCAAATAACAACACATGGGATTACTGAAATGAAGTATGACCCCTGGCAGCTGCTTGCTGAAATTGGTATGGTGCTCACTGGGCTCAGTGCTGCCCACCTCCTGAACAGCAGCTGTGGCTTTCATGATTGTGTTAATTTTGCTCAGTGTCTGCTGCTTTCCCAGGTCTGGATTGCTGGGATGTGTCTGACCTCTGGATGTAGTCTCAGAGTTTCTAGGACTCCAAGCCAGCTGGCTCCCTTGCTTGCAGGGACTGGATGCCTGGTGGTCCACTGGAATCCCACTTCATTATTAATCAAGGATGCTGATCCCAGTGCTTATCCCAGGCTGCTCTGAAGAAGCCACGTCTTGTTGGAGAGTTCACAACCAGCTTTAGCTTGTGTGATGATTAATTGATACTTACAGAGACACTGATGGACAGACAAATCATATCTTTAGTTCCCTTGCTGTATAATTACCAGACAATTCAATATTTCTCCCATGAACAAAGCATTTACCAGTTATGCTCCACCTGCCCCTTTGGCAATGTCCACAACATGGAATAGCTGAGCAAGCCTGCCAGCCCTTTCCAGCCTTCCCTCTCAAGCCTGGCACACAGTTGTAAGGCAGAAGTGATCTAATGCCCATTACTCAATTTTCTTCACACAGTTCATCCTTATGTCAGCTTTTCCTTTCCCCCTATTCACATTTCTGTCCTTGCCTGCCTGTGCCCCCTGCCTTCTGTCACACCAGTCAGGTGGCACTACAGTGTTTTCCACTGCTGCATATGCTCACTTTTTTTCCCTTCTCATTATCTCCTTCTTCAGTTTACTGAGCTCTCTTCTGCCTTCAAACCTCTTTTTCCATATTACCTGTCACTGGGGAGCCACAGCTTCCTCTTCCCCTTCCTGCTTCAGACTGTCAGCCACAGCCTTTTCACATCCTATCCCTTCCTCTCCTGCTTATCAATAAATCTCTCTCTTCTGCCTTCTTCTTAGTTCTTTATTTAAAAGTGTCTCAATATATTTTACCTCCTCTTTTACCATTTGTCCTGAAGCCATGACAAAGTCAGCTTTCCCTTTGTCTTGCCTCATTCATCTCCTTTCCACTCAATAACCCCAGCTCTTCTTCCTCTGGGATTTGTTCCACCCAATTTGTCTTATTTCTTAAGGCTTATTTGATTCAGCTGTGTGTGTGTTTATGTGAGCATCTAAATCTAATGACCCATTTTTTAACCCATTGGTAAGCTGAAACCTCAGCAATAACGGAGAGAAGGCCTTAAAAATACCAATTTCCTGCAGTTTTCATGAAGATTGATGATGGGGTAAAGAAAAAATATCTGCACTTGCCTTTACTGATGAAAAGGCTGCAGCATGTGCTCCTTCCGGTGCTTACACAATTATTAATTATTATTAATGATCAACAGCAGGAAAAAACTTCACTCAGAATTTGCATTTTCCTGGACAAAAGAAAATGAAATCACAAGAAACAAATTTGTAAGAAACCAGACCATGGGAATTCTATGGCTCACAGAATGGTTCCTTTTCACTCTTTCACTCAGTGTCTCTCTCTTTTATTTCATATCTACTTTTAGCTACTTTTATCTTTGTTGACTTCTTTTATCAAAATGTCTCATACAATTTTTAGTCACTCAGGTTTCTGATTTGACCTCTATTTGTGAACCCATTCTTTCTGCATCTTGACTTCATCTTCTTCAAGTGTCCCTCTTCATGTCTCCAAGTTCTCCCTTATGCAATGTCTTCTCCCTTAATGTTTCTTCCATTTGTCTTGTTTTCTATGAGCACTTTTCTTAGGAATGTTAGTTCCTTAGTTTTGTGGCTGCTGGTGACTGCCACTGTCCCTGAGCATTGTCTTTATAATCCATCCCTCCATAATTGAGAAAATTGCCTTTTAAATGCAGAACTAAAAGAAGAAAAAAGCCTTGATTTTTCTAGAAGAGGAAGGAAGAATATAGTGTCTTTTTGAAACTTCATAAATTAATTCAGAGCCACAGTGAAAACTGAGCTGATTTTTATCAGCCTTGATAAATTTTCATATAAATGTTCACAGTTCTGTCACAAACACAAGAAATCTTTCTCTTGTTACAAGCTGGGATACAAATTTATTTCTGAGACATGTACAGTTCTTCTGCACTACAGTTCATGCACTGAGAAGGCATGAGAAGGTTGTGTGGCTTTCAAGTCATACCAATATTCTTTTGCTCATTTTATTCTCAATGACCTTTCATTAGTAACTAATACTTAAAACAATAGTGGGCAACGATTTTGGGACCTTCTGAATAGAAGCATATGAACGCTTGGCATGCAAATACTTGTATTAAAAACGAACAAGAACAGAAATTAAAAAAAAGCAGGATAAATTGTTCTTTCATCCTTGAATATCAACATAATTGTTTCAGAAATATCAACGAGTTAAAGTCAGTATTTCAGGGGTAAGATCCTAAATCATATACTTGTAGAGAGAATTTCTTACAACCCAAAATTAAAATATAACTGATGCAATAAATCAAGGATAGAAGTCTTTCATAATTGAGTGACAGATAGGGAGAGGCAGCAGAGAAGAAATGCTCCCTAGTGGGCCTGGTTATGAGGGATGCTCCTCATTTTCAATTCAGGAACATACAGAGGCATCTCTCCAGCGGAGTTTTCAATCACTGTATTTCAGAAATCCCAGAGACCACACACAACTGCCTTGCATAGAAGTGAAATTAAGATCCTGTGCTCAGTGAGAATTTGGTTTTGCCTTGAGCAATTTCTGCTGAAAATTTTGTCAGTACTTCAGGCTGTGATGTATTGAAGGTATAGCATTCTGACAGACAGCTTCATTTCCTCAACCAGTAACCAGTAACAGCTCCCAGTTTCAGATCTAAATCCAGCAAAAAGAAATCAAGTAAACGGGAGCAATGAAATTGCAGCTTCCTTATGGACCATAAGACCACAGCTCCCATGTTAACACGGAATAAATGGCCACATCATACTTGACAGACAGTAGCCTCAGTTCTGACCAATATGTGGAGAGTTTTGAAATATTTCTTCTGTTACCTGGATTTTAGTCCCTGTGTCATGCCTAGCCCAGAACAAGAAAGTTTCTCAAAAATATTATTTAATATATGTATCAAAACCTATTGTGCAGATAGCAGTTTATGCTTTAAATTTGTAATAGCTGACTGCCTAATAATGTAGTACTCTTCATGTAATTGCCATCAAATTTTAGTGTTTTGGTTGAACAGTTATTTGCTTTATTTGCTGTTAAGTTGCAATCTGCTTCTTATGCACTGCTTGTAGGGAACCATGAAATTATCCAGCTATGATAAAACAGTTTATGGAAGTGGAATGCAGTTGAGGTTAATAGTAATGGTTATCTAATTGCAGGGAAGTCTAAAGAGCTTCTTCAGGTCACTGTTTTTCTAGAGACTGTACAGCAGCACAGTAGTACAGTTTTAACAAGTAGTTAAAAAGTGCCTACTTCAGTTACAGGAAACATTAACTATAGGAACAAGCAGGAGAAAGGGGAATCAGTTATGGGTACATATAAACATAGTTAAACAAAATTAAAAATAGGCTTACATATTTTGCCAATGATAATCTTCTAAATATGAACATTTAAAGTGAAATCCACCAGACACTGCAGACAGAATCAACTACTATGAAAAAAGGGTAAATTACTTCATGTGATCTCAATAGCATTGATTTTGTACCTCAGACATCATAATGTTCATTCTTTCCTCCAGACCATTTTAGTGAAAACACTTAAGAAGCATACTTGCCTTATTATCTTAAATTCTTAAGTTTCCCCCAAAACTCCCTTGCCCCTGGATTAAATGCTGAACCATCCCACACTTAATTTATTTTGTTTTTCTTCAGTTGTTTGTTGTTGATTTCAATTTTCAAGCAATTCTTTTTAAATTTGTGGGATTATTCTAAATAAAATTTCTCCAGGAAATCAAGTGAAATGCAACCACTTAGGTGGAGTACTTTCCCCCAGATCTTCAGTAGCAGAAAATAAAAGCAATATAACTCTCTGCCAGTATCTTATTTAAATCCGTTTCATCTTATAACCTCACTAAATTAGCATTAGAGGAACAGACCTTTATGCTAAATTCATTGCAGAGTTGTGCCAGCAGGACTAGTTGCATTTTAGTGGTCCCTCATTGCTGGTTTGCACAAAATTATAGCAAAGCCCAGAACAGTAAATTAAAATGGCACACAACCTTTTTATGTTGAACTTACAGTAGTTGAAAGCTTGAGCTTCTGTAGAACTCCATTACTATTTCATAAAGTGTGTTTTCCACATTTAAAATTCCGATTAATTAGAAGCACTTGCAGTAATTAACATGCATGCTAGAGGAAGCCAGAAATTATCTGTACAAAGATGTTCGTGGTTTATTTTAGTGTACATACAAAAAACTTGACATACAGATTCTCTTCCTGGACTTCTGATTCCATGAACTAACACTGCCTGAGTGCCTGATTTTAAGTTATTCCCTGCAGTAGCTTTTTCCCTTACAGGCAGCTCTGTCTCCTCAAGTAGCATTTTGCCTTGTATGTATTTCATCTCCTCAGTTTGCGACCCAGCAGTTTGTGACCATGTTCTTCTCTATACTAGCTCTGTATTTTGGTTTTTGTCCATGAGCCTTCTGTGCCTTCTTCAAATGTATTAATGTAATATAATACATTAAGACACTGTAGGAAACATAAACTCTATCTTATAACTATTGCTGCAAACTGCAGTGTAACCCAGGGTGTTGAAAGATGTTGTCAAATGAGGTGAATTCAATGGCACTTAACAATATTTAAGGCAGTATTTTGCCCTTGCTTCTTGGCATGCCATATACTTCTTTCAAAACAAGGGTTCTCTGAGCAATAATCCTACAAAGAGCCATGATAAGATGAAGGGTCTATACATAATTT
This sequence comes from Sakesphorus luctuosus, assembly GCA_013396695.1. Taxonomy (NCBI): domain Eukaryota; kingdom Metazoa; phylum Chordata; class Aves; order Passeriformes; family Thamnophilidae; genus Sakesphorus; species Sakesphorus luctuosus. The sequence continues at coordinate 661,013 of VWZD01012439.1, forward strand.
AGCACTAAAAGTTTCTAAAAGGATATATAAACCCTCCAGATTTATAGCACTGCATCCCAGTCAGCTTCTGTTTTACCTTTCAGTCCAAGCAAGAACAAGGTTACTAAAGCCCATTTAAACAGAAAAGATATAGTGCTGGTCTTCATGGAAGCTTTTAACAAAATCTGCTCTGTAAAACCAGTTTTACTTCATAGCTAACCTGCAAATAGACACAGAAGTGAAGGTGAAATTACTGAAATGGCTTTAATTATTTTATAAATATAAATAAGATTATGGTCCCTATCAGCTTGTACCAGAAGAAGGACAAATATTTTAATTCAGAGTTTGTTTTATTTGTGTTTGTGTCTGAACTGTTGAGGAATGCATGACTGTGTGTGGACCAGGCAGACCACTGAACCTGTTGCAGCATTATCACATCTCTTTATGTAACCTCAATTTTGAACTGATCAGTTGATTTTGATAATACCTGCAAGAGATACTTGGAGTCTGTGGGAGATGTGTTTATTCAGAATACATATGTGTCTGAGCACACACACTGAATGGAAATTGTCCATCTCATAAAGCTGTCAGAAGGCACATATTGAGTCTGCAGTGCCCTTGAAAACTCACTCAGAGTTGCGAGGACAAGTTCACCTACAAAGAATGACTTCATGAATATGGTCTTTCTACCTGGTCCTAGTGAAGTGAATTCAGTGTGGTGCTGTTGCTAGATGTTCTTGTTATTCTTCTCTCCCAGTTTACTAACCAAGGAACCACTATGTTTGAGCATGGATATCTACTTGTGGAGGAACGGTCTGTGGAAGACAAGCTCAATGACTTTTGAAGACCTGTGCATTCTTCCTCTTGAACTCAGCACAGTTGCCTCAACTTTACAATTAATAATTACATATATATTTTAAAGAAAATTTTTTTCTTTATATGCAAAATTTCCTCTTAAAATAACCCATTTCCAGTGTCTCACATAGGCAATGAACAATCTTTTCTGTGCATGAAGATGGAAAGATTTTGGGTGACTAAAGATGGTTTTTAGGTAATAGAGAGAAGGTCTTTATCAGTGAGGAAGACCATGATGTTTCTCACTGTATTTGTCATTTACTTATAACGTTGGAAAAGTCTAAGTTGTCAGGTGTAAGATGAGACATTATTTTTTTCCCTGCATATGGAAATAGATTACAATATTATTGCAAGCTGGCTAGGATGCTTTGAATTTATGTCCTGCTTTATTATGCACTGATTACCCCTTGTGGACAAGCTCATTATTCTTTATCAATGTTTTTATGGTTTGCCAAGAACACTCTGCAGCAGGACTTGTGATGATGGAGTCACTTCACTTTACACATAAAGCAATATGAACAAAAATCAAATTTGAATCAAACTTGAAAAATCAGTCCCAGTACCTTTACAAAAACCAAACCAAAGCTTTCCTAGAATAACTATTTTCTCTCTTCACTCCTTCTGCTGTCAGTGGATGAAGACAATTTTATACCATATCACCATGTAAGCTCTATGTCAGTGTTTGTGCAATTGTATAACTTAGTCGTGAAAAATGTAACCATGATAAACTCAAGGTGATGACACCTTTTAATACTGACACTCAGTAAGTATTCTGTATATCATATAAAGTATGATTAACTCTTTGAGGTTGATTACATAGAAGGAAGTTAGACTGTAAGGGTGTCAGACTACTACGCTAGGTATTTGCTGGTATTGCACATTGGCAATTGAAGGTAATTTATTTGATTAAAAATTAACATATCTGAGTTTTGCCATGCTGTGGTTGCAAGGACTGATTTAGCAACAAGCTGAAAACCACGTTTATTTGATAGCGTGTTGCTCTAGAATAGGTAGGGAGAGATGTTTAAGCTTAATATTACATGGGTAATATTATTATATGTTTATCATCTAAGAATTTGTACTGGGTGTACTGGGTCAGATGAAAGGCCCAGCTAGTCCAGTGCCCCATGTACAGCACTGGCCATGCAGATAGGCTGTGTGTATGTACGGCCAGGCTTTGCGAACGCAGATTTGGGAAGGGCTCTCCCCACGTGGATGTGCCCTTCCAGCCTGCGCAGTGGATTTTTTAGGTGAGGCACAGCGTGCGCAGAACTGGTCCCACCCTTTAACTCCTCAGGTTCATCTGCCATGGTCGAGCAAGCTTTGACGGTGACAGTGAAGTCCCCAGGACTGGAACCTGCAGCCCCCGGTATTCCCAGGAGGTCTCCCATCCAAGTACTGACTGGGCCTGACCCTGCTCAGCTTCTGAGATCTGACAGGATCAGGTGTCAGGGCCATGCAGAGATGTCCAGGAAAAAAGATGAACAAGGCAGGCAGGGATGACACTTGCTCCTAATATGTTCCCGCACTCCACCTGTTTTAAGCTCTGTCACTCCTTGGGCTAATGTGGCTTTGTGGTGTTTAGTAATCCTTGGAAGACCTCTCCTTGAGCTCACATGAGCTTTATGATCTCCAATTGTGGCAAGAAGTTGAACAGGTTTGCCACCTGTCACATGAAAAATCACCTTTCTTGTTTGCTTTGGACCTGCCTGCTGCCAGCCTGTTCCCTAGGTGATCTTTAAGGTCCCCTCCAACCCAGGCCATTCTTTTCTAGATGTAGGAGCCCTAATTAACTTAAATTATTCTCCAAACAGAAATATTTCCTTTCACATTTCAGTATTATTCCTAAATTAGACCTTTTTGCCCTTTTCATAATGGGAATTGTTCAGTATCTTTTCGAACAGTTAACCCCACATATTCTATTACATGGAAATATTTAATTTCTCTGTACTCCTGTATACGTGTGTCAGACTCTGAAATGGTGCAAACCTGTAAACTTGCTATTTTCAAAGTAGCTCTATCTGTTTAGGCCAAATAAAGCTGTCATCCAGGATTTGCCTGTTTATTGTTCATGATGTAAATTTAGTAGGTGCTTGAAGGTATTCACAACCTTTGTAGCCTACCTTAAAAATAATCAATGACCTAAATGTTCCAAATAATCTCTCTACGGAATTGAATGATAAAGAGAAGTTCATTAAACAAAGTAGAGCTGTGTTTTCTCCTTTTTGGACTTAGACCTAATTCCCTGGAAGTGCCTTATATAGCTTATTCCATGGCTAGTATAAGAATACAGAGTATTTCAATGGTGAATACCTCAATGTGAGCATGACAGCAGTGACTGCACTAGGAGAATAACCTGTAAAAATGAAAAGCCCCTTATATTGTGCATGTTTAGGAGGAATATTTGCATTCAAAGTCAATGTGAACTTCAATTAACTGAAACAAAGCAAGATTGTAAAATCAACAAAGTGAAGCGAACTAAATGCTTTCTACAAGGAGCCTGTGGAAGAAACAGGAAAAGGTGTAGTCAAAGTCTGCCTTTTTTACTACCATTTTAAAAATCAATTTGCAAATTGTTTATGCCGAAGTCAAAACCAAACCAACTACCTCAGAGCTGGGCAGCATTCCACCCACGAAAGATTGGTTACATCATGCCTTAAAACTGTTAGTGAGAGCTTCAGGGAATACTAGCACTGCAATGTTGCAATAGTCCAAGTACCACCCAAAGAGCCAAAGATGCAGCACATAGCTGTGCTGTGCTTTGTAGGTCTGGTCACAACTTTATTGCATGCATTCAGTATACAAATATTAACTCTTATCTACTCATGTGCACTTTTTCAATAGTTTGATGAGTCATCTGAGGCAATCGTGCAATAAAAAGCTTTCTTTACAATTTCTGATCAAGATAGCATTTAACAGGAAGCAAGTCAGATAACTCACTTCTATGTTCAAACCTGCCATGACAAACTATATTTCACATTTAAGATATTAAACAACTTTATCATACCCAGTTGCCTCTTGACACAGATTTTATGCCTTATGAGAGTAGATTTTAGCTTGGTTTTGGCCTAGTAAACTTTGGATAGAAAATAACAGTCCAAAGAATTTGCTGACATAATGTAGTATCCACTCCTTCAGAGATACAGAGGTCCAGTTTCAACCAGGTGATTTTCTTAAAGCAATGAAATTAAAGGTTTCTTAAGGATATAGCCTCTCACACTGAACTAATTAAATGCCTTTAAATACTGAATAGTGGAAGGAGACACTTGCTATGGGAGACAGGATATTTGTTAACTGCTAGTTGCAGTTCCTTCTTGGGCTTTTCTATAAAATATCTGGAGTAAAATTCCTGTGCTCCTTAGAAATATGAAACATATTTCTGTGTTCCTGAAGCAGAGTAAGTATGTTTCTTTGCCATAGCTCTTTTAGTCTTAGCTTACAGGGAACCTTCAGCAGTGTTTTCAGCAGACACTGGGAATGTGGAGAGGCCATGGCAAGTCATAGTACAGGCAGAGCCCCTGGATGCTGCATGACGTGCTGCCATAATAGTTGCACTACTTCCGTGCTATTTCATAGTGCCAGCTTTGACCACTGGTGCTTATGCTGCTCTCCATTGGTTACTTATACAATCAGCTGATTTATGAAATAATAGTAATATTTTATTCCAGTTTCTCTAAATTCTACATGGCACAGGGTATAAACCTTTTCTAAGCTATTTGTCACTCACATCCCTTAGTGTGGATTCTGGGCTATATATCCCTCTTATGTCAAGAAAAAGGACCAAATTTTTACTGCCAAAACTATAGCATTAACTGGAATTAAGCTAGTTAGCCTCCTGGAAAGAACTACCTTCTGTGCTAAATGGTGTTTTAATTTGTGAAACCTTATTTTAAAATGCACAAGGTGTGCCAAGGTAAAAAAATGTGCATGGAGTTCAGCATCTTTCACACCTATATGAACACTGGGATTATACTTACATTGCTATGTGTCCACATTTCTGATATTTTCATTAAGAAAGCTGGTAGACATGGAGTGCTCCTTTGCTGTGCATACAGCAGCATTTTGGGAAGTGTACTCTTGTATTTTCTTTCAACTTCTAAACAGACTCTGTAGTACCTGAGGGCTATTATGCAATGCCATCTGTGTAACAGCTAGTATTTTCAGCTGTTCACCATGCAGGATCTCAGAGCATTTTCCAAAATGTGATACAAGTGTCATTTACTGAAAACTGTATGGGCTTATTACAGCTAAGTAAATATTTCACCTACTCAATAAAACCTAATTCACAGCCTACATAGGGTGGGTCTCTGTAAGAGTTGCAGAGAGCTGGCAATATCAGAGAATATAAAATCTACTGAAATAGAATCTGAACCAATAGAACTGTTAACAGCTAGAAAAAGCCCTGAGGAATAGGGTGTGAGACGAAATGACAAGAAAGCAGCTCACCTGCATTCACTGAAGGTTTGAACTTTAAAACAAAACACTTCAATGCAATTAACCTCCCCAAGGTACCAATAAAAGAACATCTTTGTAATGCCAACAGAGAAATAAAACTTTGCCATAACTTCTGACAAAAATCCAGCATCCAATCTCATTTAAAAAGGAACTATAGCACCAGGTACATCCCACTGCTAGCCTCTGAGAGCCACCTTCTGTCTGTTGATCTCAGCGCTCTTCTGCACATGTTGGCTCACTGCCTTTGAGATAGTTGTTATCTCACTGTTCTGCAGCTCAGAGCGGGAAAGGTAATGCTGAACAGACTAATAAAGTGATCAAAGTTCACACAACAAATCAACAGCAGAGCTGATAGGATAAACACCTAAATTCCAGTTCAGCTACTGTAGCCATGTTTGTCTACATTTGTAAGGTATATCTAACACTGGATTTATCCTGTCGGGTTATTATCTAGAAAATATGTCAGATTTTGAGCAGCTGCCCTGCCAGAGGTAAGGTTAATCTAGCACTGCCACACTATAGCTACACACTTGAGCATGCCATTCTGCACTTGTTCATCAGAATATTGAAGTTGAGTTTTACCATTTATGTGCAAAATTTCAACAGTAGACAAAAAATGAATTTAAAATCTGGGCCGACAAGCTGAAGAAGAGTGGTTTGTTAAAAAGATTCAAGACAGGAAATCCAGATTGGCTTTACAGTGCTGGTGAAGATGATAGGCACTTGAGCCCAAGGGAGCAGTTGGTCTTACTGAAAGACAGATTGCATGAAGTGCATGATTATCCTACAAAACTAGCAAAAGCTACTTCACATGTTTATCTTTCAGCCATTTCACATACTTCTCTTTCTTGTTGGAAAGAGACTACAGACACTTATAGTAATAGAATAGCATAAAACTTTCCACCAGCAACCAATAATAATTTCTGGCAATAGTAGCTATTTTGTCCATGTCAATGGATGTTTTGAAACATTTCAAAGTACTACAGTAGAGATTTAAAATGTTCTTTTATGTGTGCTCATTCTGATTCAGAATATTTAGGAACTTGTTAATGAGAACAGCTCTACCATGTCAAGAGGTCAAATGGTCAAATGTTTTGTATATGTTTTGATAGCTGTATTGATGATGAGAGTTAGATGTGTCTGATTGCCACATAGAACTCAGAGAAGTCATTGGCAGATGAGACATGACCTGCACCATGTTTAGGTTGGAACAGAAGTTGCTTTGCTCTCCCTGGATGTGCAGAGTATAATGTCAGTCTGACAGGCACATGCATTTCTTTCCAAGAGTTGTTGCTGGTCACCTTCTAGGGCTCTGCCTTTAGAAAATACTCCTTAATTGCTTATGCATACAAATCCTTTTTGGGTTTTGACTGATTGATGTGTTTGCAGTAAGTAGAAATACATATATATGTATTTCATAACAATACAACTTATTCTTTAATTCTTTAATTGAATTATTTTATCAATGTAAAGTTTTGCATTACACAAGTGAGAAAGGAAAAATAATAAAAAATATGCTTATAGTACCTATTACAGCTTTGAAAACATTCTGGATTGTGACTATCCTGGACTGTAACTATATTCCTATAGAGCAACACTGAAATTATTAAAACCTGCTCTATAAATCTTGCTGCTCCAAGATTTGTGCTCCCATTAACACACTTTTGACTTCTTAGTGGTTAAGCTGTATCTACACACATCAGTTTTTACCAGTTCTCTCTCATGGCACTCCTATTTCTGTCATCAAATATGAACTTGGCTGTAGGATCAAGAGGAAATAGAAACATCAAAAGGAAATAATAATTTGTGTTGAAATTTGTTTGTAAAAGATTATGTGAACTTTTCATCCTTGATGTCTCCAATGACAGAGGAGCTAAGCTGTCTTCAACCCTTCCCTGGAGGCAACTCTTAGAGTTCAAACAAATAGCAAGTCTTATGTGAACACTATATAAATATAGACCATGTAGGCTTTATAGGACTGCTTTGCTGCACTACCCATGATAGAGAGTGATGTAAAATGTGTTGCCACTTATCAGCTGTTCTGTAGCCACCCTGCAAAGGTAAATTTATTTAGGTGGAATCAGTAAATAATTTTGATTTACCTTTGCTAAGATAAGACTAGATAGATTATATATGTGTTTCTAGTTCAGTTTATCTACCATCTGTAGCACACATGGGAAGAGAAGCACACACAAAAAGCAGCTTACCCATTTTGAGTCCTTATGAGGAAGGAAACCTCACTTACACACTGCATGCTTTTGGGCATAACTCAAAAAATAAAACACTTCTCTCTCAATTCCCTGTGCAAATTCAAGTTTTGTGCTACCATTTCAGATAAAACAAATTTTAATCTCACACATGCCATCTTCATATCCAAATTTTGCTTCAGAATTGGAAAAAACTTGTGTACATTAGTTAATAGTAGTGAAAATAAACACTATGACAGTAGCCAAACATATATTTGCTTAAGAATCAAAAGGAGGCCTTTTAGCCCTCTTTCACTCTTTCAGCACTGGCCAGATCAGTAACTGCCTTCAGTAGTAACCAGGTCCTAATCCATACACTACTCTGCTGCTTTTTGTGTTGCTGAAAGGCATTACAGCAAGTGGGCTTAATTTGGCATTACTGGCAGGAAAGAAGGCTGCCATAAACAGTGGTTAAATACTAAATCTAAGAACTATCAGACTTTGCAGAAAGAGCTACTGTATATTACCAGTGTCTAANTGAAGTCATCACCTAAATTCAAGAAAGGTGAAAGGTTAGCCATGAAAGTCAGTTTCAATCCTTCACATTACACAGCATAACATCTTTCAAAATTACTAGAGAAGTCTTAATAATTTGGCTTTCCTAAATATATTTTTCTTCTTTGAAGTTAGAAGTAATTGATTATTGAAAGAATCAGAAGAAAATTAAGAAATGAGATAGCCAGTTCTGAAACCTGGTAACAGCGCAGTGGCTCTGAGCATTACTGACAAAAGCATTCTTTCTTTCCACTAGCTGACAGCTTTCTGGTTACAGTGGGACACTAAGAGAGCTGCTACCATGTGGGAATGCTGGATGTTAGAAGCAAAACCTTAAACAACCTTGGCATGTGGTGGAGAAACAACACAGATGGGCATACCAGAGTAGCTTGCTCACAACAGCCCTTCGTTCCCTACAGCCTTTCATTCCCAGCAAAGAGTGTGGTGTGTTTTTAACCATCTGGAGGATTTTTTTCACAGGGATAATGCAGTTTAATAAATTAAAGTCTTGAGTACATCTATCACTGTAGCAAGACCCTTTTCCAGAGGTGGAAATAGATGTTTTGCCTCAATTGCAGGAAAAGGGCTGATGGAAGTGAAAGCTGTATTTCTTTCCTGGTAGATACTTGTGGCTGTGGGGAGTTTATCTTTTTTTTTATGAGATAGAAAGTCATGCTTTATACTTCTTTGTTAGCCACAGTCTTTGCTTTGTGCTGCTGCTGCTAGAAACAGGAATAAAATTCAACTGAAGGCCCTACATACAACTTCTAAATTTCCATGTATTGTACAGTATCTGGTTTATCTGGTACTTGCTTGGAGGCAGATCCTTTTTCTTAACGTACTTGCTAATAGAAGTTAAAACTGCTTGTTCAACTTACATCTGAGACATGTGACTTGAGAGTGGGCTGATAAATAAATTGCACGGATAAATTGATTTTGCTTGCTTATTAGTTGTTTTTGCATTTGCACTGAATACTGATAGACACAACAACAATGAAATGCTCTTGAGACACTAAAGAACTATTTCAAATGCAGTTACTGTTGTAATAATAAATTCACATCAATTAGTCAAAAGCAAAAGAAAATAATTGAGTCTAATAGTCTAATGAAAGCTTAATCGAATAAAATGTGTTTTTCTTTCTTGGTTTTAATTTACAGAAGTATTTATGTCCAGAACTCAGCAGAGTTTCATGAGACATGCTGGACCAGTGCTGCAGACTGTCTTTATCCAGCACTTCTTTTATTGGCTGCTCATTCTTTGAAAGCGTATGCATAAACTTCTTGCAAAGGCAATGCTGAGAAAGGGGACAGCTGGGGTTGTTATTTGACCAGGCGACAGTATTTTCTCTATGAGCCACAGATAAAATGTTCCACATTTCTATTTCAGGCTGTAAACAAGATCGGGCTGTTCTTGAGTGTAAGTTTACCTTTACAGGAAATCCATTGTTTGGAAAGCGAATGGAACAACCACACCCCTGTGAGCACACAGATGGGGCTCTCAGATAAGTTCTTGTTCTCCATGAATACCTAGAAATTATCTGATAATGCTATGGTTAAATTGCAATATTGAAAACCCTACTACAAACGATAAATTTATTTACACAAATCTGATGGGGTAGGCAACTTGATCTGAGAGGAACCAAATTAGCAAGTAAGAATTTTAATGCCCAGTCCAATTCAAAGATAAATTATCTATCTGGAATAAATCACTTCAGGTTAGCAAGACTCAGGAATTCAAGGGCCAAGATCTTAGAGCAAGAAGGAGGTGTGGAAAAACACTGGCAACTTAGTAGCTTTATTTATTTCCCTCTGGGTGTATACAAACAAATAAAATCTACTTTGAAGAAACATGCTGAACAGTCAGGTATTCAATAAAAATTACCACTTTCTCTTAGGGTAGAAATAGGAGCCAAATAAAGCTACGAAATTCTCATGTAAAAATGTGTTGATGATGAACAAGTGCATCTCCTTCATAGAAGGAAATAGTATCCAGAAGAGAGAATTAATACAGCTGTAATGTACTATGCAAATAAGATAGATGCCAGCACCCTTCTGAGTGTCATGCATTCAGTTATAATAAAATAAATCCGAGTAAGGAAACCTTGAAATATTGTAGCAATTAACATCTTAGTAATAACACATTAACATATTTAGAGATTTGTATTCATTACTCAGCTCTAGAAATGCTGCCTCCTCTAGTATTTTGTAGTGGAAGAAGTGATGAGTTTATCTGTTTGTAAAGATGCCTTAGCTTCTTCAGGAATGAGAGATACATGGAGATGATGTGAAACATGGGAGAATGGACTTCCTTCCATTTTTTTGTCTCCAGTATGCAGCTGGACCAGAAATGCAGTTTCAGATCAGGTCCTACTGAAGGAGTAGGCCATCTCCAATACAAGTAGCATCTTTGGGAAAGTTCATTGGAAAACATAGTTCAGTTTGTTTTTATGGCAGTTCTGAGGGTGTGACAAAATCTAGTTTTTAAAGTCCTATCTTCCCCTTGCTCCTTATAGAAATAGTTTGGTCAAATACAAGTAGATTTTTAGAGGAAAAGCTAAAGGCACAGTCTTTTCACCAGCACAACCCCAACAAATTTGAAACTCTTACTCCAAATCTTAAGGCACTTGAAAGAAAAAACACAAAGTTTTGAAAGTACTGGTCCAAACGGCTGACAGTTTATGAAGTGAAGTGTTTCTGCTGTCAGCAACTGAAATGGGATCTTAAAGTAGGAAGTGCTGGGCCAATGTCAGGTGACAGTGTCCACACTGCAGCTTGTCCAGCTTGTAATGCAAAGTGCATTGTTGGATTTTAATCTTGAAGAAACTTTTACTGTGCATAGTTTTGGATAATCCAAAACACAATTTTTGGATAATTTGTATTTTATTTGCTTGTCTTCAGGGACAAATGATTGTGTTTACACAGCTGTACTATTTGTGGCTCAATTTAAAAAAAAAACATATACATGGAGAAGATCCTTTTGTATTTGCATTTACATTACTGCCTTTCCAATATTATGAAGGCACTGTCTCTCGTCTGCAGAGACGCATAGACTGCCACTGTGCTGGTAAAGCCATTCCTTCTTCATTCCCCCAGAAGACATACCACTGTGCAGTTGTATTTTTCACATAGACAGGCATCTTTGATGTTTAATGAACATCTGCAATGTGATTTTGGATTACATGGCCCACCCAGCACATCTTAATTGTGTTTGCACTTCGTTGCTTTTGACCTTGAAGCCTTTGCTTGCAATTAAACCAGTGTTTGGACAGAGACAAACTGGTATGCCACATCAAACCCCCAGAATTCAAACTGAAGAATTGTAAAAGTGGAAGTGCCAAAAGAAAATAAGTTTGCACTGATTTATAGAAACACTTTATTCAAATGCTTTGGATACAGATAAACAGTCCTTGTGCAATATTTGTTATGACTTCACCTGCTTTAAGCTGGCAAGTGTTTTGATAAATGAGACAGAAAAATTTGTTAAGTTGCTCTTCAGCTGCAACTACTTCTGTATGTTATGCTGAAGCGCTACCATACATCTTGTAACAGCAATACATCTCAGTTCCTCAGAAAATTCTGGTTTTTTTGTTTTCCATGGAGGATGAACCATTACCTTGTACAGCATGCCTTTCAGCTGGTATTTCCTGGAAAAGGAGAAATAAATACAGGTTTTCTTGATATCCTTTAATGGACACAGATTTAAGTCTTAATTAAAATGTTTTAAAAAGTTTCTTATAACATTATTGCCTTTTTTTCAATTATTTGCAATTAATTTCTACCTGAAACTGAGACTTAACAAGTACACGATCAGATTTCAAACCATTTGAAAAAGCAGGAAAAATACTGAGGGCTAGAAAAGAAAGATTTGATGGAGCCTTCAAAGCATTCTTTAGAATTTAAGGAATTTGATTTTGTATTAAGTGATTGGTAACATTCTTAGACATTGAAAAAAAGTTTTGTTTAACATGGGCAATTTGTATAATGTCCCTGCTGATTGTGCTGATTTCCTTTAACACTTCTGATTTGTTTTCTGTAATTCTTATGTTATGGTTGCATTTCTGCAGTTTCCTGACTGCTACAGTGTCTGGGTACTCATAACATGTTGGCTTCTATATGGAGGATAAATTATCTGATTTAGATGTTTGTATTCTTTCCCAGCTCTTCCTTCTCCACACCATATACAGTCTTTATTTAAGACAGACAAAGGCATAGAAACCTCTCTCTCCAATTGCATTTTTTCCCAAAAGTAATTTCTTCATTTGTTTCTTAAATATATGGATCCTGAGCTACTTCTACCCATGCTTTATTTCTACTTCATATGACAAAATAAAGCTTAAAAAAATTACGCCAGAAACTAATATTATTTGTGGTCAGCAGAGAGAAAAATATCTGTAATCCCCTCCTGTTCTGATTTTAGTTTTACTGACACTTGAGTTCTACCATTTTACAGCGGCCTGCAACAGATAATGTAGAATTGTTGATGTGAAGTAAAGCCAGTTTGCAGCACTAAGCTGCGTATGGAGGGATTCAGATCAGAGTGTCGTTTAACTCTGGCATCACCTGGAGAATTGGGTGTCTTTATAAGTGAAGCATGTCCAAGGTACAGTTACACTGCAATAAAAAAATGATGTTCAGAAAACCTAAGGTAACCAAACCCCAAAACAGATGCTTCAGAAAAAAACCCCTAATTATTTTGAGAAGCATTTTTTACATGCTTTCCAACTCTGATGATTCTTCCTCTCAAGCTTAATTTCACTACTATGATAGCTAAATCTGAATTTGCTTTCAAGTTTTTGAGGCCACCATACAACTGGGATGAGGATACATTTCATATAAAGGGATAGGATTTAAGCAGTCAAATATTTTTGGGGGGAGCTGTTGGTGTCCATTAAGACTGCTGTATGGCTGTGGGGTTCAGAGACAAAGAAGAACAGGAGACAGCTAGCATTGCACAGAGAAAGAAAAAGTTCAAAAAAGCAGAATTTTGTTTATAGTGAGGTTTAAGTGTGGACTCCAGTATGTATTCATGTATTTGGGGTAAAACTTAAAATACCTTTACGTTTCGTTTTAACTCAAGTTGCCATTCAGAGAAACTTCTGAGACAGGTGGCAGGATATCTCATCAAAGGGAAACAAGAGTTGCCCTGCTGAGATTCCACCTGATATGTAACAGTGCTACCATCTTCTTGCCAAAGGGAAAAAAGTAGCTGACTCCAGCAGATTTTGAGTCTGTATCAGGTAAATCGATTCATTAAGCTGAGAGCTTAACATTAGAAAATGCACACTGGACAACTAGAACTAGAAGCCTCCACCTCAAAATTGTTTAAGATAATTAATCTCCTAACCACAGTGTGAAAAACAGTCCCATATTCTACTGAAAATTTATGTGCAGATTGATCAGATTTCATCCACTGGTATCTCCAGTGGATACTAAGTCTAGTACTGTGTCATTTTCTTTGATTTAAGAGAATGTGCCTGTAGCACAGAATATCATGGATTTGAAAGCAAGTAAACCAGCAGTCGTTTCCTGATTGCATTAAGCAATCACTTGAGATGCATTTAATTTCACACCATTGTAAGTACAATTGAAATCGCCGCAAGTGAACTAATGCAACAGCCCATTTATTTTGGCCTGATTTTTTTTCCAGTTTGCAAACAGTGTAAGAACTGTTTGCATTGAAAGTACCTTAATATTTTGGGGGTGAGTAGTGAGATTTATGTATATAAAACAGTATTTTCCTACCAGACAGGAAAGACCCATCAGAAGAAGATATTCATTTTTCAAATGTCTCCCTGAATGATTTTATTTTCTTTTATCATATTTCTTTAGGTGAGATTCTTCAAGCAAAGGCAAATGTATCATTTGGAAAGCAGTGCCCTAGTTTTTGGATCATCTTGATGCAACTTAGAGTCATAGAATGATTTTCATTGGAAGGGGCCTTTAAATGTCATCTAGTGCAAAACCCCTGAACCTCTTCCACCAGACCTGTTCAACCTGACATTGAATACTTCCAGGATGGGGGATTCCTTCCCATATCTGCACATGGTTTTGGCTCCTTTGCATATATCTACACTTTTAAAATGTATTTGATTGGTGGAAGTGGGTTTATGGAATCCAAATACTTGGCTAAATTTGAAGGCAATATAATTTTTAGTAGATACAGCAACCATCACAGTGATAGGAGCTAGCAACTGCAACCCAATACTTGGCAACCATTGGCAATCTGCTTGTGATCTCAATTTCCAAACTGATCTCTAGTATTGTCAGTTAGGAATTGAAACCCTAGGGACAACAGATGTATTAATTATTTTTGCACTTCCAGGTCTCTCTGGAAGATTGCTATTGGCACAGAATATTGTAATTCTTCTCTCTGTCCCCCAGACAATGCTTGCAGTGGTTGTGCCCCAAGCTCCATGTTAGCACACAGCTGACTCTTAACATACAAAGTCAAACGAGAAAAAACAAGAGAAACTTGCAGAGACCTTACAAGCACATTTGTGAATGTTTACTAGTTCCGGGGAAAACAAAACAAAACAAAAAACAAAAAGAGGGCTTGCGGAACAAACCAGAGATGACAGCTGTGAACAAATACATGACAGAGTACCAATATGCGGGCTCTTCTGAGCCTTGGAGGGGGTGCAAAAAGGATGTGATAGTTACAAAATATCCATACTCAACATCTCCGGCTTTTACAGTCACAGCATCCTGAAACATACTCCTGCTGCAATTCCCGCTTCACATTCCCATCTCTGCCATTTTATCTCTCAAGCACGCTGACACACTCCCAGTGCATGTTACAAACTTTGGAAATGTATATAGCTTTCCCATGTGAATGTTTAGGAAATGATAGTTCGATTATCTGCCCTGAAATTCTCCATTCACCCGAGTTTACGTGCTTATGTGCTCTTTCAGGAAGGGTTTTGGTAAGCCACAGAAGCAGAACAAGTTGTATGTGCTGCAGTAGCCACTCCCAAGTCTTGCTGGCACCCAGTAGACACAGAGTACTCCTTTTACTCTAATAATACAATTTTTATGTGACATTTCTATCCTTTGTAGGGATCTTTACGTTCCCCGGGCGCGATGCCCTGGCACTGCGGGAGGGAGCAGCCTGTTGCGGGCGGGCCTGCCGGAGGCTCCGGGCGGCGCCTCCGAGTGCGGCCGCTGCGCCCCGCCCAGCCCCGGCCCGGCCCCGCCGCCGGGAATAACGCGGCCCCGGGGGAGGGGCGTGTCCCCGCAGTGCCCAAGCGGCAAATGAGGGGAGGCGGCACCGTGCCCCGCAGCGCTCCATCCGTTCCGCGCTCCCCGCAGGAGGAGGGAGCGCAGCGGCGGTGTTCAGTGGGGCGCTGCTCCGCACTCTCCCGTTCCCCCCACAGCCGTGGGCTCTCGCTGTCACCCTGCGGTCCCGCGCCCGTCAGGGAAAGCCCCGTGCGGGGCTGCGGGGCCGCCGCGGCCGCTCCCGGCGGGGGTTCAGGGAGGAGGCGGCAGAGGGACCCGACAGCGGTGGTGGAAAGTCCATGGCGCGCATGCGCACTCTGTCGCTCCGTGACGGGGCCGCTCCCGCGGCGCCGGGGCCCGGCTCGCGCTCCCATAGGCTGTTCCCCCGGCAGGCGCGCGCCCGCGGCGCGGCTCTTCCCAGCGCGCTCTCGGGGGCGCGCGCTGCCCCGGCCGCNGGCCTGGCGCCGCCGCTTTTGCGACTCCGGCGCTGCTCAGCAACCGGCGCCGCCGCCGGAGTGATGATGGCGGGGAGGGGGCCGGTCCCCGCGGTGTGCCGGGGTCCCCGTGGGATCCCTCACCTGAGCGTCGCTAGTGGGGCCTGAGGCCGCCGGAGAACACGGCAGAGGAGGAACGGGAGGCCGGGACTCGGCGGGCGGCCGGGGCATCACCGTCGGCAGCGGGGCCGGGCCGGGCCCGGGAGGGAGATGCGTGCGAGCCGCGGGCGGCGACGTTGCCCCGGGGCGGGCTGCGCGGTTCCTGCAGGACGCGGGTGGCGGCCCCCAACTTTCCTTGTCCCGGGAACTGCTGCCGCCCGGGGGAACGCCTGGTTTGGGCAGAGAAATACACGGGAATCGTGAGCTTTGTGGACGGAGCTCACGCTCCAGGGCCGCCTGGTAGCTCGAGGAAGTGCTTGTCTGGCAAGGGTACGAAGCCATCGGTTGTTGCTTGGGCTTTTCCCACGGCGACCTTTACCGTATCTCGGCACAATTAACTGCTTTAGTCGCGGATTCTGTTACCGGTAAGGCTCTGGCGATTTTTCCTCTTGCCAGGTTTGTGCTTGATGTACGCTCAGGTCTTTCACACGTGTGTTCAAGTGTGTGCGCACGCACCGTGTTCTTGATGCTCCAAAGACCGGGTGGTGACCCTCTGCTTTCAGAAGCTCGTGGTTGAGGGTACAGGAATAGACAGGAACTGTGATGTCGTGGTGCAGGTTGTACCAAGAAACCTATGGGCAAAGACATGAGCTGAAAAATTGCTTGTTGAAAGACTAACTTCCTCGGGGTAGTACCTGCTGTCCTTGTGCCTTCAATGCACACATGGTACACCGTGATCCACATGTTGTGTATACATGGATGTGGAAAACAATCATGTGTTCAGAACCTTCACTTCACCTGTGATTTCATATTAGCACTTAGCGCTTTTTTTTTTTTGCGTGTGTTTGTATACTGAAACATACACATCAGCTGAAAAGTATATTTCAGTATACAAACATACTATTTCTACCCCAAAATAAAGTATCCTAATGTCTAGGCCTGAAAGCTAATGCAGTAAATACTTCGGAAAGAGTGTTTCAGCATTAAAAGGTTTGATTTTATTGCATTAATCTTGTTTCCTTTTCCAAGTAATTCCCCACTATGAACTTCAAAAGCAAATAAATGACCAACATTGCCTGTGCTGCTGGTGCTTGGGGTGGTTTTACAGATGACTCTGCTACAATTCTTTCCATAATTAAAGAAAACTAGTTATTAGGGGTTGGTGACTTTGCTTTGATGTATTTCCAGTAGTGGCTGTTTCTCTGGTTCTTGCAGGTGTGCTTACTGCCAAATTTTTATTGATACTTGTTAGGGCTTCATATGCATATGTACCTTAAACTGGCAGGCTAGCATATTGCAAAGTTTGCATATTTGCCCAACAACATGTCATAAGACAATCCTTTTCAGAGTCGAAAGTGTGATTAATTATTCATATTTTCTGAATGAGCAGTTCAACAACGAGAGAAGGGCAGGAATCACCTTGGAGTGTTGAATCAGGCAAGTTCACTCTTTTAGTCATGTAGCTGCTAGAACATCTGACAACAGGGAAACCCAGAAGATCACTTGGAATTTGTAGCTTTCTTTCCCTTTTAGTCTTGTGTCTTCATTGGTTTAAAATTTTGGCAGGTTCAGTAGCTGAACAACTGAAAAGATATTGGTTCTAGATAATATGAGAACAAAAAAGTGTTAGCTATACTTGCTGGAGTAGAAATGGAACTAAGTCACCTTAAGTGAATTAATAAAGCTAGTATAAACCATGTAGGGGATTCCTTTAGGTTTGGCATTTGTGGTTTATGATGACTTTATTGGGTCTGCAAATAGAGACTTGATTGTATAATTGAGTGTTTACGTATTACAAATATTGTACACAATTCATAGTGCAAAAATGATATTTTTGGTCCATTCCTGTCTTTCCATAACTGTATGAAATTGGTGCTTTATCTGTCAGATTTTTTCTAAATGAAATGGTTTTCCCAGGCTTGGAATCTATGTACAGTGAAAAGAATAATAAATGATAATTTTATATATTATTTATCTGTTCTGTATGTTTGTTGATATTTAAGTGGATAAAAATGAAGAAGGTATGGACTAGAGTATTTTATATCTTGTTGCAGAGCCAGAAGGAAAATAAAAAGTCATTACTATAATCTTAGGCTGGTCTGGAGGGGGAGCTAGTGTCAAAGCAAAATGTGACAATTCTTTTTCTTCACTCATTCAAAAGCTTGTTGTTTGGTCAGAGCATATGTTACTAATACAATAAGGAAAACAAATGTAGATGATGCATGCTGTGTATGATTGCATTAATATGCATCTCTTGTATGATGAATATAATGTGTGAGTGAAGCGATGTGTGTGTTTCTTAAGGAAATAGTGTGTGTTTTGCTATTGTGCAACAATCACTGTATTCAAAGTACTTTGAAGTTGCAAGGTCAAGCTCTTGTAAATCATGAAATGCCAGAATTACAGATTCTTGTAAGAACTGTAATTTGGCCTGTTACAGTGTTACACTTTTCACTACAATGTTTCTTTCAGTATATAGCATAGAATGTCATAGATGGTGTCCAGTATTGAATGTTGAAACCTTTTTCTTGGTATCAAATAATGTGTAGCCTTACTATTTGCTTATGTGTGGTTCGTACTGTACCTGCTTAATTTCCTCCTCTGCTGTTTCATTACTTTCAGTCTCTAGTGCCTGCATGTTTCATTAGGAATATTTTCACAGAAGTCCCTGGCGACACATTATATATTCCTTCATGTTGAATGTCCAATTTAGGGCCTTTCTGATATGATTTTTCAAAATAATCTCAGTGAACTGATATTTGTGTGTTCTAAGCTGTTTTCCCGCAAAGGTCTAATTTACTAACAATAACCTGGTTTTTCTTTGTTGTTTTTAATAGACCCTTCAACAGGGATCCATTAATCCATATCTAGAAAAGACCTTACTGCTTGATTTGGTGTAATGTGTGCTGATTTAGATGCAAGTATAAATACTTATATCTCTTGCAATGTTACCCCAAAACCACTAAGTCCATAATTTTGATGAACAATGGATTGCTCATTAAAAACTTGTGGAATTTTTATATATATATTTTTTTCCTCTTTTTCTTTTAAAGATGATTTGCATGCAAGAAACAAGAAGAAAATAAAATCCTCCAGAACAGTATTAATTCCCTCTCTTTTCTTGCAGCACCTATCTTATTAACAGTGTACTTGCCAATGTTTGCAGTGCTTATGGCAAGGTCCATATATGATGTAGTATTGAGATTTGATTTTTTTTAACATTTTGTTCAGGATCATAGCAAGAGTATTTTGGGCACAAGGGCACAGAGAACAAGATCAAATGATCTTTAATTTTTGTGATGTTTAAAAGAGAACAAAGTTGTTTGCCTATAAACAAAATATTCAACATGCTAGATAAAAAAGATGGCAACCCTTATGGATAGGAGGAAATCTTCTGTCATGTAGGGTTGAGTATATAAGACTAATTTGCATATAGCATGTAAGTCTTTAGAAATGCTGAAACTTATGTTTTGCCATGAGACTTCTACCACTTGAGCTATCAGAGAATGTGATACTAGTAATTTGTAATTCATCTCTGGTCCAAATGACATAGTCTGTGAATGGTTTTCTAAGATTATTTAAATGTTTCAAAGCAGTGATAAAAAATGGAATCTTCCGTTCTATTCCAATGAGCATATTCTGTTGGATGCTGATTTTTCTACTTATTTCTTGTGTGATATCTTCCTGTCCCAATATTTTTTGCCCTATTCTAAAATTTTTGTCACAATCCTAGTTTCCCAATGTAAATGATTTTTTTCTCGCTAAAGGGCTTTTTATCTGAGATCCAGAACTGCTGTACAGGGAGATTCTAACTAATAAATTGTTTATCACAGTGTTCTTTCCCTTCCAGCTCTTCATACTCCTGTCTGCTGATCTCAGGTTTCTGTCCACTATCCTCCGTTTCACATCCAGTTCTCCATCATAACTAGGATCTGTACTCTCTGTGTTCTGCATTTCCACTGGCTCCATTTCTATCTTCTAGAGTTTTCCACCTTCACTGTTGTGCTTCATTCTGGTTTTTTTCCTGACTTCCCTGATCTGAATTTGTTTCTTCCTTTACTGTCTGTGTTCTTACCCATCTCAGACTTGGTTTGTATCCCAAATTCCAAGATTATGTTCACCTTGTCAACTGTACCAGCTTTTTCCCACATTGCAGTTCTTTCTTCAGTCAGATTCTATTGGTTCCTCTCTTTCTCCTCTTTTCTTCACATGAATAGCTTACCTTTTCATACCTGCTGAATCCAGCAGGGATTCACCAAGAGTAAATTTTGATGCCAGTGATCCATCCTGGTAGTCAGGAAAAAAAGGAGGCCTATCAAGAGAGGAACTTGGCTTAACAGGGAATTCATGTCTGAGCTGCAGTGCAAAAGTGGGATATACAAGCAGTAGCAGCAGGAACAGATTACAAAGGAGAAATTTAGAAAAATTGTCCTGGTATGCAGGGATGACATCAAGGGAGCCAGTGCTCACCTAGAGATGACACTTGCAAGGGAGTTCGAGGCCAGCAAGAAGAGTTTCTTCTAGTGCTTCAGCAGTAAAAAGCAGGGCGAGTAAAACATGAGCTTCTTTGGAAATGTGAAGTGTCATTTAGTGACAGTGGACATAGATGAGACTGAGGTACTCAGTGCCCTCTGTTTCTTTGTGAGTCTTCACCGTTAAGGTCTCCCAGGCCTCTGTACTTTAGTAGCAGAGTTTGAGGAGAGCAGCTACCAGCAGTGGCTGAGGAATCAGGGATTACTGAGAGAACCCAAATCATAAAAGTGCAGGTGGCCAAATGGACTATGAGGATGTTGATAGATCTGGCCAGAGTTAGACTGAGATCCTTCCTCATGATCTCTGAAACATCTTGGATACCAGAACACCTTCCCTGTGGCTGAACAAAGGCATATGTTGTATCCTTCAAAAAAGGCCAAAATACAGTTGAAGGAGCTAGCTTCCTTTTTGTCCCTGGGAAAATAAGGGCATGGGTGTTTTTGGAACATATTCCGGAGCACAAGAAGAAGGAAGTGAATAGGAACAATCTGCATGGACTCATCAAAGCTAGATCATGAATGACTAGGCTGATTGCCTTCTGTGGTAAAGCGATTGAATGTTTGGGTGCAGGAAGGACAGTAGATTTGATTTATCTTGACTTTAGCAACACTTTCAACTGTCTCCCCAACAATCCAGATTTGAATATTACAGGCTGAGTGGATGGAGATCTAGATAACTAAAAGACTGGTTGGATGGATGGACTCAGAAAGAAGTGCTCAATGTGTCACATAGGGAGGGTATTAACAAGTGGGGTACTGCTGGAATTTGTTCTGAGAAAGTGATGAAGTGTACTCTTGTGCTTGCAGATGAAACCAAATTGGGGGGAATAGTTAATATGCATAAGGATGGGGCTGCTGCTAAGAGGGACCTTGTCACTGTGAATACAGGGTCTATCTGGAGCTTTATTCAAGAACACATGCAAAATCTTACACCTGAGAAAGAAAAGCACCTTGCAGTGATACAGGCTGGTAAGCAGCTCTGCTGGAGAAACCTGGAGTCCTGGTAGACAGCACTCTGACCCTGGGTCAGCAGCATCATGGCCCTGCAGAATCACAGAATGGTTTGAGATGGAAGGGACATTAAAGATTGTTTAGTTCCACCCCCTCTGCGATGGGCCTAGACACCTTCCACTAGACCAGGTTGCTCAAAGGCCCATCCGGTCTGGCCTTGAACGCTTCCAGGGAGGGCCATCCACAACCTCTTTGGGCAACCTGCTCCAGGGTGTAACCACACTCACTGTGTAAAAAAATTCCTCCCATTGTCTTGTCTAAACCATCCCTCTTTCAGCTGAAGACCATTCCCACTTGTCCTATCACTATATGCTCTTTTGAGAAGTCCCTCTCCAGCTCTTCATGTAGATCCCCTGTAGTTGATAGAAGCATTCTCTTCTCTACTTCAGGCTGAACAACCCTGATTCAGCTTGAAGGAAAGAAAAGTAACAACATCCTGGACTCTAGTAGAAGAAACATAGCCAGGAGATGAAGGGAAGTGGTTCTCTCTCTCTATTTGGTGTTCACTAGACCACATCTAGATTATTGTGCCCAGTTTTGGGACTCTCAATACAGGAAACTCATTGATAAACAGAAGTGAAGTTGGTGAAGGGCTACCAACATAGGGAGCTGGAACGCTTCCTGTAAGGAAAGGCTCAGAGAGCAAGCTGGAGAAGAGGTGGCTTCAGTGGGATCTAACAGCAACCTGTTGGTGTTTTTGAGGACATCACTGAGAAGATGGAATCAGGCTCTTTGCTGAGATGTGCAGTGGGAAGACAGGAGACAGTTTTTGTAAATTGAAACAAAGAAGGTTCAGACTCGATATAAGGAAAAATTTTCTCTCCATGAGTATAGTTAAGCTGTCTAAGAGCTTGCCCTGGGAAGCTGTGGGGTTTTCAAGACTCAGGTTGGTAAAGCTGAGCAACCTGTTCAGATCTCATAGCTGACTTCGAGCTGGAGGTTGGACTAGGTGACATATGGAGGTCCTTTCCAACCTGTATTATCCTGTGATAATACAGCTGTCAATGTTTAGCTCCCAGAAGCCTTATATTGGAATGGAATCAGTACAGACAGAATATGTAGGTGGCTCAGCCATAACATATCAAAACAAAATCAGTAACACTAACATTACAGTGAGCTTGACAAAAGCATTATTTTTATGTCAGGATAAGAATTTTGCTGTCTGGTAGGAAGATGCGTGTGGAACTTAAAGCATGCAAGGGATTAAAGTTTTTAAAGAAAAAATATCCTTTTGTAATGAGGCAAAAGTGTATTTTTCTGGAGCTTTCCTTGGAAAGGGCAAAAATATGTTTTGCATACAATGGAAACATTGCTCAACTTTGACATGGACACCTGGCAAAGAATGGGTCATGCTAAAAAGTCTTTGGCAACTTAAAAGAAACTGAAAAATGAGGAAGTCTACGAGGAAGTCTCCCTCAGCCTTAAAAACAGGTGATCTCTCTGGGTCATTTGTCATGATAACTATGTAAATTCATATTATGTGGCTCATAATGCATCATTTTAAGGTGAGGATTGTCTGACAATATGTTAAATCAGTTGCAATCAATTCTGATTCTCCTCTCATCCCCAAACATTATATACTAGTTCCCTCACATGATTGTTGTTTCTTCCTGTTCTTTTCTCTCTTGCTTCCTCCCCTGCCACATTTTCAGCATGGGGATAGGGAATAAATAAAGGAAGAGGAGTAGTCCTAAGATGCAAGGAGCCTCATAACTGTTTTGGAAGGCTTTTGGCTAAAATCTGAAGAGTTGCGTGTAGCAAAGAAGTATTGTTAAATAACAGGCTGGTGTGTGTGTGTGCGTGTATACACACACACACACACACACACACACACACACACACACACACACATATATTTTTAAAATTTATTTGTTTGTTCTTGTTAATCAAGGAGGAGATGTTATGTGAGGAATGATCTTTTTTTGAGGTTTTTGCCTCCTTTTTTGTGTTTACTAGCCTGTAGTCTTTAGGTATCCTCCCTAAAACAAGTGGTGATTTCTGTAGCAAAGCAAAGTTTCCAGTGAATCAACCATTTAACTTAGTTCCTTTGAATATTAGATATCAATAAAACACAATTTACATAATCTATATTCAGAAAATATAATACATTCCAAATAAAATGAAACACTTTAGCTGTTGGTCATTCTAGAATTTGATGAAGTTTGTTCTGATACCATTGCTTTGTGGTAGCAGTATTAATTCTGAATGTAAATGCTTTTTAGGAGTCTGCTTTCATTATATGTTTGCTTCATAACTTTATTGTAGTAAGATGAGTAATTTAGAGAATTTCTTTTGTGAAACAGTTAATAGCAATGAATGTCACTATTACATTATTAATTCTGTAAGCTAAAGACTCTTTTTAGAAGCTTGTGGAACATTGCTGTGAATGTTTTATAGACATTAATTTTGAGTTGCTGTGAGTTAGATTCTTTTTTCAAAGCATTGCTCTTATAAAGGATTTTGTAAAATAACAGTAGGAATTCTGTTCCAATAACCTCCCAATGTTTGTCTTTAGTTTACTATATTGCTTATGTTGAACTTCACAATAATTTATTTAGAACTTCCACAGAGACATAGTAACTTTTCAAGATTTGTGTGGGTACCAATAAATTTGTTAAGCTTTTGGAATTTTTCTTTTTTGGAGGTGTCTAAGTGCATGTATGTAATAAATATTAAAGTAAGTATCCAATATGCTGTTTATTGAACAGTTTCTATAACTTATTTTTAAAAATTATTTGTGTTTTCAATTATAAATATTTGTTGTTTAAACACTTTGTCTCTAAGGTGATTTTTGTTGACCAAGTGTCAAACTGTGCACTTTTAGATTGCCTGAAACCTTTGTTTTTAGCTCCATGCCTCTATTTATGATGATATATATGTATTATACCTGAAATATGTATACAAGGTTCTCATATGTTGTGCTTAGCTGAAATCTGGTTTCTTTTTGGGCCTTTGCTAAGTAACTTCCCCTATTTGACAATCAGTATGGAAATACACACTGCAACAGCAAAAACTATTCCATCTTGAGTATACAGTTATCTAATATGTATGTGAAGGGTTGATAGACTCTTTCCTGTTTTTCTCCCAAGCCATATAGGACCATTCATGGCAGGGCACATTATGTTTTTAGTTCCTCTCAGCTGCTTAGGCAAGCATTTGTTCCTTATTTAAGGCAAGGTTTGAATTCACAGGAGAAAAACTAAAAATATAAAAACAAAAAATAAATTAATTGTTTCGCTGACTTTTGTGTTTTCACTGAGACACCTTTGTGGTATCGTGCCATGCCTTGATATGCTTAGATAATCTCTGACCTTCTTTTTTTCTGTAGTCTGGAGTTTAGAATTACTTGTTCACAGTTTACAGTCTTCTGGATGCATGTCTCCACATTTCTGTTCAATAACTAAATCTGTTTCACAGTTCTGTTGGGATTTTGTTTGTTTGTTTGTTTGTTTTTTTAACAGTACAGCATCTATCTTTTTGATCTGTCTACTGCTTGGAGTGTTTCTAAGTTACAGCAGTTACGACAGTGTGAATGACACCTTTTTCCTCATGGAGGCATCCAATGGTATTGAAAGATGCTCTCCTTGAGTTGTTCTTCATTGCACATGCCTATTCAGCAGTCTAGATTTTGGATTGAACTGCTAGACATTCTCTCTGCAGCCATTTTTGTCTTTTAACTTCAGTGAAATGATGCTGGACTAGGTATCAATACTTGGAAGTTTGCCCTGCCAGGCTGTTGTCCTGGTTCAGCGGGTGGGACCAGTTTTATCACTGTGAGGGGGTGACCATTGTAATTTTTTTTATTATTACTAAATTGTAACTCTGACTTATAATCTCTCTTGTGGTGGGTTCATTTCTCCTGCCAGTTTACCTTTAAACCAGCACAGCTGTAAAGATGAATGGTCATTTGGGTAATGTGGGGGCAATTGCTTGCACCCTGTAACAACACCTTCATACTCTGCAGGTGTGTGCTTTGTGTACTTCCTTGGGAGCATGTTGTTGATGGTTTCCTCTGAGGTAATTTTTTTTTCTTCAGTGGCAGCAGGATCCTTGTGATGCACGTGAGAAAGCCCTTTTCTCCTTCTTCACTTGATTACAATGGATACCGCTTTTACAGGATGAGGGATTTAGTATAACTAGAGCAGAGAAATGTTGGTCTCTCAAGGAGCTAGGCATGCATATGAGATACAGAGAGATCAGCATAATTTAAAATGCTTGTTTAATTTTCCTGTACAACATACTGCAGTGTCATGCATAGGTAATGTTAATAATTCTGCAGATTCTGTGTCTACAGAAGAGCTGAGAGAACATAGTCTCTATTCAGCTGCTTGCTCTCTGTATGTGTATAAAAAGTCAGTTGTAGTTTATCCTCAGGCACACTGAACACATCTAGTTGCTTCAAGCTATTGGGCCAAGAATAGGAAATATCCCAAGTACTGACCACCTGACAGTAAGGTCATAAAACTGTGTATTGACATATAACAGGATATACTGGTATCTCTTCACCAGACTTGTTTCAATTCTAGACTCTCCAGAGGATGAGTTCGAAATACTGTTTTACAGAGCATTGATTTTTTGTTTACTTCCAAATCCACTGTTTTTTAAAGTCCTCAGGAGACAAGATCCTTCTGTTCCTGCTTTGCAGAGACAATTACAATTTTGTGACCAATTATATTTTCGGTTAGGACTACCAGGACTGTACTTTTTGTGGCACATTTTCATATTTATATTGTGAGTATATCAGTCCAACTGTGTCAATCTCAGGTTTGCTGTTTGAATGCTGTGGCTGTTTGAGGTGGGCTTGCTCATTCACAAGTGTTGCAGGGGAACTGCCACATTTGCATGCCTTCTAAGTGGATTAGTTAGATGAATGTCTGTCTCCAGTGTTGGTTTGTTCACAGTTACAGGTTTCACCTGTGGTTAAGATATCCTTTTATTTCACTTTTTATCTGAAGTTTCTGTTGACATGACATATATTCACTTCCCTGTCCCTTCTCCTATGCATTCCCCCACGGTCTTGGTTGGTACTTTAATATAACGTAAATTTTACCTGTTTGTTAATTCTGGGGATCCCTTGTGCAGTGCTTTAACCTGTCTGATTTCAGGTTTGCTCTTGGCCAAATAATATCCTGCTTTCTCAGGCAGAGGGCCCTCTCCTTAAAGTAGAGGTTTATGAAAAATATTCTGTATTTTGGAAGACAAGCATAACATTCACTGTGGTACAATATAGTAAAGATTTTCATGTGTATTGAAGTTATATCATGTTGGTTAAGGCATTCGTATGATGTTCTGAATGTCATAGAATTATAGAATGGTTTGGGTTGGAAGGGACCTTACAGATCATGTAGTTCTAACCTCACTGCTGTGCACAGCGACACCGTTCCCCAGATCAGGTTGTTCAGAGCTCCATCCAGCCTGGCCTTCAACACTTCCAGTGATGGAGCATCCACACTCCCTCTCATCCTTTCTTGTCAGAGTGATGCTCCATCCCTCTAATCCCTCTAATCATTTTGGTGGCCTCCTCTGGCCTCTCTCTAACTGGTGTGCTGGGGACCCCAGAGCTGGATACAGTATTCCAGGTGGGGTCTCACCACAGCAGAGCAAAGGGCCAGAATGCCATCCCTTGACGTGCTGGCCACATGATTGGCTTTCTGGGCTGCAAGTGCACGGTGCCAGCTCATGTCCAGCCTGTCATCCACGAGCACCCTGAAGTCCTTGGCAGGGCTGCTCTTGATCTGTTCATCCTCCAGCCTGTCCTGCTACTGGGGTGTTGTGGTTAACACACGCTGGTGTGTGAATGGTACTCCCAGATTCAGTGCCCCCACCCAGACTGTCTAAACCACATTCAGCTCTCTCTCCCTCCTCCAACTGGAGGCACAAAAGGCAAAGATCATGGGTTGAGATAAGAACCATTTACAGGAAACAGTAACGAGATTAGGAAATGAACTGTAAAAGCAGCAATATTAGTAACAAAAGGTATGAGAAAAGAAGTGATTCACGTAGACAAACGTTCCTCATAATAGACAATACTGGATGGCTCCCTCAACCACATTTTCACTTCTCCTCAGAAGTGAGAGGCCTTTCTTACTGCCCGTGCAATGACATGAGGTGGTGTAGAATAACTTCTGTGTCCTAGCCATGCTCCCTTCTGGCTACTGTGACAAAATAACCCTGTCATGGCCTGAACCAGCACACGAGGGTTGCACTGAGGGGCAGCATCTTGCACTTGGTGTTAGTAAATCTCATCAGATTCCCATGGACCCACTTTTCAAGCTTGTCCAGATCCCTCTGGATGGCTTCTCATTCTTCAAATCACACCAAATGTGTTTTGCAACACATTATTAAGGAAAAGAAATGATGAATCCTTAATGATGGCCTTTTTGTTTTTATAGAATTATGTGATTAATTTTATATGTTTTCAAAAATCTGAGCTAGTAAGTGGAAATATCATTTAGTGTCCCATCAGAAATGTTAACCAAGGTATCAGTTGCATGGTTATGTTTGAAAGTAAGTGCTAAAAATAGCAAGCAGAATTGTATCTGTTTTATTTCTGAGTGCTGTATCAAAGGTGCATAGAGATACTGGAGAGCGTTCATTCTGAGTCAGGCCTTTTGACTTTCTTCTTGTTTTTATAGCTAATGTAAACATGGAAGTCATTAATTTTTCATTTAAATATATTTCCTCATGACACCAATGTGAAATGTTGCAATGTGCTTACACTGCGTTAGACAGCAAAGGTGCACCCTGCATGTTCATGAAGATTATTGGTTCCTGATGAGAAGTTTGTAAATAGTGGATATAATTCAGTGGCACCTGTAAGTCAAACGTATTTAACCAGTACAGTCTTCTGTTTCTTAAGGGGGTTTCCACTGCTCTGACTTCTAGGACAGTAAAAAACTGCTTTTGTAAGTAATGTTTCTCAGTGCCATTCTGTTATTCAAGGGCTCCTTGAAGTCGTAAACAAATGGAATCTTTAGATTGATAACCTTTTGTTAGTGACTTTTCTCCTGAAGTCTCCTACAATTGTGTAGTATTTAACTTAAACTTCTTACCATCTCTGGCAGAAGCAACCACAATGAGATTGATTATGTCTTTATCTGGCTTAAGCATATCTTATCAGAGAAGGTGATAGCTTTAACTGTTCTTGTGGAAATCCTAAGTGTTGTGAAATGGAAGCATCTGGAATACTCCTTTGGACAGTTCTTTTCTTGGTTGTTGTTTGAAAATGTTTTTAATATGGTGCTTGTTTACTGTCATCACCTGGTATTGAAGTATATCTAGAGCTCAGGGCTCTTAGATTATGGCTTTTTTTTATTTTCATGTTAGGTCAAACATGATTATAGATGAAAAAGTGCTATGAACTGTGGATTCTCATCTGAGAATTCTTCAGCTGTATTTGGATGTGCTGTGTGAAGACTTAGAAGGTGGATCGTCCTAGGTGTGCAGTTAGTATGTACTAACACAAAAAAACCAAAATACAGTGTAATGGTATTTAAGATTAATCACTGTAAATACTTTTTGTTATGTATTATTACTAATATATATAGCAGTGTGAAAAGTTTCTGCTGGAATGTGGCAAACAGAAACAGAATATTGTCTTTTGAACTGTAATTTCTAATGGCATTTATACTATTATAGGGATCTGTCTTCCCTAAACTGCACTTATTAATATATGTAATTGGTGACAGCATGTATAGTGTGTAGAGAAAAGATCTTTGGAAGGCAGAGTCATCAGTTCTTGAGGGTGCAGTTTGAGCCTCAATATTTTCTCTCTCATCTGTCTTTTATCTTGCGCTTTATCAGCTTTAGACTTTCTATTTCCTGGTGGAAATATATGAAATGCAGTGACAAGTTTGTCCTTCTTTATTGAGTAGGAGTTCAATGATGGACAGCACTGATGTCAAACTGTATCTCATTAAAACTATGTGTATAGTTAAAACGACTACAAAATTTGCTTTTATATCATATTTAAGATAGCATATAAATTTTTTTTAACATTGTCTCAATGTCTTTTCTGTAATGCTTTCCAGAGTTCTTCCATATATTCTCTTTTCCTTTCCTTCTCTTACTGAGATCAGGATTTTGTAGCAAACCCTATTTCATGATTCTTTATCTCTGTGTTTGAGTACTGGCTTGTTTTCTTTTTTGTTTTCTTTGCTTGGTATCTGTCAGCACCTCTTGACTGCAGTGGTTAAATGGACCTGCTGTTGTAAAGGAACACAGAAGTTGTGCTTGATACAATTTACAGTTTTTTGCTGTTAGAAAACTAGATTATGCATATAGACTGTACATATCCATATGATACACATATAGACATATCTACAAAACTATGTAATTATATTAGATTATATAAATTGTATTGGATCTGGCTGAGATTGGAGTTCATTTTCCCCACAGCAGCCCTCACAGTGCTGTGCTTTGCAGTGGTAGCTGGAAAGGTGGTGATAACACAGCAGTGTTTTGGCTGCTGTTGAGTGGTGCTGGCACAGCATCAGCGCTGTTTCTCCAGCATTCTGCCCCCCATCAGTTGGCTGCGGGTGCGAAAGATCCTGAGAGGAGACACAAGTAGGACAGCTGAGCCAAATTAACCAAAGGGATATTCCATACCGTATGATATCAGCTCAGATATAAAAGCTAAGGAAAGGAGGAGGAAAGTGGGACATTTGCTATTTACAGTGTTTGCCCTCTGGAGCAACCACTGCACGTGCTGAGCCCTATTCCCTGGGAGGTGACCAGATATTGCTTGCTAATGGGAAGGAGAGAATAATCTTTTTTTTTCTCTTTGCTTGTGCATGCACAAGGTTTCACTTTTGCTTTGAGAAACCGCCTTATTTCATCCTGGGAGTTGTTTTTCATCCTATTTCCTCCCCTTTGTCCAGCTGAGAAGGAGGAGTGGGTATTGTTCCTCCAGCCAAGGGCAACTTAGCGCAATAGGGTAGCTTGTGTCATAGCCATTGAACAGTGTAGGGAAACATGACTTACTACCAATACACACTTGTTTTGGGAATGAGTGAAGCACTCATTTATGGAACCTCTAACCCACAGTAAAGCCATTGCAGTGTCTGTTTGCTTTCTTTTATATATTATAGACTAAAAGAGACAAAAATACGAAGTTTAGCTTGATTAAACTCAACATGTAACTTGAAAAATTATATTTGATTTTTATCCCTAAGTAGGAAAGATGGGTGTAATTTTCTAAAAATTTCCTTCATAAATTAAGCATCAGAGGAGTAAGAGAGGAATACAAGATTGGCTAATGGATAGTAAAAGTAGGAGATAGGAAGATAACAACCACTTCAGGAGGAGGCTTGAAGCACACATTTAGCAATAGTCTCTTAATATCACCCTATTTTAGTCTGTTTGTGGTAAAGCATGCTCAAGGAAAAGATATATCAAAATGTATTCAAATATGGAATCACCTGAAACCTTTCTGAAATGAAATGTACTCTAGTATTAGTGCATATTTTTTCCCTGACATTTAGGCTCTCTAAAAACTTGGTGTATAGTATGAAGAATAGATTTAAGGCATTTTCTGGTGTACTGAATGATAAAAATTGCAAATTTTTTGTATAATATTCATGCTGATGGATTTAATTCAATACAAATTTTCAGCTTCCTTCATTATCGGGCACCATCAACCACCTAACAGGCAAATTTCAGAAATGTCTTCCAGATTTTTCTTACTGAAAATCCCTGACCATTTCTTTGATCTTAGTTGCCAGAATCTTAGATTTGATAATCTTCATGACATCTTTTTTAAGATCTACCTTTGTTTAGCCTATCCAATAAACATGAAAATTCATCATGTCTGATATGAACATGAAGCTGCACTGCTCTCTCCTCAAGGGTAGCAGTGTTGTGTCTTGCTTTTTTTTTTGGCTTCTTGGATGCTGAACACCCCCTGCATCCGTTCAAAGCCTTCCCACAGAGGAGCAATGGCAGCGGTTTGAAACAGATACTGTCTCTGAAATGTGCACAGTTGCTGGTGTGGTTCTGAGTCATAGCAATGAGGTTGACCACAGTCTTGTTTACGCCCTGCTATTTCTCCAATCAGTTAATGAAAGCAGAGTCACTCAAGCTATCAATGATAGACTTTGAAGTGCTATGATCTTGATTTTGTTCTTGTTTGAAAAACTTAAAAGGAAAGATGAAATGATATATGAATTCTTAGTATAAGTTCCATAGCAAAATCAAACCATGTGCTTACTGTGGGCAGGTTTGAAGAACTTACCTTTAAGAAGGAAGGAAAAAAGAGGAAGGAAAAGGGTGGGAAGTCTGAGGCACAATACAAAATGAAATTTCTTTCTTTTAATCTACTAAATGAATTGTTTCAATTCCTACATAAAGGGTCCTTAATAATTCTTTTAGTGTTGATATTTCTCTTGTGTATTCACATTTCTTTCAATATAAATTTCTCTGACTGTGAAAAGACTTGGGTAATGCTATTTATAGGGGTAGCTGGTATTTGTAGTGGGAAGTGAGGTGTATCTTTTTTAATTCTTAAAAAGCTTTACCTCCTTTATGTCAGAAGTTTGATAAGCTGAATTAAATCCCACAGTTTAAAGTGGTCCTTCATAAGGAATAGCAAGGCTCTCTAGCTTTTTTATATAAATATGAACTAGAAATAAGTTAGGTTTTTTTTATTGGCTTACAGCCATGTTCCTTTGTGTT
Organism: Sakesphorus luctuosus; assembly: GCA_013396695.1. NCBI lineage: Eukaryota > Metazoa > Chordata > Aves > Passeriformes > Thamnophilidae > Sakesphorus > Sakesphorus luctuosus. The sequence goes on from VWZD01012439.1 coordinate 693,065, forward strand.
ATGTTTTCAACATCACAATTGTTTTTCAGTGATGTGTAGGGTACTGTCTTCCTTCTTCTGTGAAACTTGCAGATCTTTTTTTTTCTGGTACTGTCCTACATTGCTCATAGCCTTGTCTTTTGGTAGGACAGAATTTCTCTTTTGAACTAATTACTGCAACTTCTAATAATCATGAAGCTGTACTGCACAAACAGTTTCCTTCCTCAAATTCAAAACCTAAGTTTGTTTTTCTTATTTTGTTTCTTGACCTTATTTGAAGAGAACAGGTTTTGCCAGCATTTCAGCTTTTATTTCTTCTTTATGTTGACTGTATTCTTACTTAACCACATTCTTAATTGGGCTTTCCTGACAGCTTTTTTTCAGTCATTTCATTCATTAGCCTGTTTCTACAAGGAGTATTCTTTCTGTGTGATTTTCTCGCCTCTAAATTTTCCTCCTTCTTTTGGTTAAGTTTCTAAGGATGGTTACTATTTTCTCCTTTTATGTACTTTTCTGGACTTTATCTGCACTTAATTTTAGTTCCCTTAAGCTGGTTTGATTTCAAATCCCTTTTGACTGCATCAACACTAATAAAGTGGACCATTGTCTGGTATTGAGGACAGCTGGCACAGATTGAGATTTGTCCTTTCTGTTAATCTTTCAGCTTTCAAAACAGGTACCTGTGTATGCAGTACTGGGAAGTTTTCCCAGTCATGTGATAACCCTCAGATTGTTCCCAGAGGTTGGAAGAGTGCAGTTGGCCTTTATCAAAAGTATTCCAGGACTTGTTCTGACATGAAGATTTGCATTTTAGTGCCTGGGAAAGTTTTAGTCATTAATATACTGATGTAACCTTAAAGGTTAACTTTTTTAAAGGCAGTAGTCAAGCCAGTTTCCAACTAGGTTGATTTGGTTTTATCTGTGATCTCCTTCCTAAAAGGCCTACTTGGTGAATCATTAATATTGAATCTTGTGATTTAAGTGATTCTGATAGCTGTCTAAAATAAATAAAACAAACAAAGAGAACAACAAGAGGAAAAAACCCCAACCAATCTCTCTCAACAGTCCCTCCAAACCCTCATCCACTTAAATTTTCTTTTTTGGTAATTTATAGGAGGTCTACACTTTCCTTCTCACTGTAACTTTTTCTTTCTAATGTTATGTGGAGTGTTTGGCTTCTATTGCATTTTGGATCTCAGAACAAGTATTCAAATCTTAAGATATTCAAGACAAGATTTCTTGTTCCACCACATGTATCTGTCCATCCTGAGCCAAGTATGCTCTCCAACGGTATGGAGTATCCCACTAAACATGTTGTGCCAGTTGAATTATATTTGTGTTTACTTTCTGAGATTTCCAGCTACCCTTGTTTTTATTCCCCATAGTTCTTGTGGTAGTTTACTGAGAAGCAGAAGTTTACAAGGAAGCTCTGAAAATAGTCTGCTGTTTGCCACCTTCTCCTCCCTGTGACCCTTTAACTACCCACGCTTGCCACTCATTACTTTGGAGCTGTGATCTAGGTTGCCATTTGTAAGTCTAGTTATTTTATTAAAGAGGACACTCTTTGCCTTTAATTTGCTCACTGGTGATTTGAATGACAGCAGATTTTTAGCCTGCCAGCCTGGGAAGCACAGATGGCACTTCACATGGCTGAGAAGAATTGGAACTCCGGGGAAACTAAACATATGTTTTCCTGGATTTGAGAGAACTAAGAGAGGACTTGAAGTGTTTTTCCAAATTTTCCCCAAATTTACGCTACACATGCAATAGTGTAATGTATGAGCACTGTCACTCTGGCCTACATGAAGCTTTGTAAAGTGAAAAATGTAGAGCTGCAGACAGTGAGGAACAGTGACATCTTCCAGCAGTAATAGGATATGTCAGCTAGGGTCATGTAAAAGGAAGGGGAAAATGAGTCAAGTGGTTGGGCCAGTCAGTATGTCTTGAAGGAGGGGAGCAGGAAAGAACTTGAGTACTGCATAGTGTCACATTGGTGAAAACTGGGTTTATATTTGGGATGTTATTGAATAACTTAATTGTTCTTATGGGCCTTTAATATGTCCATGAAAGAAAGCAGCAGACTGTGTATTGTTCTGTGTACTGTATCAGTTTTGTAGACTGTTCTTTTATGCACTGAGAAACAAAAATGTGTAAAAATTTCAGTATCAGGAATGGACTTTATATCTTATAGCAACTATTTTATATTTTACTCCGGAAAGGATAAGCACTTAATGATACTGAATCTTGTTCCTAAGTGTTACTTGTGCTATTAAAAATAGTGTAGTCTTAGAACAAGTTCAAAGTGGTAAAGTCCTGTATGATAAAGAAAAACAAATGTGAGGAAATCTTTGTCTTTTAGGCCTGTTTTGAGGAATACTGAGGAATAATCCTCCCAGATCTTATTTGATTGAAGTGGAATTTCATTTCTCCTTCTCAAACCAATGGTGATCAAAGCTTGTTTGAAGGGGAACCTCCTCTACAAAATTGAACTGCAGAAAGAACCCTGTACACTTCTCTGCAAAACAGCTAATTCCTGAGAGCTTTCTTCTGTGAGCAGTAGAAGTGAGATGGTTTGGCTTTGATCCTTGCATATTATGGATTGAATATATTCCAGCTTTTTTAGCTCTTAGAAGTAAGGAATCTTAAAGAAAAAAAACCATCCAAACACTAAACTATTATATAATAAATATAGGTAACCTTATATATATATTTTTATGTATGCATTAAAAAGATGATGTGTCCGTCTGTTTCCATGGGATGTTCTTTCTTTCCGTATTTGTTTAAAGAAATTTGCTTAGTATCAGCAACTAATAATGCTACCAGATAGAAGGATTGATGGGTATAAGAGAAATGAAGTCCAGTTTTTCAGTTAAATAACTGCTTCTCCTTTAGAAAATCACATTATCTCTTATTACTGGAAAAATCATGGTCTTATTGGCTTACAGAAGGAATAATTTTTCATTTTTTTTCTTTACCAATTTATTGATTTTGTTGTTTGTTTGCTTTAAGCAGTTTTGTTGTTTAAAATTGATTCTTTTCATGTAGTGTTTTCCCTAACATAGGCTCAGTCACTTCTCGGTCAGCTGCTTGAAACTGTAGAGCCAGCGCTGAAATACACAAGTGACTTCACTAAAAAGCTGATCTCTGTGCTTCAGAAATTGTACTAGAGAAGGTAGGGTTATTAAACTTAATAATAGATTTATGTTTTTGAAATGGTAGAAAATGATGTAAGTTTAATGAAACAAAAATACAAATTCACATACTTGAGCACTGATGAGAACTCCTGGTGTAACCTGCCTGGTACCAGAGAGGTAGGTTGTTCCTGTATGACGCAGATCCTCATCTATTTCCTTTTCTGACTTTGTGAGAGTAACGTAATGCTAAACCACATCTACTGATTTCTAGCTTTTAAAAAAGATTGCGAGGACCAGCCAATAAATGTCATATAACTCTGACCACAGTCACACTCAGAAAAGATCCAACCATTCGGGTAAGAAGAAAGTGTTAGTGGGATTAAGCTGAAGTTGCCTTCTTAAAGGAGAAGGAAAGAATTTTGCAAGTAAGACCTAGGAAGAAAAGTGAAAGTCTCTTTTGGGTTTGAGGGGAGAGAAACATCTGAAAATAAGTGTATCTGAGGGATAAACAATAACAAATCTTGTTTGAAAATCGGAGGGTGAGGTGTAATCTCAGTAGTGAGGAGAAAGAAATGCAGTGGTTCAAGATGATGTTTTATATATTTATGTAAGAAGACTGTGTAAGATTATAATGTTGATCCTGGAGTTAGAATTTAAAAATGAACATGTGAGATTTCATGGTACTAGATTCACAGAAATATCTGAGAAAGAGGGTAGAGCAGACAAGAAAATATTTGATTGTGTTTTATCGTAAAGTTTCCAATTTTATAAATTCTGTTCCTCACAGCTACCACTGGTATTCTCTACAGATCAGAAGGGAGTATTTATTTGTATTTTTTCTCTTCTTGGTGCATAGTTTATCTTCTTTGAAGCAGAGACAATTTGCCATTCACTAAAGGGGGGATTTTGAGTGACATCTAATTCTTCTTGTGGTTTTAGGAAAGTAGTCCTGGCCTGGCATATGGGTGTAGTGTCTGTGTTTGAAGTTAAATCAGTTTGCCCCAGTCAAATGGAGAAGGGAGGGGAGAAGTGTTTCCTTTTTTCTTCCCCCTCCTGCACCCCTCTGTATTCCTGAGTTATTTTCACACTTCTGTAGCTGCAGGCACTTAGTGTGGCATCCTGGAACTCTCTAGTCTTGCTGTTGTGCATTCAAGTTTTGCATCTTTTTAAAATTCAGATGAAATTACATGAAAAATGCTAATGAAATGTTTTGAACTTTGTTTTGAACAGGTTCATGTAGTGCAGGAGACTGGATTAAACACTGCAGGTGGTATCGAACCCTTTAAAAGGATTTTTTTTTATAAGTAGTTTAATTTTTTTGAACAAACAAACAAACCCAGTAGTGACTAGTCTATGTTCACCCAGCAATTCAGTCAGATTTGGGCATAAAGCAAAAAATTTCCTATCTGCAAGGTCACTTCATGACCTCTATTTCCAGAAAGATCTCTGCAAGAGGGGCATATTCATCTGGAAGGAACCACTGTCTAATTAGCTCAGTGATACCTGTAAATACTGTTGAAGTGACTAAACAACAAATAAAGATTTTTTAAAAAATAGTTTCAGTTTTTACATTATAAATAGAATTCCATTTTCAGGGATCTATTATCAATACTATGCTGGAAAATTGTAAGCTTTTTGATGGTTTTGAATGTCTCAGAGTGGGCTGTTTTAAGGTAATCACAACTTACCTAAAGTGACTGTCTATTCCAGCACCTTTTTATGGAATTGTGGAAAAAAATCCTGAAGAGCTTTATTTCTTTCCTCTTAGTAATAGATTTATGGATTGACAAGAAAATTTGCTGTTTTCATGTATCTGGATTACAATATGGCATTTGTTACTTCTTGTGAGTTAGTCTGAGCAAAGTATGGGCTACAAGGAAATATTTCACTGGTTTGTAATTTTCTTTTTAAAACTTAATCACTGACAGTATGTGGACAAATTTTCCTGGAGCAGAGGCATAAACTACATTGGAACTTTGTGGATTTTTTCTGCTCTTTGTCAATAACAATTAAGTATCTACTTCACTCTAATGGTACATTAGTGTGGAAAAAATGACCCAGATATTCATGCTTTCTTTTTATTGCCCTGTGTGTTTTTATGTATTTTAGGTTACAACAGCTTAAAATTTTGTGAGTCTTTTGTAGGGCATGGTGATTTGCACAGCCCGATAGGACTGAAAGGCCTTTTGGTACTGCTTGCAATTTTATTGCTACAAATACATCAACTTGTTATTTAGTAATAGTTCTCATTATATGAAATGCAAATGTTTCCACTTTATGTTTACCATGAGCCAATCTGCCTGAATCTGTTTTTCCATGCGTTTAGCTGACACAATGTATTAACTTCGACTTGTTAAGGAGGTGGCAAATATGAACTTGTGAGAAGATAACATCATAATGCTTCGTAGAAAAATAAAAGTAGCCATCATTCTAGACCATGTTCTAATGGATTCACTGTAGCAGTTATGTAGCTCTTGGAACAGGTGGGCTCTGTGTTTCATTCTACTTGGCTTCTTGACTACCTTCAGCTGAAAGTTTCACCTTTCCATTTTTGTGAAGCAGGCAGTGTAACTGACTTGGTGAGAGATACAATAAAAGACTTAGTTTATTTTTTTGGGAAAGGTAAACCCCCTGATGTTACTTTTTATACACAGAGTAACAGTGTTGCGTTTTTTTTTTTTTGTTTGAATTTCTGAGATACTTTATCACAAGAAAAGCTGTAAGGATTTCACTGATTGCTGCCTTAGCCAAAGTATACCCGAACTACCAATCTCAAATGGAAATGAAAATAGGCTATCCCCTCTATCCCTGAGGCATTCCATTTTTGGAAGTCCATGGGGTCTGACTTTGTAGGTGCTGATTATTTTAAATGATATAAATACATTATGCTGTCGCTGCTTTTGAGAGGTTTAGAGTTGCCAGTTCACCCTGTTCATCTAACAGTACAGCTATGGAAGCTTATTTTTGAAATATCAAATCACTTAATTACCATTCAAAAATAAGACTAATTTGGAAGAATTGCCATTGCAGTAAAAGTCAGTTATCTGAAGCATTTATAATTTTCTTTTCTTTGCTCCTATTCCTGATACTGTGGTTGCTTTAATTAGTTTCCTATTTATTTTTCTTTCCCACTTTCATTCCTTCCCTTGAAGTCAGGTTCACAAATAAGCTTTTTCAACAGCCAATTTATTGCTGTTTCAGAGTCTGATATGTGCAGCTTTTGATTGCTTTTCTGTTAAATGGCTGGGAATCAACATTTATTTCAGTAGTGTGCTGCCATTCTGAATTAGACAACTGTTATGAGGTTATGTAGTAACTCCATGCCTTGATAACCCGAAAGTAAGGTTTTGTTTAAAACAATTGTTTCTTCACTAAAAGGTTTTTCAGGCACTGAAACAGACTGCCCAGGAAGTTGTTGAGCCTCCATCCCTGGGAATATTTAAATGATACGTAGATGTAGCTCTTAAGAACATGATTTAGTGGTGGACTTGGCAGTGGTAGGTTTAGGCTGGACTTGCTGATCTGAAACATCTTTTCCAACCTAAATGATGCTGGGATAAAAACTAATAATCCTCTTTTCCTCTTCTACTTTCAGAGAATTACCTATGGTTGAAAATGAAAGTGAGGAAGAGAAGTCCCCAGAAGTATTAATTTGAACAATAATTATTGCTCGTATGTAAGTACTTCTTGTCATTTGTGATGTTGACTCCGCAACTAAAAACTGCTCTTCTGTTCATAAATCCTTGTCAGCTGAAAAAAGCAAATTTTGCACAAGAGAGGTCAGGTCCTTCGGTTTTATGTCAGATCACTAATAAAATTGAGTCAATCAGTCACCTGTTTCACCTTTCATTTCTTCTTACACCCATTTCTCTCCCTTCTCCTCTTTGCCTCTTGTCTCTAAAAAAACCCAAATTCTTTGATAAATTCATTATGTATCCTCCATCTTATATGCAAAGCCCTTATTTCTTTGGCAGTATTTTTGTGCCCTTTTACCTGAATGGCAGATATTCCATGTATTTCTCAGAAATAAGCCATGCCTCTGTTGAAACTGGGCACAGGCACTATTGCGGGGTTTCTCTGAGCGTTATAAGTAACTAAGCTGTTGTGGCTGGAAAGTATTTTGTGCTCTGGGATATCCTAGATCCAGCGCTAGATTTTTCTCAAATGGTGGCAAGTCTTAAAAAGTTAATACTTCAGATCTTTTGGTTTTGAAGGTCTGTGCAAGTACAGTAACACTCAGCTCTTAGGATACATTTTTTATTTAAATGAAACTTAGCAGAAAAGTAAATCTCTTCATTTTAATAAGTTGCTTAATGAAAAGAACTTCACTGAAACATGAATTCAGTGTGAACTTGGAAAGCGAGCATGTTATGACATTATTTTTTTTTGATGCACTTGTAGAAAAGACTGTTATGATCAGTATTCTTAATTAAGATAAGAAAGTTATGAAAATGTCTTGAACCTTCAGAACCGAACAAGAAGTTCAAGCAGATTTGTTGCAGATGAGACGCTTTTAGAGTTCACCCAACTTTGCTATTGCTTGTCAAGCTGATGACATCTAAAGTACTCTCAATTATTATGATATATTTGTACAGTTATAACTCTAGAAGTACTATGTTAGTGTAAGAATTTAATGAATGATTTAAAAAAAAATAAAAGGGGGATTTCAAATAATATTCTAAGGACCTTGTGGCTACAACAGAACAAAAAATATGGTGATGGCTTTCCAAGTATCCAGTGACCACTTAGGTGCCTTGGAACTGGGTTATCTGCTGTAATTATTTTCTGTTGCTGAAGGGAGTTGCTTTGATTTCGTGAACCCACTTTTCTTCCCTGTCCTGCTGAAACTGGTTAACTGGATCATCCTACAAACCCAGAAAAAAGGTGGCTAGTTTTATTTCTTGGTTCTGGATTGGATCAACTCAGATAAGTGTTCAAAATGTGTTAAAGTGGTGCAAAGGAAGAAATGAGACTCTGCAGGTAGGAGCAAATAGTGTGGGAGTGACCTGTCCCTTCAGGCAGCAGCCAGTCAGTGGATCTGTCCAACAGTTTGCAGTAATGGTGTCTTAAAGTTGTTAGACTGAGAATAGGTGATTTAACCTTGGAGAGGAACAGATACGGCTTCTGTGAAAACTTTAGACTAGAATTGGCTGATTTTGCCAGGTTCCTCCCAGATGTTGCTGTTAGTGGGAATGACCTGTTGATAGAGAATTGAAACAATGATTCAGAGGGAAAAAAATCTTAGCAGATGACTAGAAAATCTTAATAAACTTCCCCCCTCTCCTTGCTGTCCCCCAACTTCCCAGCCCCATATGTAGTGTCTGTGTAGTATCATGTATTATCTCCAGGCCCTGAAAATGAATGAAAGGTACACGTGAAAAAATGCATGACTTGTCATACCCTCACTTCTAATTGGCATTGACTGGTCCCTTGTATATGATGTTATTACATAATGCAGTAATTTGTCTGTGTCTGGGTTTACAGTTTTGTAAATTGAAGTTTGTTTGTTTGTGAGAGCCTGAATGCATGCATATGTACTTACTTATGCTTGGTTTTATTCTTCATGTTGTGTTCACACTACCTTGATTTGTCTGTAAGCTGTGATGATGGTTGTACCTTTTGCAGAGATGCATTTCTTCCTTTGGCAAGAATAAGGCAAAGTGGTTGAGAACTGCATGAAAACTCTTCTTGCCTTTTCAGTTCAATTTGTATAGGAAGTTAATTAAAAGGATTTGTGCAGGTCTATAAATTGCAGTGCCTGGAGCACTAGTTAAGCCAGTGGTTTTATATGCATTGCTCAACTACTAAGGGAGATTGAGCAATGGAGAAAAGCTGAATTAAGCATAGTGCCTAGGTAAGATCTAGATAGTGCTGGTAGATTGAGTCAAGTAACTGAGTACCAGAGTGAAGGTGATACCTTTCCCATGTTACTTGATTATGCAACCTATGGATTTGTGTCGGGTTCCTGCTTCCTGTCGGATTGCATAACAAGCTGCATTTGGAATTACTTTCTGCTGTCACAGTCTGGCTTGGAAAAACTGTATTTAATTCATCAATGTATTTAATACTTTTTCTTGATTCTTTTCACATATAAAAACATTTCCATGGTAGTCTTTGCCTTTTTTTTTTCCAAATCATATTTCACACTTACTCTAATCCATTCCATCTATGAACTGCAGTTTTGTAGCTTATTAAAAAAAGAAAGATCAACTGAACGTTTTTTATTACATTCTAAAATACTGTCTTATCATTTCTTGGGCAGTCTGTAAATTGGATTAATCTGTGATAGGCTTTTAAAGATAAACTAATCTCCACAAAAGGCCTGTATATCTTGAATCTTATTTATTGTAGGGGCATCTAAAATCTTGGATGGATATTCTCTGTTTCTACATATCTAAATAGATCAGTGTATGATTTCTGATGGAAAAGGAAAATTCCTTTTCAGAAGAGTGTGTTGCTGAATTAGCCCTGCCCTCTTCTCAGGATCATCTCTCTGTGGCTCTGGGATATCTGCTATCTTTCTTGCTACAGATTTCCCCCTTGCCTGAGATCAGCAAAGTCTGTTTCTTGTTCTGAAACGTTCTGTTTCAGTTCATTCCTCTATTCTTGTAGTCATTTAGCTTAGATTTTTGTTTAAAAGGTGGCTTATTACTTCTCTGGCTCTCTGAAATATATTCTTTATTAGAAGTTCTTTCTATATAAGTCAGTTCTGATGCAGCAGCACAAACAACAGTCTTTCATGTTTTTCTTTTCAAGAAAGGAGTTTGCTAATGTATCCATTGACTTGCATGTTCACTGCAGTGAAAAATGATACCAGGCTGAGGCACTGCAGAGAGGTTGGAAGATTGGAGTAGAATTTTACATGAAGCAATGCATTAGAATGATTGGGGGAAAATGGGATACAAGCCATTGGGGCAAACTTAAAATACTGCTTTTAAATTAAAGAAAAAGAAAACAGGCAAGTACAGGATAAGGAATGACTGAGAGTTCTGAAGAAAAAGGATGAGGGTTAATAACTGACAAATCAACAACATCGTGCACAAAAAATAGTTCTGAAAATGTAACATAGCACCAGGATGAGTAAATGGAAGTGCTGTCAGAAAACACCATGTAAATCTGTCTGCATAGCTTAGGAATGGAATCATCAAGGTAATTGTATCCAGTTTGGAACCATGCACTTAAAACATACAAACAAATCAAAATTATTCTGCCAAATTGGAGAGTCCAGAAGAAAATGGTATCCAAGGTCAGAACACTGGATCCAAGACCAAGAGAGGTTGAAATAATATGAGGGTGATTTTATGCAGAGAGTAAGTGTTGCTATTCTAGGTCTTTTGGAAGACCATAAAACCTAATGAGCTTCCATTTTTACCAGTGGAGATTAGTGCCTTGTGGCTTCTGAAGCGCTTCAATAGACTGGGAAGAGGATATGTTTGTCTTTGGAAGTTCTTAAAATGTAGTCAGACACGTGAGCATGTGTGATCTCCTGTTAGAGGAGAGCAGTGATCTAATAACCTGATAATCTTATTACATTTTATGATTTAATGTCTCATTTCTAGATGCTTTGTTTTTGCCAGTATGTATAAAAAACCCAATGAAAACAGAGTTTAATTATAGGATGAT